>ML685849.1:5619498-5785186 GCA_007922175.1 Pelusios castaneus | reverse complement strand
ATAAATAAATCTGTTAGTCTTTAAAAGTGCCACAGGACTCTGTTGTCATGTTCTTAAAGTTATGCTTACGCCGAAGTGTTTTCTGAATTGGGCCTGCAGTTCATATACCACAATCTGTGTACCTCTGTTATTTGAGATGTTTACTCTGCACTCGTTTGTATAGTAACTATCATCCTAATTGATCCTGTGCCTCAGTTTCCAATATGTAAATCTGTGTCCGTTTATTCAGATCATTATGTGGTCACCAATCACCATAGTATCTGGAACTAACAATCCTCACTACCTTCTATAAAGTTCTCTTGGTGTTATTTTATTTATTCACAGAACTGATAGAGCACTCACTTTAAACAAGCTGGATTAAGGCTATAGCAGGCAGTTAAGAACTGAATTCTCATATCACTAACTCAAAATATATTGCTACTCTGTTTTGACAGATCAGTTTTCCATTAGTTTGACAATATTTTTTTCTATTTGTCTGTTAGATTTTTTCTGGTAAACAATATGCATATTTACAAGTTGCACTGTGTTACTGAATCTAAAGTGTATTCTTATTTTAGCCTCAGGTGTCCTCTTGAGAGTTGCCAACAGTAAAACAAAACAGCCTGGTACACTTGGCAGACCATCAGTTCAAAATCACCGTGGCTTCATTAAAAAGAACTGGAGAGACATGGCAGCTGAGGTAATATCTTTTATTGAACCAGCTTCTGTTGGTGAGAGAGGCAAGCTTTCAAGCTACATGGAGCTCTTCCTCAGGTCTGGGAAAGGTGCTCAGTATCAGCGACAGAAATTGGTCTAATAAAAGACATTACCTCACCCATCTTGTCTCTAATGTCCTGGGACTGACATAACTACAACAACAATTAAAGAGAACTAATCGTTTAAAAAACAGGGCTCTGGCTAGACCTGAAACATCATTGATACAGTCTGAGCTTTCTCCTAAAATAACATTAAGTGCTGGACAATTGTAATTGTGGAGTCTGCTCTAAAAGCAAACCATTTTGAAAGTATCTAGATAAAGAATATTAGGCTGAGGTATATACTTCTTCCTCCACTCCTGTTCCCCTGATCCTGCTATCTGTAGCTTTGTTTGCTCAAAAAGAGCAGTGTTTGCACAAAATGAGTGGCAGGGCAGGCATAGTGTAGGACTTTGTGAATATCCAAATTGTCATGAACGTTTAGCAAGTGATGTCACGGGCCAAAGAGGATCACAATAGAGGGCTTTGAGATGCCAATTTAGGATGCCAAGACAATGAGAAAAAACAACATAAATCTCAGGTATTCCATGAAATCCACTTCTGTTAGAGGACTGTTAGCTTTCATTCTTGCATGTACATAGCTGCAGAATAAAATGATAGTGAAGATGCCATAACAATATAACAAGCAGATAAAGCAAAACAAACAAACAAAAACCAATCCCAAACCCATGCTAATGGGTATATTCTTATCTTGGCACGCATGAATCAGGTTAGCTAGGCATGTAACTCCCTGCACAGTGAGAAGAGTCTACATATCTAACATTTCTTGGCTACGGTAATGTCTAATAAAATGAAATAAAACTGAAGACATGTATTTAAAATTGATATCCCTCTGGTATTCTAGAACATTAATAATTTATAAGAGCTATATGTTTTAAATACCACGCTTAAAATGTTAGACTGTTCCCCATCTCCCTTGAGAAGATGATCTTTTATGACCGATTAGTTCTCACAAAATTAGAATATCAGCAGTGTAGAGAGTTAAATTTCTTCATCTCAACTCATTCCACACTTATTATGATTTACGCTAGAACAAGTCCCAACAGCAGACTGCCAGGGTGGCAGTGGTGCAAAGCGATCACGATCTTTGTTTTTCTTGGAGGATAGAGATGCATAGGAGTCAGCATATGCCCCATAATGGGTGTGATGACCAGGACAGAGGTAGTTAGGGAGTTCATTAATTTAGTCTTTCCCCAGGTATTCCCACCCCAAAAGCTAAGATTCATATTCCTGGAACAAATGAAAGCTGCCCTGTCCTGATGAACCCCAATGGCGGGCACTGCTGATAGGATTTTTGCTCTTGTGAGAGATGAATGCCCTGTTCCATGCAAAGGCATTGCTGGATTGATAGGTGTAATGTACATCTTGTGTCCATTTGACTGAATCTTTCTCAACTATAAATGGTTACAAATGAGCCTCCCAAATACACTTAAACTATCTAATAGTTTATTTTGTTTTTCATCCGAGTATGCAGAGGCTGATCCTTCTGAATGTACTTTCTTTTTCATTTGATTATTGAAAACCAGTTATTCAAAGGAAGAACATAACCACAACAGCCTTGCTGCCCCATGAATAATAATATGGACTTTTTTGTCTGCCTGGGCTCTTTTTTGCTTTTGTTCACTTCTGATTGAATGTATTGTGCATCTTCATTCTTTTGTCATCAGACTTTCCCAATCTTTCTATAAGCATTGACTGAGGACAGTTTGTAATGTTCATGTCTGATGTCTGTACTGGTCTGTTAGACCAGCTATGGGTCTGTATCACCCCTATATTCAATATATGTATATGTATATTCAATATATGTATATTGATATCCCTCAGCATTGCTTTTATGTTTTCATTTGTGGCCTAATGCTGCAAAGTGCTGAGCATCCATAACTTTCACTAATTCTATTTCTATCATTATAGTTGTATTACAGTTTTTGTCTGTCAGTCAGGATGGTAACAAACAGAGTCCTGTGGCACTTTTAAAGACTAACAGAGGGTGCATCTACACTAGTAAATTAAGTCGACTTAAGCATGCTTAAGTCGATTTAATTTACTCTGCGTCCACACTGGCATTTCCTTAAGTTGATAAACTACTGCTTAAGTCGTCTTAAGGAAATTCAAAGTTGATTTTATAACACCTCGTATTTAAGTCGACCTAAATTCCCCAATGTAGACATAGCCAGATTTAGTTATCGCACGCGCTTTTGTGGGAATATAATTCCACTTCTGAATACAGCTGTTTGAAGTGGAAATCCAGTCCCATCTTCAAAGCGTCTGTCAAAGTGCGATTTTCTCCCACAAAAGTTCATGCGATAAATAAATCTGTTAGTCATTAAAAGTGCCACAGGACTCTGTTTGTTTCTCTGCAATAGACTAACACGGCTACCCTTTTGAGTCAGGATGGTGTCATCTTTCACTTTCAGTTTTTACAAATTGAACCAAGTGCCTCTTTGATTCCATTGTAGGTACCATGAAGGTCCCTGTGGTACTTTAAAAGCAGATCTGAATGTTCTAGCACAGGTGTTTCCAGTGCGTCTGGGCACATTCTCTAGTGTAGCCTTAGCCTCTCTGAATTTAAGAGTTCCGGATTAGTTGGTTGTTGCAATAAAATTAGGCAAGCTTGCTTTTCTTTTCTTATGAGTGGGAGCAGCAGATGTTCAGAAGCTGTGAACCAATCAGGTTGGGGTTTTGTTGTTCCAAAGACACCCTTGGCAGCAGGCAGTGTCTTATTCTTGAAACTGTCCCCTCAAGTGTCAGAATCAAGTTGACAATTTTCAGAAATACACTCAAATGCACAATAAAACTTTGCATAAGTGCCAGAATCCTTCATATTAGTAATGCTGAGGCAAGACTTGCCTTTCAGCTTTGCATGATGGATCTTTTTAAGGTATAATTAGAGCTTGGCCCTGATGGGCAAGGTCAGGGTCCCAGTCAGCACTATCCATTGATCCAGCATGCAGTGCATCACAAATGTTTCTGCAATGGATCAGGATGAGGTCAGGCTGATACCAGTGTCTGGAGCAGGGTGGACTCCATGTGACCTTGCTGCAATTACTGCCAGCAAATTAGTTATTTGAGACTACCAGCTTACCAGAGGCACAAAGCTCAAGGACATGCTGGCCATTTTCATTAAAGCTACCTATGCCAGTGCTCCCAGTCCTTACCCACACAGGCAATGAAATCACTGGGAACAGTGAGTCTGTTCCTTACAGGAACATTCTTGATGATTTTTTCCAGGTGAGAAGAAAGCTCATCTTTTTCCTGTTTAGAGTAGTCAAGTGTTGGTCCATAGATGGATATAAAACCCTTGCTAAACCCTATTGTTGCCTAAACTCATCTGACACTTAAGTTTTCAAGATAAAATTCCCCAAGGGCTTTCCTGTAAGAATGTGCAGTGCTGCCTCCTTCTAAGCATCCAGACACCTAGATCCCAGAGCAATTTGTGCACTGGTGGAAGATAGGTGTTTATCTGCCTCACTCACGTTCGGGGAAGTCATCTACCAGATCAGGTCCCATCCAAAAAGCTGTTGGAGGAGGTGGTGATGCCCACCTTATTGCTTTTACCTCAAGGGTTAGAGAACTGCCAAAAGGCAGAAAAAAATTGAACAGGCGTTTTCCACCTCTTGGGAGTGTGGTTTTATCCCTGGGATATGAGATAGTTTGACATGGGACATTGACATGTCCCTCAATCTCTCCTGTTGAATCAGTTCTGCAGTGGCCAAATACTGAGAATGGTTGAACCGTGGACTGGACCCAGAATCTCTCACCTCTCTCCGCCCCAATGGCTGTTCCACTGTGGATAAATACTTAAATAGTCAGTGGGCCCAGAAGCAGCCCTATTCCTTTTACCAGCTGCAGTTGAAAACTGACAAATGGCAGCTGGAATCAGTTGGACTCACCTGTGTGTTAGTATTGTTAAAACAGGCATTAGAATGATAAGAATATGCTTAATGTTTAGAATTTATTGGATGCTGTGACAAGCTGCTCCCCAAATCCAGTCTGGTGTGCTGCTATGACCACTCGAACCCCGCTCCTGAACTCCAATTCACCCCGCTCTGCTGGGTGACCACTCACTCCTGAGTCAGTCCACGCCAGCCACCAGCGTCTGATTGGTCCCAGGCAGTGGGTGTAAATCCACTAGTGAGCACCCCCAGCCCCAGACACTACACTGGGAGCCACTGCCTTACAGGGATTGGGACCCACTCCCAATCACCATAGTCTCAAGTCCGTCCTCTTAACAAAGAAGTGGATTGTGCCCAGCCACCCACACCCTCTAAAGACCACACAGCTTTAGATAAAACAAATACTAATTTATTGATCAGAGCAAGATTTCAAGTGAGAACATGGCCAATCAAGGCAGAAACATATTATAAATGAGTCAGGAGTGACCACTATCAAACAAAAGGTATAAACCGCATGCTACTCTAACATCTCTACCTAAACTGACCTTAAAGTCCAAGATTATGCGCATGGTGTTCGGCTGATTGGTGTTTTACAGCCATTCTCTGCCTGCTTTCAGGCAGGGCCCCGATCTTACTTGAAGTTGGCTCTGTTGTCTTCCAGCCACTGTGTTACAGATAGTCTTGAGAGTCTGAACCCTGTAACATGCTTCACATCTATACATACATGTTGCAGCAAGGAACATGATACCATGGTAATCATGTGGCATATGTTCTGAGCATTCACAGAGGAATCTGGCATAGTGCATTTGGCATCAAATCACACAATTACCTTGCAAAACAGAACAGAAAAGTTACCCCGATCATGTCCTAGGAGTGCACGGATGTGCATCCCGCCACAGATGCTTGTGAGTGGCTGCCTGCATTAATTTGCACTGTAACATCTGTATCCCACATTGTCAGGTAATATTTGAGCATTTGCACTGTAAGCTTCTGTAACTGTGTTAACTCTCACCAGACAGGAGAGAGACATTAACGAGTGTGAAATGCTGATCTCCAACAGAAGGTATTATGTTCTGCTTCACAAGGAAGGCCCATCAATCAGAGACAGAGAAGAACATTAAAGAGGACAAATGTTATTTACTCTCCCCCTCTCCAGGAAGATGAGTCTTGCAAGTAAATTCTTTCCATCAGCTGAGTTTGCAGCTCAAAGCACAAGGGGGGAGGGAATTAAAACCCCTAATCCAGTGGTCTCCAAACTTTTTCTGTCACACCCCCACTTACCTGTAATAGAATCTGCCCAAACCCCCTCAGGAGCTGGGGCTGCGAGCAGGGCCAGAGCTGCAGTCAGAAGCCGGGTCCTTGAGCGGACTTGCATCTGGGAGCCAGAGCCATGGCTGGGAACCAAGGCCACAGCTGCAGTAGGGCTGGGGACCAGGACTAGAGCAGCAGCTAGGGCCAGTGTCACAGCCAGGGCCAAAGTTGGGGCTGGAGCTGGGTCCAGGAGCAAAGCCATAGCCAGGAGCTGATGCTGAGCCACACTGGGGCAGAGCCGGAGCAGAGCAGATCTGGGTGGCACTTCCTCCCTGCGCCCGTGCCCCCAACCCCTGAACATTCCTTCATGTAACCCTAGGAGGGTGCAGCCCATAATTTAGGAACCACTGCCCTAACAAGAAGGAGATGGATGTCTGCTGCTTGGACTCGGAGGGTGCATCTACACTTGTAAATTAAGTAGACTTCAGCTTGCTTAAATCGACTTAATTTACTCTGTGTCTACACTACACTTTCCTTAAGTCGACTTAAGCAGCTGCTTAAGTCGACTTAAGGAAAAATTAAGTCGACTTTGTAAAACCTAGTTTAAAGTCGACTTTGCTGGCTAAGTCGACTTTAGAAAGTTGACTTAGCCAGTGTAGATGTGGAGTAGCCCTAAGTCAACTTTTAAGTCGACTTAGGGGATTCCAGGACTTCCCCACCGCCCTCCCTGCCAGGGTGGCTGGCACAGTCACAGCCTGGTGTGCCCCCCCAAAGGGCAGGGCAGAGCCCTACCCACCCTGCCCCAAAACCCTGCCAGGGTCCCTGTCCCCCTTTGCCCCATTGTACCCAGGTACAATGGGGCAAAGACTGAGCCCCCTGGCACTTGGCAAAGGGTACCCCACCACCACCACCGTGGACCTGTCCCAGGTCCACCTAGCCCCTAGAAGTCGACCTAGGTGTCCAGTGTGGATGCTCTAGGTCGATTTTGTAGGGTCCCCTCAAAGTCAACTTAAAATTTAAGTGTGGACATGCTAAGTCGACTTAAATTAACAAGTGTAGACATAGCCTGAGAGGCAAGGTTTCCTTGGCATAGGCAAGAGAACCCCAGTTCCTTATAAAACCTTCTATTATATCGAAATTAAAGTTTATAACTCATTTGTGTAGGTATGATTACCTGCTTGTAACTTACACCCTTATTTCCTTTTCCTATTAATAAAACTGTATTATATTATTAGAGGATTGGCTACAAGTGCAGTTGACCTGGGTAAGTGACTGGTCTTTTGGGACTTGACTATTGCTGTGATTTGTGGTGTAAGGGACCATCTATCACAAAGGTAGGCTTGCCTAGGTGACAAGATAGATTGGCGTGTCCAATGGGACTGCCTGTGACTTCCTGTTACAGTGCCTGTGGAGTTTAAAGTTGATATCTTTAAATATCTGGTGAAATCTTAAGTACAGAACTCGCAATCCATTTGGTTCTGGTTCTTAGCAGTCTGCTGTGAGATTGGTACTCACGCTCTTGAGTCGCTGCAGGGCAGCTTGACAAAATACTTAAATAATGGATGGGCCAAGAAGCAGTCCTACTTGTTTCACCAGTGAGGTAGGAAAACATTTTTCAAACATCTTTTCCCATCCCACAAGGTGCTGAGGGGGAAAAAAAGTAGTCCAATGCTTCTAAGATATCTATCTCTCTACATTCATTCTCTAGTCTAGTCAACTAATGCAGGCCTCACAGTTCACTGTCTTGTTCCTGTGATAGGAAATTAGCACTGTGACACTCAGCATGATGCAATGCATAGAATCTTTTTTGGACCTGGGTTTTGGACTGTGGTCCAACGTTCTCCTAACTCAGATGTACATCACTGTACATAGGAAGGGTACCTAACTGATTTAGGAGCCAAAGTCTCATTTTTCAGAAGAGACTTGTCTATACGCAAAGGTTGCACTATTTCAGCTAGACCAGTGTACAGGTGTTACAACTTAATGGAAGTTAGGTGATGAGATGCTTCTGAAAATTCTACTAGGAGTCAGCCTGCATCTTTAAGCACCTAACACCTTTGTATATATTGCCTTTGGGGTCTTAAATCGCTTACTTTTGAAAATGATATCCGACACCTCTAATCACCTTGACTCTGAACCATTTTAGGAGCCCTGAGAGGTGTTTGTCATATGTACAGCACACACAAGATACCAATCTTATTGTCAAGGATTATTGGAAATAATATTGAAAGAATTTTTAAAGTTCTATCTGCTCATCTTTGCTTTGGGATGCTATCATTTTGAAATCTTCCCTAAGCATTATACAGCAGTTGTCCTAAACTACATATATCATTGATAATAATAATAAGCCAAATCCTGAAATCCTTACCCAAACAAAACTGTTGAAATAACAAACTTCATCATAACACCCAGTTGAATGGAGCTTAGCTACACGAGACAATGTGGACCTATTAGGGTAAAATGCTATCAAACTAGAACTCATCAATCCTGTCTGCGGTAGCATTTTATGCCCATTTTGCACAGCTGCCTATGAGTACATAACAAGCAGTAGCAGTAAATTGGGTTCAGGGTTTTTAGTTAAATACTACAGGACAGCCATCACCAGGAATACAAGAGCGCCATTGTTATGTATATCATGTCTTCTCATGGGCATGTTGATAAGTGCACATTTCCTGATTTCTCACTGAAGGAAAAGTGACTACTTATTTATTTTTAATTAGGACCATAATGCACTTGAAAGAATTTCTTTTATGTTTGTATTACTATAGAATTTGCAGCATTTATGTCTGTCAGTGCTTGATTTACCATATGAAAGAGTGCGACATAATGCAATTATTAATTTTAGCTGGACAATAAATACCTCTCACACTTTGCAAAAGCTATTATACGGCAATGTATTTCTGGAACTGCTTCAGGTTTTGGTTTGTTTGTTTTCCTCGCTTAATAAATAGGGGAAAGTGATTCTGACTTCCAGTTAATGACTTGTTTCCTTACCGTATTGTCCTTGCATAAGATTTATGTTTATTTATGTCTATGGCAGTAGTTTTATGGAGCATTCTGTAGCCTGTGAGGTACTCTGGGGGGCAGCAGTTCTCAACCACTCTTTTGGGACACAAAGGTGTGTTCAGAAGAGACAGGAGGTGTGTTGCAGAAAATTGGCAGCTTGGCATGGAGCTGTCTTGGGGCTCCTGCCACCCTCTGCTGCTCTCAGTGGCCCACTCCTGCCACACAACACAGGAGGCAGTCAGGTCCAGATGAGTAAAGGGGTTTAGGGGTTGCACCCCAGTACCCCAGGCTAAGGGGGTGGGGCCACTGCCTGTCTTCCTCCCCCACAAAAATAAACCCATCCCTGCCAAGCCAGACCACTGGAGGCAGAGTCCAGCCCACACTGACTGGAGTCTTCCCTCATACCAGATCCTGGTGCCCCGGAGCCTCCAGAGCACCACATTTTCTGTAGTGCACTCCTAGCCCTAGCTCTGTGGTCAGCTTGTCTCTGGAGACCAGCCAGCCTACGAGCAAGGTGAGGTGAGCCCAAGGCTTAAATAAGGGGGAATGCACTGGAACGCAGTTCTGGGGCCCACAAATTTGAGGGGCCAGAGTTCTGGGACCCCCTAAAAATAAAAAAATCCGGTGGAACGCATGTTCTGCCCTGCCCTGGCTGCTGGCAGGTCCTACGCCCCACCATTGTTAATCACAATACTTATTGTGTTATGCAGTGTTTGCTAGTGTGTGACAATAATTGCTATAGACATAAATGCCATATAAAATTATAAATATTTTTATGGAGCGATAACCGATGCATGTGGTACTGAGGAGTGGTTGCAAATACCTACCTGGGCTGGGGCCCACACATGCATGAAGGGGACCCAGACAATACGAGAAGGGGGCCCGGAGATTAGGAGGGTTCCGGGGCCCGCCAAATTATACTTTAATCATTGCCAATGGTGACAAGAGCACTCGGGCTGGGAGCGCTCCAGAGGCTGCGGTGCTCTGGAGACCAGCCAGCCACAGCCTCTGGAGTGCTCCCAGCCCAAAAGCCACCACTGCCAAATTGTAGTGTGTCACGCAGGGGAATATCATCCGCCAGCCGTGTCGCAATGGAAGAAAGGTTGAGAACTGCTCTGGGCTATTGTAGTAAACACCCTGACTGAGGAGTGCAATGCTTTCACTTCCATATGCTTTATTGTTTGTAATTAAAGTCCTTGTTGAAATAAATATAGTTGTAATGGAGGTGGATTTTTGTCTGTTATCAACTTGCTGCCCTTAATGGGTCAGTCACAGAAATTAATATCCATTCAAGAGCCGCACCACCTATAATGAAACGTATTTGCACAGTTGGACATTGATAACAGAAACAAAATGAGATTATATCTCCAGTTTGTTTCAATTACTTGTACTGTCAAATGAGGTTATTTCAAAGCCTGAAACGCTAGACATTTAACACATAATAATTAATAATCCAGGGATCTCAGAGGGCTTACTAAACATTAGGCAACTTTCACTACACTCTTGTAGATGTCTGAATTGTGAGACATACATTTTTCAGCTAAGTAAACTGAGACAGAAAATGTGAGTAATTTGGCCAATGTCACACAGCAACTAAGTGGTAGAGCTGGGAGAGATGTCCAGGAACCCTAGTAAAGAGACACAATGGAGAAGACGTTAAGCATTCTTACTCCATTTTTTCAGACATTTTTAAGGCAAGAAAGAACCACTATAATCATCATGTTTGATCTCTGGCATATTGCAAACCATAGAAATTTACATTCCAATTCCTGCAGCGGAGGCAATCATTTTCTCTATTGCGTAAGTGAACATTATTGAGTCCAATAACTTGCTGCTGATTAGCAAAACAAACAAGTCCGGTGGCACTTTTAAAGACTAACAAATTTATTTATCGCATGAGCTTTCGTGGGAGAAAATCCCAGTTCATCAGGTGCCTCAAGATGGGGAACTAAAAGTGCCACCAGACGCCTTGTTTGTTTTGCTGAAGCAGACTAACACGGCGACCCCTTTGGAACCTGCTGCTGATTAGGTATCTGATCTTTATTTAAAGATTCTAAGTGGTGACCGTCACTTCTGATGGGGTCACCAATATAAAATGGGAGTGAATCAGGCCCTAAATATTGAGAAGAAGGATGTGATGGTCCTAGGTATCTTGAATGGGTAATATTGTCTGTTTCCTTGCCCAGAGCATGAGTTATGCCTTCAGCAATAAGCAGGGTTACCAGACCATAGAGAGACCTTAATCAAACTACTCTACTACCAGTACATCCATTGGAACTATCCAGGTTCGAAACAACAGACTACCTAGTCAGAAACTGGGCAAAAAGTGGATGGCTGCAGTGCACTTTCAAGGAACATAGTTCATTTTGAAACTCTTTCCCATATGCCTTCTTTGAGACCTGCAACTGATGTAAAATAGCAGATTTTACCTGTTTTCTATAGCAGCCTCACTATGCCAGGTCCAATTTGTAGTATGTACCCCTGCTTTCAGGAGCCGAACAGCGAGACCAGGACTTCTCCTCCCACCGAGTCACCTGCCGAAAGTAATACATACAAGATCACATGGATGTCCAATTAAGCCTAAATTTCCACCTGACTTGAGTTCAGTTGACATAATTGTAACCTAGTGCCGCATTCTGTCCCCATCTGGTGGTGGCTGGGCTATATTTACATATTGATGAACCTGCTACAACAGTGACTAATTTCCAGAGGGGCAGCCATGTTAGTCTGCATATAACACAAACAACGAAAGTCCTGTGGTACCTTAAAACAGACTAACATTTCTTCATCAGATGCATCTGATGAAGTGGGTTGCAGCCCACAAAAGCTTATGCCTGAAGAAATGTGTTAGTCTTTAAGGTGCCACAGAATATGCATTGTTTTAACAATGGCAAGAAAGCTGCGTTTTTCAGCTCAGGCTGTGTCTACTCTACAAGCACAGCGGCTGCTATAGTACTGTAGGGTAGACACTTCCAGCAGTGAGAGAAGGGGTTTTTAGATCACTGTAGAAACTCCACCTCCCCAAATAACAGTAGCCAGGTCATTCTTCCATCAGTCTAGCTGTGCCTATGTAACCCATGTGCCTAAATGGAGAGATTCTCTTTAAGGGATCTGTTGGGGCTGGGTCAGTGTTGCTAGGTGGACTTAGCCGCTTAAAGCCAGAAGTTTCTGGTATGTGGAGTAGCAGCGTAGAGCATGCTCTGCAGGGTCCGCTGCTGCTGTCGCACCTGTTGCACAGCTGCTGTGGTCAGAGATGCCTGAGAGCAAACAGCCAGAGCAGGTGCATTCAGAAGAGCCCATATACTCTGTTCAGGGGAAAAGCTGAGCCAAGAGCAGACAGCCGGCTGCTTTCCCCAACTCTGAGGCATTTTGCTTCAGGTTAGTGACATTGTTAACTCTGCAGCAGAGACGTCTGGAGGTACTGGGTGCAGAGAAGGGACCATTGGGAGAGGAGGATGGCTTCTTTTAACTGGATACTTTGAGTTGTTGCCTTAACTACTGTGATGAATGAACAATTCTTTAATGTAGTAAGGGGAAAGAGCCAATTATATTTTTGTTGTTCTCAGAATTGTATGTTTTCCTTTGTAACTGGGTTTCTTTATATGCGCAGTGCTTTTTTTCTTTAAAAAAAAAAGAAAAGAAAAAAGTGCCGGTATGCCAGCAGGAGCGGTTGGGGGTGGGGGGGAGGGATGTCAGGACCCTCCACTACTGCCGCTCCCCCACCCACTGGTTCCCCAATCCCCAGGCTCCCTCTGCTCCTATCGGACTCCCTGTCCCCCACCCCTTTCCCAACCCCCCTGACCTCCTTCCCTGCTCCTCTCGGCTTCCCCCCAACCCCCTCCCTGCCCGCCAGTTCCCTGATCCCCAGGGCCCCCTCCCCGCTCCTTTCAGCCCCCCTGGAGCCCCTCTCCACCCACCCACCAGTTCCTGACCCCCGAACCCCTTCCCCTTACCTGGTTGGAGCTGAGAGGCGGCCAGAGTCATGCTCAGGGCAGGAGATTTGAAAAAGCTGCAGCCTGGCCACAGCTCCCAGGTAATCGCAGGCCGGATTCCAGCCCCTGCTGGGCCGGATTCTGGCCCGCGGCTGTTGATCTTGGCCATGCTGGCCTCACTGCCCAGCTGGGAGCCGGGGTCAGCAGGGACCCACTCCTTTCCCCTGCTGACTCCAGCCCCCAGCTGAGCAGCGGGGCCGGTCAGGGAAAAATAGGTGCCGGTACGCCATACTGGTGCGTACCAGCTCAAAAAAAGCCCCTATCGTGTCGTGACCGAGTGGACCCCTGCTCCATCCTCGAGCTCAAACTATCTGGCCAATAGTTTGACTCGAGCAACATTGAGGCTGGTAACTGTCTCCCTCTTGCAGGATTGTGTGTGTGTGTGTGTGTGTGTGTGTGTGTGTGTGTGTGTGTGTGTGTGTGAGAATAAGGACACTGCAGTAGGTGATTAAGCAACTGTCTCTTTTCTTTTGATAAAGTTCTTTGTATTTACAATAAATGTGGTGTAGTGCCTTATCCCCTGCATAAGAGCTCGCAGTTTATCTTCTAAAACATAATATTCTTGTTACAACATCCCAAACAGCATGCATAACTGGACAGGGTTCAGGAAGCCAAATACTACCAAGCCCAGTGAGCTTTTTCAGCCACCGGGATTTATAACCCAGACAGCCTGGGATACTGCAGCAGTGCCAGAAGTGACTCTAAATAGAGGTCCAGTGTGAGAGTTGCAAACAGAGCAGAACATGCAGCGCAATGCTCTCATGTTTGGTAAGGCTAGAACCATGATCTCTTTTTCTAACAATAAGCTCCCACTGGGTAAAGAGTAACTACTAGCTGTCTGTTTTTATCCCCTCACTTGGAATCCATCTTGGATCCCAGGTAGTAGAGGGCGGGGAAAAGAGGACCAAAGAAATGACATGGCTTCTGCTTCCAGCAGAAGCTAAATACAACTCCTTGAAAATAAAAATAACTGCAAATCCCTTCCATTTATGCTGCAATTCCCCACACAACAACAACAAAGATGGTGGGCCCCACTCACCAGACTTTGGCTGACCTTTCCATTTCCTCTCTCATTTCTAACCCAGGCCTGCCCCCAAATAGATCTTCCAAATATAAGCCAGGTTGTCTCCTAGCCAATTTGCCCTTGTGGCCTGGTCCAGAGCTAGCGCTGGCATTGGGCTGTGTTCTGGATTCTTCTTCTGTGATTCCAGCCCCTCTGCTCCCAGGCTTTCCTCTAGTGCTGATCCCACCCCTGTCTTTGGTCTGAAAAGTATACCATCCCTGCTCAGGAGATAGTTCTGCAGGATTGTGAATTCTGCTCAATCATACACATGCATCAAATTCCTCAGAGTAGGGGCTGGAAACCAGGAAGTTACTAGAATGCCATTCCCAACTTTTGCCCCGTGTGCTTCATCCACTCCTTATACTGGACAGCATTCCAGCTGATCCCCCAACTCTGCCAAGCTCTTGGAGATGCTGTCATATAAATACAGATTTT
The DNA here is from genome assembly GCA_007922175.1 of Pelusios castaneus. Lineage (NCBI taxonomy): Eukaryota > Metazoa > Chordata > Testudines > Pelomedusidae > Pelusios > Pelusios castaneus. The sequence goes on along the minus strand of ML685849.1, from coordinate 5,770,791 downwards.
TGCCAAAATCATGGGCCTAGAAATCAATGCACTTCATGGTGACCAAGGCCCGAGGTTGTGCTTCTCTGGCCAGGTAGGAGCGCAGTGCAGGGATGAAGGAAGGGGAACCTCTTTTCTTTGTTTTAATAAGCAAAACTTAGATGGTTTGAAAGTTGAACAGGCTACATACAAGGAAGAGTTAAACACCGAGTGGCTCATTTGAACCAGGAGGTTACTTCAGGTGCATGGGAGGCAAATGTAAAATTGGGAGGTAAAAGGAACACATAGGTCCCGGGAAATGTGGGATAGCATTGCTGGCATATCTGAATATGAGCCAGCCACACATGATGTCCTCACTGCAAAGTGGGTGAGCACAGACACGTGCTATAGCGGCACATGAGTTTGTGCCTATACCACTCAATGAACCAACAAGCTGGTAGTCTGAGGACATACAGGCATCTGTCTGTATCTGTGGCTGGCAGGAGGGTTTGTGCTTAACCACATCAGAGCCTGGGACAGACCTGCAGTGTAGAGATACTCAGAGTGTGTCCACTTGCCTAGTCTACTCACTTCCCTCCAGGCTTTCTGTAAGCCCCTTCCATGCATAGTCGGTGTTAGGAAGGTAAAGACAGTGTCATGCAGGTGACAGGGCCACATAGGCAGGGAAAGATCCCTAGGCAGCATGCCACCTCTACAACATGCGCAGACTGTGGGAGAATGATCCAAGTCTAATAGTTTACAGGAGAATATCATCATCTGGGTTTTTAAAAAAAATCTATGAAACACTTTGTCTTGGAGAAACATGTCCCATAATGCACCTCAGAAGATCATGGATTCTTAGTTATTAAACAAGAAACTTTTGACTAGCTTTATGTCTTGTCTTCTGTTTTGAGAAAGACAAACTGTCTTTTAATTCAGCACGGAGCCATTTCCTTGCCCTTCCACTCATTAGTAGCTTTCCGCTTTGGCCAGGAGTTGCTTTTGCAGTCCTGGTACCTGAATAATGAGATTTTGATTTTGATTTTCCTTATTGTGGCAATGCGCAAGGGTGTCCAAATACGCTCTTCGCTTAATGCATTATCTACTGCTGCAGGCTTAAAGCAAGCTCTGAAAAAACATCTCATTTCTTTTCAGCTCTTCTATACTTCATTCTTAAGGCTTTTCAGATAAATCAATATGTGACGCAGTGGCAAACAGATCGAATTACAGTATTAAGGACCCACGCCACATGTAAAAGGTCTGATTCTCTTCTTTCTTACACCAGTGTAAATCAGGAGTCACTCCAGTCAAATGAATGGCTTCACACTGATGTCAGATCTTTTAATGACAGGAGAATCAGGCCTGCAATATTTTATTACTTTATTTTTTAAAGACCCTATGCACATTCTTTTTGTTTTCAAGAGGAGCAGAAATTCAAAGGGTTAAAGTGATCTCTTCAGTAGAGGGGAGAGGTCACGGGTTTATGAATCCATCTGAACAATGCAGGTCTGGTATTGTTCTGTGACTCAGGACTTGCCTTCATGTACAGGACTACAGGGCACAGCTGTCTTGGTGCAGCTGCAGTGCATTAGTGAAGCACCTCCAGGAGAGGTGGTAGCTGTGTTGCGGGAAAAAGCTCTTCCACTGACAGCACTGTCTACCCGAAGCAGTTAGGTCTCTATAACTATATCACGTTGGAGTGTGGATTTTTCACATCCCTGAGAGACGTAGTTATTCCAGTAAAGGTCTGCAGTGTAGACCTGGCCTCACTAACAGTTTTTGCATTTTCGTAGGACTTACCCTAAACAGAAATGCACTGTGTTTAGGATGGTTTGCGGGTTCCTGCAAGAAAAACTTGATTCTGTGCAAGGTATTCCATACCAGCTGTATGCCCTGAGGATGTTGCTGTGTGTAAATATGACAGAGAGCTACATAATGAGGCCAGACAAAGAGAGTCCTTTCAAAGAGCTTTCTTTGTCTTTAACTGGCCATTTCTTTTAAGTACAAAGGGGTTGTATAATTCAAAAAAATAAAGAGAGAGAGAGAAGAACTCAGGTCAGCTGTAAGCAAGAGCGGTACCTATTTACACATTATGCTACTGTAGTTGTGAATATAATTCTTCATATGCAGCAAATAAGCGGGTACAAGAGCAGAAATAAATTAACAAATGGATGCTTCCTGTGGCTTTCACATGCCTAATTGCTTGGATCTTCATAAGACTTGTTACTGTAGCAACAGTCACATCCTATTGTAATTATACTGTCTCTTAGTAACTAAGTACCTTCTTAAAGGAATATGCACAGGGGTATCAAAGTCAAGTAAAAACCCTTAGAGAATTCAGTTTAAGGTGCTACCAGTACAAGGCAATAAATAATAAGGTATGTAGTCGCTGCACACTGAATAGTTAAAGGTGGCTGGAAACAGGATTGGCCAGCTGTCAGCTAATTCCCTACCTGAGTATTCACTGCTTTCAGCCTCCCCTTTTCCCATGTCATAACTATCATTCACACAGAATGCAGGACAGAGGAGGGGATACCAGTGTGAAAAGCAGCCTATCATTGACCCATTAGCCACAGGAGACCACCCCCAGAAGGCATGCGGGCTAGTAGCTGGATCAATGGATAGAAGGGAATGAAGGGACACAATATTCTCTCCGCTTTTTGCATGGTTCTATGCATAGTTTCTCTTCCCTTGTATACTACTTTCAAGCCCCTTGAACCTTGATCTCCTTTCATGTTGCCTTCCTCCATCTTCACCCACATCAGTCTCAATACCCTGTTCATCTTCTGCTCCTGCATATGTCTCTATCCTTTATACTTTCTTCCATCCACAGTGTTGTCAGCCATCGGACATTCAAAAAACTTGAGTCAGGCCGCCCAAAACTACAAGATTGGCTTACAAAAAATCATGATCTTTTAAATTAGGACACATTTGTGGTTCTTTTTATTTACTTATTTCAGGGCCTTTAGGGTGCCCACAGATCATATTGTAAGACATTGTCTACCACAAGAAGACAGGAAGCATACTTTTTTATTAAAAAATGAATGATGAGATCCACACATGATCAAGAACTTCCAGGAGGTGCCACTTGAAGAAAAAACACCAAATATCATGACATCTGTGATTGAAATTGTGACAGTTGGCCACATGTCATTCTGCCCCTTACACCCAGAACTCCTTCCCCAAGCCTCTTCCCTTGCCCCTTCCAAATCTATTCTGAAAGCTCATTTCTGTTGTCTTGCCATGAGATGTGGGAGAGCTGGAACTAAACAAACTAAAAGCAATGCCACCAACAAGTTGGCTGACCTCACTGATGTAGCTAACCATAGAAAGATACAGGAACAACCAGTTTGTAAGCACCCAGAGTACTGGATCTCAAACTAGCGGATGCGCCCTCCTGGAAGGGCCCAGCACGTATTCAGGTGGTTGGGGTGTGAGACGCTTTAGGGAAAAAAAATTACTGTGCACATTTTATCCACAGCAATGAATAACTAGCAAAGCTGGTTCCTAGACATAGCAGGACCTCAGATGGTGTTGTGCATTTTGTTGAAATTTTGTGAAGCTTGCATAGCATTATACCAAGTCTTTGCCATCTGTACGTTAATCTGTTTGTTACAATGTGGTGTGCACATTTAATTGCAAGCATTGATATCAATTGCAATTTTGCTTTTATTACAGTGGATCATTGACTCTGTATGAATCAATGCCTTACAGTTTTTAATATTTAGGGAGAGTTGTATGGTGATTTTTTTTATCAGTATATGTACTTGTGTGGCAGGGGGCAGTGCATAAGCTACTACACACACAAAGAAGGGGTGCATGATCAAATAAGTTTGAGAACCCTTGACCTAGAGAATAACAGGATGATATGCAATAGCCAACATATATTTATCAAGAATAAATCATGCCAAACCAACCTAATTTCCTTCTTTGACAAGGTTACTGGATAGGGGAAGCAGTAGATGAAGTACATCTTGATTTTAGTAAGTCTTTTGACACTGTTCCCCCATGACATTCTCATAAGAAAACTAGGGAAAATATTGTCTAGATAAAATTACTATAAAATGATTGCAAAGCTGGTTGAAAAACCATACTCAAAGAGTAGCTATCAATGCTTCAGTGTTAAATTAGGAGGCCTTATCTGATGGAGTCCCATAGAGGCCTTTTCTGGGGCTAGTACTATCAAATATTTTCCTTAATGACTTGGATAGTGGAGCAGAGAGTATGCTTATACAATTGGTGGATGACACCAAGCAGAGAGGGATTGCTATTATTTTGGAGGACAGGCTTAGAATTCAAAATTACCCTGATAAACTGCAGAATTTATCTGGAACCAACAAGATGACGAGATGAAATTCCACAGAGGCAAGTGGAAAGTACTGCACTTAGGAAGGAAAAACCAAATACACAAATACAAAAAGCAGAGTAACTCTCTAGGTTCAGAAAGGTTCTAAGGTTATAGTAGACCACAAATTGAATGTGCCAATTTTGTGATGAAAGTTGCAAAAAAGGGCTAATGTTCTAGGGTGTTTTAAGAGGAATTTCATATGCAAGACATGGGAGGTAATAGTTTTGCTGTACTTGGTACTGGTGAGGTCTTACCTGGAGTAATTAACCCAATTCTGCATCACACTTCAGGAAAGATGTGGAGAAATAGGAGAGCATCCAGCAGAACAACAAAAATGATAAAAGGTTTCGAAAACCTGACCTACGGTGAAAGATTAAAAGAAGCTGGATATTTTTAGTCTAGAGAGAATAAAACTGAAGGGGTCCTGATAACAGTCTTCAGTTATGTTCAGGTCTGTTATAAAGAGCATAGTGATCAGTTATTCTCCATGTCTACTGCAGGTAGGACAAGAAGTAATGGGCTTAATCAACAGCAAGGGAGATTTAGATTAAACATTAGGAAAAAACATTCAAACCCTAAGGATAGTTAAATTCTGGTATAGGTTACCATGGGAGGTAGTAGAATGCCCATCATTGGAGGGTTGTAACTACAGGTTAGACAAATATCTATGGCTATGTCAACACTGGCAAGTGAGTTCGAATTAAGGAGGCTTAATTCGAACTAACTAAAACCATGGCCATACTAGGCTTTTGTTAGTTCGAATTAAGGGCTTCCACCTTTGCTTTTTTGAGCAGGTTGTGACAGCCCTATGTCATGCCATCAGCTTTAGATTGTACATTCTCCTGGATAGAGTTTGTATCTATACTTTCTGTGATGCACATCAGAGTTTTGAATGCTCAGAACAAATAATGCACAGCAATACGTTCAATTGCATTTAAATAGAATTAATTTTATTAGAGCAGGTGGACTCAAAACTGAGTAATAGAAGATGGAGCAGAAGTGGTAATTTGAATGCTTTGTCCAATATTTAACACTTCCGAGCTGGAGGGTATTATCTCCCTTGGTTTGGAAATTTGCAAATACTTTATCTTTGCTTAATGATAATCCATTAATAATGATGGATGAGGGATCACTTGACCATATTATTCTCTAAATTACACCATTGTAAGTTAATTTACATAATTGAGATGACATTAGTAAAGAGAGAAAAAAATTTCCCTTATGACTCTGTGCTAGAGGCATATCACGATCATATTTGCACTTCATATTTTATATCATTTGCAGAAGAGTGATATAAAGACATAAATCAATCAGCACCTTCAGCAGGCTTCCAGGTTTCCGTAGCATGTTTATCTCAATGTCATGAAGCTGTCAGAGGCCATACAGGGTTTTCCAAAACATCTGACATTCAGAATAACAGCACATTAATACTGAAAATGAATACACATGGGAAAATCTCTTGTTAGAAGTATAGACAGATTCTTCCTTGACAGAATTTGCAGCATAAATTCTGAAATTGTGGGCCATGTCATCAGCAAATGTTAGTTATATTATCTGAGTTATATTGGCTTCAAATAATCTTAGTTATACTGATTTCAAATTACATCAGCTGAAGGTTTACGCCTATGTTTCTTACTGGCATACAGTGAAGGCTGGATTAAGGTAGGGGCTTTAGGGGCTGCAGCCACAGGCCCCAGCCTAAAGGGGGGCCCTGCGCCCCACCAAAAATCCTGCCTGGCTGGCCTCAGCAACGCACCACCGCCACCCACCTTTGGCCAGCCTGCCCAGTCCATGGGCTGGGCTGGGTAGTCTACTCCAGACCATACAGTCTGGGGATGGGGCAGGAGTGCTGTAGACTGTGGCCTCTGACCCACAACCTCCCCTGGAACCCTGCCAGCAGCAGCACCAGCCTGTGCCCCCCCAAGCCGTCCTGCCACCGCCCTGTAGCAGTGCTGGCTCACAAGCCCCCATCCACCCCCCAGGGCCCTTCCCCCACAGCAATGCCAGCCTGTTGGCCCCGAAGCCCCAACGCAGCAGTGCTGGCCTGCGGGCCCCTCCCTTTACCCCTGTCCCACAGCAACAGCCACAGCCAGGTGCCCCGCGCCCAGGCAGGGCACCACCACAATGCGGGGCCCCCCTCAGGCCTTGATTCAGTCCTGCATGCAGTCAAAATATTATAAAACTCTCTTTTTACTATTGCTGTGCCTGAGTTAAATTGGTGATATGTGGGAGAATGGCCTGATTATAAAGGGAAATTCAATTCTATCTTCTTTGGAAGGGGACGAAATATCACTGAGTTAAACTAATCTCTAAGGGCAACATTAAAGAGATGTGTTCTTTCCCTCATTGTTCAGAAACATTATTTTTCTACTTTCTACCACTTTGCTTGGATGTCATAGCATTGTGACAGAACTGTCTCTCGTTAGTATGGATTCAGAGCTTTTAGGATCTCAAATCCTGCAGGCAATTGTTGAATGACTTAAAGATGAAAGCTAATAAACCATCTTTTCATTAGGGGCATAAAACTAGAATATTAAGGAAGGAGAGCCATTGATTAGCTATTCAGAAGAGTGTTTTTCACACTGTGGCAAGGTACCCTCACAGAGGGGTGGTTTGCCTCGCTGCAAGTGGCTCCCTGGCAGTAGAGGCCTCTACCACACTCAGCCCAGTCCAACTTCCTTCCCATCAGGGGAACCCAGGAGACCTTAGGCCAGTTCCAGCAGGGTACCCTTTAGCCCCTAGAGAGGGCTGACTGTCTCAGTTCACTGTTTTAAAGCAGAGCCCCTCAGGGTGTTGATTTTTCCCTGTGGCTGGGGCTGTATTCTGCCTCCCCTGTTTTCTCCACAGGAAGGAAACTCAATTCATTCTTACTCCCAGGGAAAGCTCCTAATAGCCTTCACCCTTGCCCCTGGCAGGGCCAGACTCTTCTTATAAGCCTGGAGCAGCCCCTAATTGGGCCCAGGTGCTCCCAATTGCCCTACAGTAGCCTCTGCTCTGCCTACAGGGAAGAGGGCTTTTAACAGCCTTGGGCTTACATATCTGAGCTGGCATACCCTCCAGTAGCCATTTGGCCTGCCTTTATCACAACACAGAGTCCAATTCAAGAGAAAGGATAGGTGAGCATTTGGGCATATAAGCCACAGATGGGCTGCCTTTGCATGCTCTGCACTGGGATTGTCTAATTTGTAAAAGGAAAAAGGCAAACAAAAATAATTTGCTGCCCTCTCTGGAATTATAGAGCAGCTCATGAAGCCAGCTCTCAGTGTTACAAATGGTATAATTCCTGATTCTGATCATCTCTCTGGGGCATGCAGGGAGCCTTCAGGCTGTGCTAGTCTACTTGTGTGTCTCTGTTGGGGCTGGGTATGGAAGAGGGCTGGACTGGTGACAAACAGGAATGGATGGGCACAGGCTCTCTACGCCATCACCTCCTGATGGTGCTGCCTCTCCTCCCTGACTGCCTGCAGAAGGAGGTGGAGTACCTCTCACGTCTGTTATAACTTGTTATTTATATTATTTTGTATTTAGGCTTTAGCATTTGTGTATGGCTACATACATATATATATATATAGCATGCAGAAACATGGTCCTTGCCTCAAGAATTTACAATCTCAACTGACCACAACAAGCCAGCATTGCTGGAAGAGACAACAGAGAGCAAAGGGAGGGAAGAATATACAGAACATGTTATAGGTTTGTTTGGGCAGGTCCCAATGTGTGTTATAGTATGAATTATAGATCAGCAAATATCACACCAGTGCTCCATCATGTCCTAGAATATCCCCTTTCACCTCGAAATAAAATCAAGAAAACCCTTCTGGTCTTGTGCCCCAGCCCTTCTTGGGGAATATAAGAATGTTTGCAGAAGATGGTCTGAAGAATGACATGTAAGATGTCATATGAGAGGTCATGATCTGCTAACACCCCATTGTTCTGTCAAAATATGTGTATCCAGTTATGAAATTTTACTGTATAGTTGTTAGAGAAATATGCTGTGAATTTAAAAGTCCTCACCCAGCAGGATGTTCAGCAAACATTACCCTGCAGGGGATAGTAAGCAGAGGATTTACAATACAACAGCAATTGTACAAGACCATACAATGAGGATTGCCCAACTCAGGTGACTCAGCAAAGCCCTGGGCTCATGTCTTCCAGGCACATGAGCTGAGGATGGTCTCAGTCTGGGTGCATGTCTTCCAGACACATGGACTGAAGATATAAAATAAGGGACAGTGGCTTCATGCTTTGCCCTTTTTCCTGCCCCATGTGTGCTGAAAGCAACAAGATGCTGTGAAGGCAAAGAACTGAGGAGATCGGTCCGAGACTAGAGGGAATAACCTGTGTATTGAGATCTATAACATCTAGTGGGTTAAGAAAACTGCTTGATTTAAATATTGCCTAGGGTCATGATTTAAGATTTAGATTGTGAGTTTTTCTTTTATTTTCTTTGGTATCTATCTCTGATCTTTTATGCCTACCACTTATGTTCACTTAAAATATATCTTTCTATAATTAATAAACCCATTTTATATTTTAGCTGAACAGTGTTTTGATTGAAGTACTTAGGAAATCTCAGCTCAGTTACAAAGGCTAATGTATGTCCTTTCCACATTGAGGGAGTGGCAGACTAGGCAATAAACAGACTCTGGTCAGGCTTCTGACCAGGGCAGGATGGTACAGTTCTGGAGTGCCAGGCTGAGAAGGTGATGGGAATTGGCTGGTGCCTTTCTCCATGTGATTTGTGAGTGACTCAGGAGGCATTTACACAATCTAGTTGGCTCTGGGGTTCCACTTGCTGTTGTGCTGAGTGATAATTGTATTCAGAGATCTTTACTGCTTGTCACTAGCAAAGCATTGTGAGGGACAGCCCAGACTGGAGAGTTAAGGGGGCACAGTGGTACCCCAATCCCAGATTGCATCCCAGGGATCCCATCAAAACCTGACTTGGAAGATACACATCCTTACTCTATAGATGGAAAGTGAGGCATAGTGCAAAGTGTTGGACAAATCAGAGACAATTGCCCAATCCACGCTCATCTTGAAAGTGCCACGACCATTCACATGGCTACCCCCTTCTGCTCTGGGCTGGAAATGAGACCTCAATATCCAGTTATAGTCAAGCCCTTGCTTTCACCTTCTGCTATCACCAGATAGAAGAAGAAGTATGAACTATGTTAATTTTTCATCAGTTATTTTATAGTTTAAATGTTGAGAATTGGGGGTTGGGTGACTATGGTATTATGGGTTAATAAGATGGGTTCCTAGGTAGGTTTGGAATAAGGAGGGGATGGTTATATGGTATACCGAATCAAAGAAGACATTCCTGGCACAGAGAGATTTCCAGGTTGAGGGAGTATCTCATTCTCTCTAACAACTGCCTTTGGAAGGGGGAGAAATCTTTCCTGGCTGTGAATCCAAAGTGTTCAGCTTTGTGGAGCCACTTAAGAATGACGTCATAGCCACCTCTAAAAGGGAAGGTGCAGAGATGGGCTTGCAGAATAGTCACCAGTCATTATATCTGTGGTGCCCAGGAGGCTTGGAGAGCCTTAGGATACTACTCAGCAATGGAGGGTACAGATGGCAGAACAGAGTTCTCAGAAGGTGATGGAGATATGACATAGACCAGTAGTTCCCAACTTTTTTTGGCTTGAGGGCCACAAATATAATTTTACAACACTGAAGGGCCACCAGTCTATTTAGTTAAAATGTAATTGAAACTTAATTAAATTCAAATTTAAGCTTGATAAAAATTAGTTAATTAATTAAGCTAAACAGGTTTTTAATTTTTAAAAAAAAATGTAAAAAGGTTTTTTTGTTTTGGGGGTTTTTATTGGGTTTTGTTTTTGTTTTTTTTAAAAGGGCTGGATGCCCATGAATAGGCCCCAACCCAGCGGGAACGTGGGCGGCCACAGCCCTGTGGTGCCTAAAACCATGTGCAGGCTGATTTTGTTACCATCAGAACAACCCAGGTAACAAAATCTACCCGTATACAGTGCGTGGGCAGATTTAGTTACCTTGGTTGTTCTGACGGTAACAAAATCTACCCGCACATGGTTTTGGGCTCAGCCACAGCTCAGCTCCCAGCCAGCAGCAGGGGAGCATGGGCCACTTTAAAAAGCCCTGCGGGCCAGGGGTTGGGAACCCCTGACACAGACCATTGAAAAGAGTATTTGAAGCTTTGAAGTATTTGCATGCTTATCAGAGCATGTCAGTCTAAAATACAGGAATGTCTGGGCTCAAGCTTTTCTGGGTGTACAGGTTGAAATATGGTTTGGGCCCTACTGAGAAGAGAGCAGTGGTCTAGACAGGTCAACATTTTTTACACCATAATTTCATGTGTTTCTAAAATGGGATCTAATCTTGAGGTCTTGGTTTAGTTTTGACTCAGGCAAACCCACATCAAAGTCTGAATGTCAGTATCTGGTGCTCCAATTCTATGGCGATTGATGGCCCTTCTTGTTTATGGTCATGTGGCAAGTCGTAGTTTCACATGATGATCATGTTGGTTTAGGAATCCTTTATGGCCTTTGCCACTCTCTAAAACAAAAAACATTTAAATTTATCATGGAGGCTGAACAGAGGTGCAGATAGTCTAAGAAACTTTGCCCAAGGCCATCTGGAAAACTGGTGGTTCAGCCAGGAATAAGACAGAGATCTCCTGTTCCCAAACTTACGCTTTTACACCAGACTACATTTCTCAGTTGACAACTTGATAAGTAAATGCGTCAGAGCTTTAGTGTACAGGAAGAGGAAAATATGTGAAATGTTTATGTTTTCTTTAAGGGTGAGGTAAAATTTACATTGAATCATTGCCTGAGAGCAGAGAATGTTTTCACTTTGACACATAAGAACTAATGAACTAAAACAGGGGTCGGCAACCTTTGCTGACCCTGTGCCAGCCCCTCCTCCCCAACCCTCAGTCAGTGCTAGCAGCCCCCTCTGTTGAAAAAAAACAAACGGCCGCCCCAGCTGGTGGGAGGAGAGTGCACCTCCCAGGCATGCCACTGAAAGGAGCTGTTCGCAGAAAAGGGTTCCATTAGGTGTGTGGCTGAACAACTACTATAAGTCTCCATACTTTCCACTCCTCAAACAGGAGTTCGTTTGGCCTGGTCTACATTGCCAGTGGGCATCAATGGGGGAGACACATGCTACATACTGTAGCATGCATATCTCCCATCAACTTACTTATGTTCCCTTATTGCAGCATCTCCACCGCCACTGTGTTGACAGGAGGTGCCCTCTGGTCAAACGCAGCCTTAGTTTTTTGGGGGAAGAGGGAAGGTATGGATTTATTGTGTCGACCAGACAGCATTTCTGGGATCGACTGAATGGGTCTCCACTGCCTGCACAATCAATCCCACTGCATTGATCCATGCAGCCCCAGCAGCATAGACATACTCTCTGTTGGGTTCCAATTAGTCAAATCTTCAGATGTTCAGTTTTCCATCATGTATTATACCTGATAGCAAAGGTAGACCTCAGAAAAAACAACCACAGGACACGTCATTCTAAAATATTTTATTTAATTATAACACTATGAAATAGTACTTCACAAAAAACAAACAATACTCTCCCTGCATGAATAACAGTTACAGCTAAGAGGCTGTATTAGGATTGGGGCCAGTGCTAACATGGTGCCTTCTTGCTATATCCTCTTATCTGTAAATTTTATTCAGCAAATTTTGTAATAATTATTGGAAGTAGTGTTATCTTTAAATAAAATATTTTAGAATGACTGCAGTTATTCAATAGATTGTGTATGTTTCTATCTATTGTACATGATAGGAAGAGAGTACACTTATGTAAACTCTTGGCTTAGTCTGTAAAGGCAGTAACCCTGGGGAACTTCTTTAATTTGATACACATATTTCCATAACAAGACCAATAAATAAATGATAAATTGTTACAGGTGCATCACAGTTGTTGCAATTGTGTTCATTTAATAGGAAGATTTTGTCTTCAAGGAAATCAGTGGAAGCTATCAGAAAAACAAGAGGGGAAATCCCAAGAGAGCAGCAGATCAACTAAACATACAAAAAAAACCAAGGAAATTGAACTCTCGTATTTTGGGCTTTATTCATGGGAATAAGGGGTGGTCTTTTGTGGAATGAGGTATCAGAGGAGATTAAGATAACCCAAAATGTGACTGGTTCTGGTAGGAATGCTTTAGCAGATTGGCGGGTATCACAGCATAGTCTAAAATCAATGTTATGAAAAGCCTACACAACACAGCTTAGACTCTACGCAGGGTGCAGAGTAGAATCTTTTGTGAAATTCACTAAAAGCACGACCATACTGATCTAATGTACTCACTCAATGGTTAGAGAGCCCTGTGATGGGCACAAGAGTGATATCTTTTTAAGACAGATAGATGTGCAACAATTACTGTGCAGCATGAATTATGTAACGATGTGCTATAGTGCAATGTAAAGGTCAATGAACTTGAGATGGGCACATTATGTAGTTTATTCCACATTCATGCTGATAAAAAACATATACCAAACCATCATGTAGTCTGTATTTCACAGGAAAATTTAGGTATTTGAGAGTTTTAATTTCTTTTCCTTGGGACTGGATTATTTTTTATAATCATCTATCTGTAAAACCAGTTGCCTTATTATTATTATGGGGCCAGGTCCTTATCTGGTGTAAATCAAATGTTGTAAATATAGTGATTTATGTAAATTTAGTACCTGTCCCTATAAGTCCAGCTATTCAGACCTCTCTGTTAGAGAGAAAACATAACTAATACAATTTATAAACCTCTAAAATACAAAAGTTAGCTTTTTGATGCATAAACACATCATGTTTTTAAAGTCTAATATATATTAAGATCTTCTGGGGCTAGAAATAGTACAATATAACTCAGTGGAAAGCTAGGAATTACTTCACCAAAGGACATGGGACTTTGGACCATAAATCTACTGCTGGTCCAGGACAAAATAGTGCCCAACCAGAAACTTGACCCAGTGTAACACAATGGTAAATTCCACTTTTGGACAGAAAGGAGGAAATGTTTTTGTGGATGGTAGAAATTTTTAAATGGAAGATGTTTAAAGATGCTTAGAGATTTGGACTGGTCATCTTCCTGGGGGAGATGAAGTAGTGAGTGGAGGAAAGACTATATAGTTAATGATGCATTATAAGTGCAATTGATCGTTGGGCTATCACCATATACAGCACTAGTATGTCTGAGATATAATACCATTTCATTGCCTTTTAACTTTGATTCAGCATGCCCATACCTAATAGTTTAGAGGACTCACCTGAGTCATTGTTACTAAAAATCTCAGTCCTGGACCTGATTATTGTTGTGATTGGTTTTCTTATTCCTGGAGTCAGACTTCCCTTTGCAAAATAGTGCCAACTCTCTAATTCTTTCTGTCCTGTGGAGAGATAGACAGACAGCTAGATAGTGAAGATAAACTTCTACTCTTCATCTAATGTAGAATTATTCAGATTTTAAAAAATGAAGATTTCACTTTCAGATAATTTCCTCCCTTTCCTGTACCTTCCCACCCCCATCATTTGTAGATATTTCTAGCAGTAACATCCAGTGGTTACTACAGTATATAAGGGCATCCCATGTTTAGTTTAGGGGTGATCATTGATTATTTTTGCATCTTCTAACACTAATAATGAAGAAAGACAAGGTCGGTGAGGGCATATTTTGTATTGGATCAAGTCGGTGGACACTTCAAGCTTTTGATCTACACAGAGCTCTTCTTCACCTCACCCACATTGTCTCTCTAGTATCGTGGGACCAACACAGCTACAACAACTCTACCAACATTAATAATGAAGTAAGGTAGAATAGGGCATAAAAGTAAGGACCTTGTATGGATTGCACACAATATAACTTAAGTACACTAATGCTTATAAAAGTTTGGAGGGTTGTGCCTAATCTGTGCCTGCTAAACCATAATATCCATCGCATTGATAAAAAGTCCTAAATTCTTGGATTGCAAAAACAGTGATTTCAAATGCATGTATTTGGCAGAGGATGGTAGAAGGGAGAGGGTACTTTCTGTTCTTGCTCCAGAAGGGAGAAGGATTCCAGTTGTGTCCCTCTCTTTATCCCCTACAGTTGGCTCCACAAGGGAGAAAGCTGCCAGCTGTTTTTGTGGGAGCTCTGGATATAATCCCTGCAGCAGTGAATGCAGGACAGTGCCTGGCCTGAAGTAAAGGGACCTGCAGGGCCCAGACAGCAGCAGAGAGGAAACCCACAGCTGAAGGTGCTGATTAGAGCCCTCCAGAGCTGGGCCTAATGAGGCACGTGGGAACAACTGTCCTTTGGGGCAGTGGGGGGGAGAGACCATATAAACTAGGGAGAGACAACTGAGGGTGGAAGTTTTCCAATGCATCTTGCCCCTTGGGCAAGGGAGGGTGAATAGCTGAAAGCCTCAGGGTTAAGTGGACCTGGTTTGGGAGCGGGGTTTGTCTGTATGCTGTAAATAAATGTTATTTTGGAGAGGGTGAGATAGAGGACCCAGGAAGTTGGTCATGCTGAGATTTTGGAGGAGAGGGGAGATGGGTTTAAATGCAGGAGGAAAAAGGAGCCTGATGTAGCCAACTCCCTACCCCTTCCATGGGCATCTGCACTTTTGAGCCCACAATTAATTGCAAATGAAAAACTGTAGCCACTAAAATGGAGAATAAACTGGGCCACATTTTCCAAGAGGCCTCAATGTGTATAAAAGAAACAGGAATTAGACAGCACTAAAGCCAAGAAAAACTGGGGACAACCAGAAACTGATACAACAAAAATGCTTCTTGAGTATTTTTTTTAAAGCCTAAATTTTGATGATGTCCTTTTAAACTTATACGGGTAAAGCATTTCTTTTTAGTTTTGTCGTCTGTTTAGTGTTCACATCAACAGACAACATGAAGAAATTCTTATTTTATCACTTAACCTCCATAGAAATTGTTTCTTAAAATCTGCAAAGCCTTCAGTATAGCAGGAAGCGTATTTTTTTCCTTGTCAGTTGCATACAGTTTTGCAATGGCACATTGATTATCCAAAGCATTTTCTACTAAAATGAGTTTAAAAGGATTTCAGGCTGGATCAAATTTCAACTTCGTCACTATGTCGGTGATACAAGATCATACATACTGACCTATTGTTATGATTTACTGTAACATTTCAGCATTAAACTTTGTAATACATGGAAAAAAAGGGAAAGGAGCTAACGTCTCCCTGCGGTGGAGCACTGATTACCTAAGCATTGACTCAGAATGGAGAGCATCTGCTATTGAATCACCAGCATCATTTCCTGCAATAGACCTGTGATGTTATTTGGGGTTCAATCCAGATCAGTGGGGGTTGAGTCACCACTTTACCGTACAGTCCTGGACGTCTCACAGTGTTTTGCTGCTGTAACTCCAAGCCTGGGACATTCACAACCAGCCTTCCAGCATGCAGGTCACTCCCTGAATGCCTGTGTGCTAGACTCCTGGTTCTCAAAGTGGGGGGAGGTGAGTTGAATCATGGGGCGGGGGGGGGGCACCAGGATGAGAGTAGGGTCAGGCGGTGATGGGGACTCTAGCACCTCATACAGGCAGCCATGGGCAGGTGTTGAGGGTGATGGACCCTTAGAAGGGATTCAGAGGCAGGAGAAGGCTACTCCTGGTGCTGGGCTTGGCACTGCAAGAGGAGCAGAAAACAGAGCCGGTCCAGCTCAACACTCCCTGGAGATGGGAGGGGCTTCTCCCCACGCTGCTGCCGTGCCCGCTCCCTGCCGCCGCCACTCCTTATGCTGCTGTCGCCATCGTTCCCTCTTCCTGTGCTGTAGCCCTGGTTTGTCCCTGAAGGGAGGGTGGGGGCTTGGGGGAAGGGCTGTGGGATAGTTAGGAGGGGATGCTTCCCACACTGTGGCTCTGTGTACACTTACGAAGTTAAGTCGACTTAACAAATTGGCTACACTTTAAGTCGACTTTATTAAGTCAATTTAACAGAAGAGATAGCCGTTATATTGGCTTTAAGTCAACGTAATAAAGTCGATTTAGCATTAATCCCCATCTATGCTGGCCTTAAGTTGACTTAAAGCTGTTAAGTCATATTATTAATCATAATTCTAGCATATATCCCTAATACCCATATATCGTAATACCCACCACATATGTGCATCATGCAAAAATTTTAATGATCATTGAGTTATTAGTTTTCAAATGATGCCTCATAAGGCATATTTTGTACAAAGATTATTAAAATAGTGTGTAGGGTGTGAATATAGGTGTGCTTACTGTCACAACTGGCTTGCCATTAGAGATCTCAACCAAATATCTACCAGTCTCAACACTGCTTTACATCTGGGATTTGAAGAGGTCGCAGTCCAAGACCAGCTTTACATGCTTCATTTTCCTTTCGTTAGTCTGTTACAGTAGAAACTTTCCTTATTCAGATATGGTGTCCTGCTAAGATCTTCCAGGCTTCAGAAGGTTCTGAAATATTATTATGAGGAGGATGATATAAATAATAAAGTTAGTAGAAAAAACAAGCCTCTGCCCATGACACCAAGTTTCCTTGATAACCCAGAACTTGCTTTGCTGAAGCTGAAGCTTACTCTACGTTTCCTTAGTAACATTCAGTCAGTGCGTTCAGGGTCGCTTATTCCAAGGGCTGTCTTTGTTCTCAGGCTCCTATTTAACTCTTTTCTTTCAGTCAATACTACATCCAGAGTGGTCTTGCCACTCATTGCCTTCTCAACTCTCTGAAAGAAGAAAGCTGAAAAATATCAATAAAAAAGTCTTTAACATCTCACATATGAATTTTATGATGCGTTTGTGGCACCCCAGGGCCCAATCTAGACTAACAATAGCTGTGTCAACCCTGCCGTGTAACCAGTGGTGCTCTTTACAATTCCTGGCTGCTGCAGCCTCCAACCTGGACTGCTCACAAACAGCCTCCAGCATACAAGTTACTTTCAGCTATGTCTTTGTGTGTGCTGCAGCCACAGCCTTAAAGACTATCACAGGGTGATCTGAATGTACCCTCAGTCCCAGATTTCCACCCAGAAATGTATATTCTGTACCGCCCACCTCTCTCGTGGCAGTACAAATATATTAAGTCTGTTACTGTTTTAAGGGAATAAATAATGTGCCAGATTATTCATCTTAAATAGTCACCCAGATACGTCATCTTAAACACACTGGATTAGATAAAACAGTAAAGCAAGTTTATTAACTTCAAAGAGAGAGATTTTAAGTGAGCACAAGTAATAAAGCACAAAAGTCAGAAACGGCTACAGAAAATATAAAAACAAAACATTTACTGATCTTTACTTAAAAAACTATCTTCGTTGCAAAGCAAACTTTCTCACCAGATGTTTCTAGCAAAGTTATTAACCAAATTCTTCAGATCAGGACCCTTCTTCCAAAGCCCAATGGCTGTTTCTTTTTGTCTTCTCAGGTGCAGAGAATGCAATGGGCAGAGAAAGAGAGAGGAGTATCTTGGGGTGTTTGCCCCAGCTTTTTATAGTTCAATACGTCTTCGAGTGATTGCTTATGTCATTCCAACTCAGGTGTGCGCGCGCCACGTGCACGGATCACCAGAAAGTTTTCCCCTAGACTACCCACAGGGTCGGCTACGGCCACCAGGGGGCGCCCCTGTGACCCTCTATATATAGCCCAGCTGATCCTTTCCTGTCCAGTTCCTTCTTACCACCCTGACGGTCACTGGAACAGTGCTTGCTTGTGTTGTAGCTAGCAATCCCCTATCTTAATTCATTGTTTTTCGTAGTTATAGTTAGTGTTTATGGTTGTTAAAACAATTGTTAAAGTTATAGTGATAGGTAGGTGAGCCATTAGGAAGCTCCCACTCTGTGGGAGTCTCCTCTTGCCTTAGGGCTAACGACCAGGCATACCAGGCTTCAAAGCCTGCAACTTGTGTGAGAACTTTATGCCCACGGACGACCGCACGTGTCCTGCTTGAGGTGCCTGGGTGAGTCGCACTTGAAAGAGAAGAGCAAACTCTGTAAAAGCTTTGAACCCCACACCCAGAAGGAGAGGGAGCAGAGACTAAGGCTCCTCATGGTGGAAGATGCCCTCCGCCCCGCAGAAGCCGGGAGTTCGAACTTGAGCAGGGCCACTTCGGTGCTGAGCACCCCACCGGCAGTGTGCCATGTCCCGGCCAAGCACGTATGGCATTGCTCACCGGAAAGGGAGTATTGGCACTGATCCCATTTCCCGGTGCCGAAGAAAAAGAGGAGAGAGGACGCTCTCCTTTGGCAGGGGGAAGAAGTAGGGTGATACCCAAGTTGGGCCACCCGACCCCGGTACTGCACCAGATGGCACCCTCGACTCTGGGCCCCAAGGGGGGGGGGTATGTTGAGTCCGGTGTCCGAGCCGTCTCCAACCAGAGGCAGATTGGAGGTCCCCTCCACCCCAGAGACATTTGAGGCAGCCAGATAGAACAGACGGCCCCTCTGAGACGGGAGCATGTAGCAGCACAGAAGCCCATGCCTCCAGTACATCCTCGTGGCAAGTCGACACCGCTGAGACCCCTGTCACCTCGATGCTGCTCCCCGGCACCAGTGGTGCAGAGAGCCAGGTCACACTCGCCACTAAAGACCCAACTGGGGCCATCTGAAGTTCCTGGCAATTCATCGACTTGGCACTGCTCACCGACCCCTCCCATGGTCATCGCAGCAGCTGGGGCGCTGTGGTACTGGTCACTGGGGGCATCGACTCTGAGAACTTCACAGAACTGTGGGCAATCGGCTCTGCCAGTGCAACCCGCTACAGGCCAGCACCAATCTCCAGCACTGAGTGGCACCACACCTTCCTGGGCCCCTCGGAGTAATTTTTCCTCAGACGAGGGGTCAATGGCCTCACGAGCTAGCAGGTCAAGTGAAAGAAGGAAACGGAGCTATTATCCCTACCAGCCCCCGTGGCAGCAATGGCAGGTGCCACTGAAATGGCACTTTTGGACCCTGTGAGCCCATCATCAAGCGCAAGGCTCCATGGTGAGCAGATCCCATTCCTTGATGGGGGCCAGGCCGCAACTCTCACAAACTGTTAGCCCCCCTCCAGAGCAAGGGGAAGAGTCAGATGTGGGCTTGGTAGAGACAGAGGAGGCCAGAGAGGAGTACTCCCACCAGTGGGTTAAGGTCCATCCTTCGGACTTACAGATCCCAGAGGAGACCCAGGGGGAATTGTCCTCTTCCTCCCCGGATGAGGCAGTAGCGGGAGCAACCCCAGCCACCCTACTGGATGACAGTAAATCCCCCCAGGAGCTACTACGGTGGGTGGAACATAATATGGGCCTCCAGGCAAAGGAGATGGTAGAGGACACTGATCCCATGGTTGACATCTTGGTGCTGGAAGGGCCAACGAAAGTGGCCCCCCCTCTCATTAAGACTATAAGGGATACTACCAAGACCCTTTGACAGACACTGGCCTCCATCCCACCCACAGCTAGGAGGATGGAATTCAAAATTTCATTTACGCCAAGGGCCATGAGCATTTTATATGCACCCTACCCCAGGATCCTTAGTTGTAGCAGCGGCCAATGAGAGAGAGCGCCAGGGTCACCAGGGCCCTACCCCCAAGTCTAAACACACAAAAAAGATGGATTTATTTGTCAGAAAAATTTATTCCATGGGGGGCCTGCAGCTGAGAATAGCCAACCAGCAAACTATCTATCCTCAGTCGCTACACATACAACTCCTGGTCTTCCATGGAGAAGTTCGCCAACTCATTGATACAGGACGCAAGGGCAGAATTAATGGCGATGGTCAAGGAAAGGAAGGTCATCTCCAGGGCCTTGCTCCAATTGGCCTTGGACACTGTGGATACAGCCACAAGAGCGATGGCTTCCGGGGTCACAATAAGAAGAAGCTCATGGCTGTAGGTGTCAGGCCTCCCCCAGGAGGTTCAGCGACTATCCAGGACCTCCCGTTTGAGGGGCCAGAGCTCTTCTCTGCACAAACAGACAATAAATTGCAGACCCTGAAAGACTCTCAGGCAATGTTGAAGTCCCTGGGGCTGCATACGCCAGCTCCTCAGAGACATCCATTCTGCCCTCAGCCCCCCCACCAGGCAATACCACACCAGGTCAGACTCATCATGGCGCGGTGGCTGCAACAGCCGATGCCTAAGTCAGAGGTCTTTGGGCCAGGGCAGGAGCCATTCTTGTAACCAGCCAGGCTCCAAAAGGAACTTTTGAGGTCATGCTTGAGGGTGACTTACCAGTCATCCATTCGGATCCAGCCATAAGCCATCAACCAAAGCCACGTACCTGGCAAATGGAAGAGATTCAGCAGGTGGGCATCAGAGAAAGGAATTTTGGTGGCCTTAGCACCAATCCTGCTAATCCTGGACTTTTTGCTCAGCCTTAACCCTCAAGGCCTGTCAGGTGCTTCGCTTAAGGTCCATCTCACTGCCATCTCAGCTTTCCATGAGGGCTCATTGGGAGGTTCTTTATTCTTGGGCCGTATAGTGAAGCACTTTATGAAGGGCCTTGACACACTTTTTCCGTCCATTCAGCCTCCAGTGCCTCAACGGGACCTGAACTTAGTCCTGTCCAGATTACCCAGCCCTCTGTTTGAGCTGCTGGCGTCTTGCTCATTGCTGTACCTATTCTGGAAGGTCACCTTCCTGGTGGCAACAACTTCAGCCCGAAGGGTGTCGGAGCTGAAGGCGCTCATGTCAGAGCCCCCTTGCACTCAATTTTTCAAGGATGAGGTGCAGCTCCGTCCTCACCCTGCTTTCCTTCCCAAGGTGGTCTCCCACTTCCACACATCCTAGGACATATTCCTCCCAGTGTTTTATCCAAAACCCCATGCCAATGATGAGGATCACAGTCTCCATACCTTAGATGTACAAAGGGCATTGACCTTCTATCTGGACTGGACTAGACCCTTCCGCAAATCAGCTCAGCTGTTTGTGGCGGTAGCGGACAGAATGAAAGGAGAGCCCATGTCCACACAACGCCTGTCATCATGGATCTCAGCATGCATCAAGCAGTGTTACACGCTGGCTAAGATTTCTGCCCCGCAGCTGACTGTGCACCCTACCCGGGCACAAGCATCCTCCGTGGCGTTTCTGGCACATGTATCCATAGTAGATATCTGCAAGGCGGCAATGTGGTCATCAGTACGTACCTTTGCCACCCATTACGCACTCATCCAGCAGGCGAGAGATGATGCAGCGGTGGGTAGAGCTGTGCTTCAGTCAGCAAGGGTGTAGAGTTCCATCCCACCTCCAAGGTAAGGCTTGGGATTCACCTGAGTTGAAATGACATGAACAATCACTCAAAGAAGAAGAAATGGTTACTTACCTGTAACTAGTGTTCTTCGAGATGTGTTCCTCATGTACATTCCAACACCTGCCCTTCTCCCCTCAGCTGGAATTCTGGCAAGAAGGAACTGGGGAGGGAAAGGATCAACTGGGCTATATATAGAGGGTCGCAGGGGCGCCCCTGGTGGTCGTTGTCGACCCTGAGGGTAGTTTAAGGGAAAACTTTCCGGCGATCCGTGCATGCGGCGCACGCACACCTGAGTTGGAATGTACATGAGTAATACATCTCAAAGAACACCAGTTACAGGTCAGTAACCGTTTCTTCTCTTGAAAAACAGGCAGTGTGTGGAAGGAAGCTCCGTGCTGTTTCTTTGCTAAAATGTAGATTTTTTGCCCCTATTCCCTTTCTTACCAAAGACTGGCCATTTAGCAGGGATAGTCCATCAACTTTGCTTACACCAGCTTGCCCTTTGTCTCTGAGGAACTGGTTTGGCCACTCCCCATATTTATCTGGAAGACATACTTTTAGTCATGATTTCAGCTTATACTTATAACGTCATATATAATGGAGCTGCGTGCATTTTGCCATGATACAAGTGATCACCAAATGATGAGTTTTTAAATGATACTTTACAAGACGTACCTTGTAGAAACATTATTATAATAGCATGTAGGGTGTGAGCACAGGGTATATTCTGTCACAAGGATACACAGTGGCTTAATCAGCAATTAAAGTCTCCCCAGTTTTGAAACCTTACCTAACGATGTACATCCCAGCCGCTTCATCTTTCTTCAAACCTGGGTTACAGCAGATGACAACTGCTGTTAATTGTATTTTCATAGCCTTGTTTCTTTTAATGTCTCAATTCAGAGTCCTGAGCTATACAGGTTATGACTCCAGATAGTATATGATTTTTATTTGGGGATATAGGGTGTCAATGTATTGTGCAAGCAAAAGATTACACCTTGACACTCAGCAGTCACTTCCCCAGACAGCTATTATGCCCACTGAAACTTGCAGCAAAACAATGCATACATTTTAGCCAAGACTATATATAATCCACGATTTTTGTCTGATATGTGTAACAAATACAACACAATTTGTTCCTCTACTAACAAATAAGAAAGAAATTCAGAAAGTCTGTAGAATTATGGCCATAAGTTACTGGCCCTAACCTATTTCAAACCGTGACCTAACTCATTCCACGGAATAGCTAGACTACGTGGCAGTACAGGTCTAATGTGTTGCTTAACTAAGTTTACACAGCTGTATTATTCTGTTTATTACTTATGTTGCACAAGTGTCATTGGGGCCAACCAAGAACAGAGCATCATTGAACTAGGCACTGTGCAAACATAAAGTCACTATTCCAAAGAACTTGCAATCTAAATAAGGAGACAGTAGTCAGTCTATTATGGTTATACCGGTAAGTCATAGGCATACAGGTTCATGCAAGAACAGACTTTGTCTCTAAATGTTCAAAGATGTGAAATAGTACCTCTTTCATCAACACTTTTCCCCTCTATGTTTAGTTCAAGCTGACTGTGCCTAAACTATTGTGCATTTTATGGGTTCCTTCAGGGTGGCAATTTTAGCTCCTGTCTTTCAGCTGCTGAACATAAAATGCTCTCTTTCCTTCAAGAATTCTCATATCTCCCAGCAGTGTTTTCAACATGATCAGAGATTCTTCTCCACCACAGAATTCCTCCCTGATCAGACTTCATTCCATAGCCTCTCCCCCTCACTGCAGAGGCAGAGGCTGCCTTGTTTATCTATCAGTTAAGGCTCCCAGCTGTCAAATGAAGGATATCTACTCTCCTCATATCTCTATATAGGTCTAATACCCCCTCCCCCAGCCCGCCAAACCTGATTGTTTTCTCAGGACTCCATTGTCAAATACCATTCTGTTCACTAATACTGCCCCCAGGTGCCCTCATGCGTCTCTTGACTCACACATGTAACCGTGAGCAGAATTTGATGCAATACTTACATTTCTGTCTGTCCCTCTTCAAGAGTATTATCTATTCAGTTAAATCAATTTTTTCTTCTTGAAGAAACAGATTCCTGCCTACATTCTTTCTCTTCCAAATATAAAATAGGAAAGACTAGCAAGTTCTGCTAAGAATTTTCTCCCCAAACCTAGAAGACTCTGGAGATGGTTAACTTTATACAATCAGCTATTTCTAATCTTAGTTTGCACACACACTTGTGGTACAAATAACCAAAATAAAGAAACTCCAAGAGAATAAACAATACTGTAAAGTTAATAAGAGTGCCATTGTAAATGACAATGTAGATGTGAAAAACTCCAGAGGTAGAGGTTCAGAAGCACCTAAAAGTTTCAGAAACACATTTCCCATGGACTTTGGAAGCTCCTCCACCAATCAACAACATGTGGCAGCACCCCTTGGCAAGGCTGAGGTTATTACTTCATACTACAGTATCCTCACAACAGAAAAATCACACTTAAAAACAATGTTTTTAGTCAGATCATTCTCTAAAAAACAATAGTTCCAGTGTTGCCAAATCTTATAGTTTATTGCATAAGAGACATGGTGGGTGAGGTAATATCTTTTACCAGACCAACTTCTGTTGGTGGAAGGTACGACAAGCTTTCAAGCTTCACAGCGCTCTTCCTCAGATCTGAGGAAGACAAACAGAATGTCTGAGCAAAATACAAGTGGGACAGATTGTTAAGCATAAGGATTTCACACATTCTGTAGGAGGCCTCTTAAAATGAAGTGGGAAATTAAGGGCTAGAGGGCAGCAAATTGTAATGAACATAAAATGCTGCTTTTATGGCTAAGTCCACAGCTGGTTTCAATGTCCATCAGTTATGAATTTAAGTTCCCAAGCTTATCTTTGAAAGTGCTGTGCAGGTTTCCTTTGAAGATGAGGACTGAAAGGATGTGACAGATACTGAAAGGATGTGACTGAAGTATGCCGATGTTGTGGTGGGATTGTCAGTAACGCTGGATTGATGCAGCGGATCAATTGAGTGGGCAGTGGAGACACACACTCAAATCAATCCCAGAAGTTCCCTCCGGTTGATGCTGTAAATCCACCCCTCAAAGAAGAGTAATGCTGCATTGAGCAGAGGGCATTTCCCATTGGTGCGGTGTAGTGGGGACACCGTGATAAGTAAAACTTAGTAAGTCGACGGGAGATACACAATCTACTCTATCTAGCTTGTATGTTTTCCGTTGACTGCTGCCATCACTTTTGACCAAGCTGAAGAGTCTGCCATGATTCATCCAGTCCTTGGACTGGTACTCTTTCCTACTGCTCCACATAGGCACCAGTGATACTGCCAAAAATGACTTTGAGCAGATCACTGCAGAATATATGCCTCTGGGAAGAAGAATAAAGGAATATGTGGTGCAAGTGGTGTTCTCGTTCAGCCTCCCTCTTGAAGGAAAAGGCCCAGGTGTGGACCATCAATTGCAGATGTAAATATGTGATTGCGCAGGTGGTTTCAGAAAGAGGGCTTTGGATTCTTCAGCAATGAGATGTTGTTCCAGAGAGAAGGATTCCTAGGAAGAGATGGGATCCACCTAACGAAGAGAGGGAAGAGCATCTTCACAGACAGGCATGCTAACTTAGTGATGAGAATCTTTAAACTATGTTCACAAAGAGATGGGTACCTAAACCCAGAGGTAAGTGGGGAAAGGGAACACCAGGAGGAAGCACAAGGAGGAGGGTACAACAGGGGAAGTTTCCTGATTTATACTGCGAAAGTAGAGCAGTCGGCTAGTTATCTTCGGTGCCTGTACACAAACACAAGATGCCTGGGAAACAAGCAGGAGGAATTGTAAGTCTTGGCACAGTAACAGAGCCATGATGTAATTGGAATAACCAAATTTTTGTGATATAACTCACATGATTGGAGCCCTGGCATGGATGGGTAAAACTATTCAGGAAGAACAGGCAGGGAAGAAAAGGTAGAGGAATCGCACTGTGTGTGAAAGAGCAATATGACCATTCAGAGCTCCAGTATGAAACTGGAGAAAAGCCTGTTGAGAGAATCTAGGTTGAGTTTTGAGGCAGGCATAACAAGGGTGATGTTGTAGTGCCAGAGGCGTAACTATGGGTGGGCCTTGGTGGGTCAGGGCCCACCGTCTTCGGAAGCAAGCCGACTCAACTGGTTGCTTGCAGCCACTCCACTTGCTACCTAGCAACCTGAGCATCTCCAGCAACTTTTGGCTGGTTGCTTGCTGAATGTCCTGCTTCTGGCCACATGATCAGAAGCCGGTTGTTCAGGAAACGACTGGCCGAAGAAAGCTGCCTGGCAATGCTCCATTTGTTAGGTAGCAAGTGGAGCCAGTGCGCCAGCAGCAGCCACACATTGCTTTCCCTTGTTGTTCATGAGCGGGCACCTCAGACCTGCACAACTCTTGTCCAGCCCAGGATCCCCCCTCCTATTCTTGCCACCGCTGGCCAGTCCAGGAGCCACCCTAGTGCAGCCAGCCCACCACCTGCTGCTGCAGTCACAGCCGCTGCCCAGTCTCCGACACTACCTGCTGACTGCTCGGCCCACAGCGCTGCACAGGGAGAACATGGGGACAGTGAAGCTGCAGCTGCTGGGCACCCGATGAGCTGAGGTGCACATTTTGCTGCCAAATGCCCGCTGCAGATAAGCAGTGGCCAAGGCTGAGTCAGTCAGCGGCTGAGTGGAGCACATCCATTTCTGGCCACCCACACCTCCCCCATGCTCCCTGCCCTGGTGGTGGTATGGCAGGCACAGAGCACCCAGGCAGGGGACCTACCCTTACAACACCCATGATCCAGCCCTACTTCGGCCACCCCTGAGGGTAAGGATGCCACCAACACCTTCCTGTCCTGGATCCTCTATGCAGTGGCTGCCACGGGGGCAGGTGACTAGTTGGCTTAACAAAGAGATCTTCAGTGACCTTAAACACAAAAAGGAAGCTTACAAGAAGTGGAAGCTTGGACAGAGGACTAGGAAGGAGTATAAAAATATCATTCGAGCATTCAGGATTAGAATCAGGAAGGGCAAACCAAAATTGGAGTCACAGCTAGCAAGGGATGTGAAGGGTAACAAGAAGGGTTTCTACAGGTATGTTAGTAACTAGAAGACCGTCAGGGAAAGTATGGGCCCCTTACTGAATTGAGGAGGCAACTTGGTGAAAGATGATATGGGAAAAGCTGAAGTACTCAATGCTTTTTTTGGCTCTATCTTCACAGACAAAGTCAGCTTCCAGGCTATTTCACGGGGCTGCACAGAATGGGAAGTAGCTGAGCAGTCTCAGTGCTAAAAGAACAGGTTCAGGACTATTGAAAAAGGCTGGATGTGCACAAGTCCATGAGACTGGATGCAGTGCATCCAAGGGTGCTGAGGGAATAGGCTGATGTGATTGCAGAGACATTTGCCATTATCTTTGAAAACTTGTGGCGATTGGAGAAAGGTAAATACAGTGTCCATCTTGAAAAACGGGAAGAGGGAAGATCTGGGGAACTGCAGACTGATCAGTCTTACCTCGGTCCCTGGAGAAATCATGGAGCAAGTCCTAAGGAATACATTTTGAGGCACTTGGAAGACAGGAAGGGGATCAGGAACAGTCAACATGGATTCACCAAGGCAAGTCATGTCTGACCAACCTGATTGCCTTCAGTGGTGAGATGACTGGTTCTGTGGATGTGGGGAAAGCAGTGGACATGATATACCTTGACTTTAGCAAAGCTTTTGGTACGGTCTCCCACAGTGTTCTTGTCAGCGAGTTAAAGTAGCATGGGTTGCATGAATGGACTATAAAGTGGATAGAAAGCTGACTAGATCATCAGGTTCAATGAATAGTGATGAACAGCTCAATGTTTAATTGGCAGCTGGTAACAAGCAGAGTGCCCCAAGAGTCAGTCTTGTTCAACATCTTCATTAATGATTGAAGGGATGACAGACACAGAATGTCAGGTCATGGAAGAGCAGAAGCTGCCTTTCTGAGCCTACTACCTCCTTTTTATTAAGCAGAATAAACAACTTACATAGAATCATGATAAGCATTCCTGTGCAAAAACGTAGCAGGATACAAGAACATAACAAGGTCAAATACTCAGTGTTTTTCTATCACGCTCTCCGTTTCCCACGCTCTCCCTGCCCAGTATGTTTACAGGCGGACAGCTCGTGATCATGCATCGAGGCGGTCCAGGTGTGCCTGGACTTGCCGTCTCAGCATGAACAACGGGCCAGAATCCCTACATCGATCTGGAGGATGGAGCTGATTACACCGTTAGCAAATTTGCAGATGACACTTAGCTGGAGGGAGTGGTACATATGCTAGAAGGTAGGGATAGGATACTGGAAGACCTAGATAAATTGAAAGATTGGGCTAAAAGAGATTTGATGAGGTTCAACAAGGACAAGTGCAGAGTCCTGCATGTAGAATGGAAGAATCCCTGCACTGCTACAGACTGTAAACTGACTTGCTGGGTTAGGGGTGAACAAACTTTTTGGCTTGAAGCTGTGGTCCCTCTAAGCTGCGCGGGTGTGGCCGTGCACCTGTGCAGTTTAGAGGGACCCCCGCACAGCCCAGCAGCCCCACAACCACCCCAAGCCCAGCAGCTGGACTCCCCCAGGGCTGGAGCCCAGCCCTAACAGCCCCTGCCACCCCCCAAGCCTGGCAGCTGGGTTCCGGGCTGCTGCTCTGCCAGGGCAGGCCCCGCCGCCCCAACAAGCTGGGGCAGCTGTGCTCTGCAGCTGCTTTCTTTCTTTCTTTCTTTCTTTCTTTCTTTCTTTCTTTCTTTCTTTCTTTCTTTCTTTCTTTCTTTCTGCAGCTAGATGAGGATCATGGAAGGGGCTGCGGGCGGGCGAGGATCGCAGAAAGTGAGGGGCCCAGGAGTGGAGGGGCTGGGCACTATGAGGTGCTAGGGAGGAACTGCACTCCTGCCCTTTTCCCCACGTTCTCTCTTGCCAGCTACGCTACCTCTCCCCTTTCCTTTCTTGCCAGCCCCTGCCTTGCTCTGCTATGCTCCTACATTATCCCCTGCCCTGCCACGCTCCCTTGCCAGCCATCCCACCCCTCCTCTCTCTTGTCACCATGGCTTTTCTCCCCACGCTCTCCCTACTCCTGCACTCTTTTGCCCTACCACCCGTTTTCTTCTTTGCCCCTCTTCTTTGATGAGACATGATGTCACATAAGCATAAAATACATTTAAATTATTAATAAAAACAATTTTAAATAACAAATTTTATTTATTTTTCATTCTATATTTTTCTGTCGCATGAGTTTGCACAAAAATTTTATTCAGAAAAAGTTTTGCACATGGGTTGAAAATTTTGCACACAAGCCGCCAAACCTTAGAGGGAACATTGCTGAGGGCCACAACTACACTGGGAAATTGTACAGCAGGTCATGCAGTGGGAAAGGACAGGAGAAGGCACAGGGCTGGGAGTGGGGAGCAGCCAACACATTCCTGCCAGGGTGTTGCTTGGCCCACATGATGGGAAAGGGGAAGAGGTGGGCCTGGGAGTGGAGAGCGGCTGCTGTGCTCTGGCCAGGGCCAGCTGGAGGGCTTGATGAAAGGCTCCTGCAGGCTGCATAGGACCCACAGACCATAGTTTGCCCACCCCTGGGCTAGGCAGCAGTTCTGCGGAAAAAGACCTGTGGGTTAGAGTGGACAAGAAGCTGGATATGAGTCAGCAGTGTGCCCTTATGGCCAAGAAGGCTAACGATATATTGGGCTGCATTAGTAGGAGCGTTGCCAGCAGGTTGAGGGAAGTGATTCTTCCCCTTTATTTGGCACTGGTGAAACCTCATTTTGAGTATTGTGTCCAGTTATGGGCCCTCCATAAGGAAGGATGTGGACAAGTTGGAGAGAACCCAACAGAGGGCAACAAAAATAATTAAGGGGGTTGGAGCATATGACTTATGAGAAGAGGCTGAGGGAACTAGGCTTATTTAGTCTACAGAAGAGAAGAATAAGGGGTATTTCATAGCAACCTTCAACTACCTGAAGTGCAGTTGAGGGAGGATGGAGCTAGGCTGTTCTCAGTGGTAGCAGATGACAGAACAAGACCAATGGTCTCAGGTTGCAGTGGGGGAGAGCTAGGTTGGATATTAGGAAAAACTTTTTTACTAGCAGGGTGGTAAAGCACTGGAATGGCAGGTGGTGGAATCTTCATCCTCAGGGGTTTTCAAGGTCCGACTTGACAAAGTCCTGGCTGGGATGATTTAATTGGAGTTGGTCCTGATGTGAGCAGGGGGTTGAACTAGATGACCTCCTGAGGTGCCTTCCAACCCTAATATTCTATGAAAGGTCAGATATGGAATGACCACTTTCTGAAAAAAGGCATTGACCCACAGGAGAGAGGGTGTTTACGTCTTTTGTCATTTTTCTGTGTGAGTTCATCTGAGAGTAATGTGATTGTGAGTTTTCACCAACGTAGTTGTTGTTGGGGCATTTAGTGCACTGGATGAGGTATACCACATGTTGTGATAGGCACGTGTAAGACCCATGGCTCTTGAAAGGTGTATTGTAGGGGGTATTAATCATCATAGCAGTGAAAATACATCAACAGGTTTTATATCTGCTGTTCTGCCATGGTTGGGTGCTACTTTGAGTTGGTAAGCCTCAGTCTGTAGGGAGCTTGCTTCTGATGAGGTGCTTTCAGTGTTCTGAAGAGGTCTATGGCCCTGCTGGTTGCCTTGACTGCATGTTAATGAAGATTTTAGACAGTGAACTGAAGTCACTGAGGGAACTATTAGGTTCTCAGTGCCTAAATATGGATTTAGGAGCCTAACATGAAATCCCTCATTTTAAATCTTGGTCCCAACTTTCAGTCAAGGGTTCCTTACATACTAAAGGATTTTAGTACTTTAAAAAGGAAAAAAAAGAAAAACCAAAATATTTTCTCCCCCCACCCTTACTTTTCCAAACACCTTTTAAATGGCTTTCCTGTGAACGTCCATAGAATAGCCACCGCACACTCTTGCATTCTTATGGCCCAGCAGGGCTCTGCTCTGATGAGGTATACTGTGTTATGAACTGATTTCTAAAGACTAATCTTAAATGGTTACAGCTGCTACCATTTTGCCAGCAATGGGATCTGGGTAAAATATTTTAACAGTTGTGCTGGAAACTGTTTAAAATAATTTAACCCCTTCCTGGGGCCCCCCCCCCCCCAAAAAAACCCCTTACTATCAATCATGGTATAGTCCAGCTGTATAAATAGAGTTTTAGTGCACTGGGAAAAAGGCCCGACACAAAAGCTCTGCACTTTAGCTAAAACATGCAATATAAAGGAGGATGATACTTATTCTGTTTTGTTGAGGCATATTGAAACAGAAGGACTGTGATAATCCATTAGAAATATAAAAAAAGAGTTATGTCATTTTAAAGGTCAGAGCCAATCAGCATTTTACAAGGTTTGTCTTTACATACCAAAAGAATAAGGAGAAACTAGGATTTAAATGACCAACAGTTTTCTCTCTTAAATTCTTTCACTATGGGCAACTCCCCATTTTCACTTGCTAGAAGTAAGTTATTTAGTGAGCTAGTTAACCAATACCCTTTCCACAAAGGCTGAAAACATGACATTTACAACAGCAGACTATACAGTCTTCCACTTCAGTTGTCTACAAGCCTACTTCTTTCCAGTGTTTAAATTAGGTTGGAACGTACTGGACCAACATTCCAACACCTCCCACCAGTGCAGTGAAGAGGCAACAAAGGAAAACTTAGGAGAATCCTTATCACAGAAGTCCAATGACAAGAGAGGGAAAGATGGGAATGTGGTGAGTGGAGGGAAGGAGGTAAAGAGAAAATAGAAATTAATACAAACATTAAGTATAAAAGGATAAAGATAGAAGAGGGGACAAACTAAAAAGCAACTGATGACATTCACACTTCTGTTTTGTTTATATCTTTACATTACCAGATCAACATAAGTTTGGATCTTACCCAAAATACCACACTGCCAGCCAATCCTTTAGTTAGTAACTAAAACTAAAGATTTATTATACTAAAGTAACTGAAACTAAATGTTTGTTATAAGGGAAGAAACAAACTATAAGAAAACTGTTAAAGGAATAAAGCAAGTCACATACATACAAACTCCAGTTTGTCCAGATCATTTTGAATTTTAATCCTATCCTCCAAAGCACTTGCAACCCCTCTAAGCTTGGTATAAACCACAAACTTTATACGTGGACTCTCTATGCTATTAGGTAAATCATTGATGAAGATATTGAACAGAACCAGAATTGATCCCTGTGGATCTCCACTCAATATTCCCTTCCAAATTGACTGTGAACCACAAAGAACTATTCTCTGAGAATGGTTTTCCAACCAATTATGCACTCACCTTATAGATTATATTTCCCTTGTTTGTTTATGAAAAGGTCATACA
The DNA here is from genome assembly GCA_007922175.1 of Pelusios castaneus. Taxonomy (NCBI): domain Eukaryota; kingdom Metazoa; phylum Chordata; order Testudines; family Pelomedusidae; genus Pelusios; species Pelusios castaneus. The sequence continues at coordinate 5,738,883 of ML685849.1, read as the reverse complement.
AGACAGTAACAAAATCCTTACTTAAATCAAGATATAGCACATCTACTGCTTCCCTCCTATCCACAAGGCTTGTTACTCTGTCAAAGAAAGCTATCAGGTTGGTCTGACACGATTTGTTGTTGATAAATCCATGCTGACTGTTACTTATCACTTTATTATCTTCTAGGTGTTTGCAAATTGTCTATTTTCATTGTGTTACTCCTAGTTGTACCCTTTTGGGCCACCCAGGATAACTCTTCTCTCTTCACGTTTTTGTAGATGATCATTGTATCCTCCCTTAGTCAGTTGTTACCCAAGCAATTCACTCCTCTTACCTGTTTGCCATGTGAGCCCCATTACTTTGTCAGCTCCCTTTCATTCATTTTCTCAAACTCTGATGTGTCTGACCCATTTTAAGATGTAACATTTTCTGAGGAGTTTGGCACGGCACAATGATTTAGTTTGATGTGCCTATGCAGGTTTTATCTTCTGTTTGTTTGTTCAATGCTTTAATAGGTTTCCCTTGTTGTTTTCAGGTGCCTAGAGTGATACAGCGGATGGGCCCAATAACAGTTTATTAGAAAGCTGTGCCTGTTCTGTTTTTAATTCAAACCTTTCTAAGTGGTGACCTATGGTGCTAGCAGCTAACATATGCAGCCAGTGCATTGTATGCTATACAGGACACAACAAAATCCCAAACTCCTTGCTTGCAATCAAACAGTGTCTTTCAGATTACATGGACAGGGCCCTCAATGAACATGTAACCCACTGGTCAGTGTATTCTACCTGTTTCTAATGGCACCTGTGCCACAGAGTCTGAGAATCTCTTACAGCCCTCAAATGGCTTTTTAGCTCAAGCTATAAAGACTCACGTTGTCAGCTTCAGGAGTCCCTAGTGTCAGCCAAGTTAGCCGCTCTCACACACAGATTTCTTGTGTCTTGAGTGTAAGAGGTTCACAGCTACATCATTGTGTGATCTTTCCTAACCCACAGCTTGAGTCAAATTCTGCAGAGGGAAGGTGCTGGACCAAGGTCAGGACAAGGGATCAGTACTGATCCCTCAGAGGCCTGACTAGGAAAACATAATACAGCTGCAGGCTGTCATACTCCTTCGATAGAGTGCTGGGATGGCTGCCTTTAAACAGTATCCTTATAGCATCTCCGGCCGGGAAAAGCCCTCATAGCACAACTCCAATCCTGTCAAGGAACTCTGGATTGAGAGGGAATCCAGAGTGAGTATGCAAAATAGGGGCTGGTCTATAAAGATTTGGGGAAACCCTGAGGAAATCATTGAGACCATTGACTCCTCACAAGGTTAGCTCTCTGAGGAGATGTCCTGTACCTTACTCAGTCCTTACTTAGGCAAGTCCCATTGAAATTAACAGATAATCTGCCAAATTTGCCCTTATTATATGCAATGTAGCTGTAGCCATGTTGGTCCAAGGATATTAGAGAACCAAGGTGACTGAGTTAACATTCTTCTGGTATTCTGGGAGTTCCTTTCCCAGACCTGAGGAAGAGCTCTGTGTGGTTTGAAAGTTTGTCTCTCTCACCAACAGAAGTCGGTCCAATAAAATATATTACCTCATTCATCTTGTCTCTCAAAGTTTTCCATTAGATGCACCCATTGATTACAGCAGGCATAATATCTGAGGGCAAAATTTGAACCCACATAAATAGATTAGGATTTGTCTCTATGTTGTTAGCTATATTGGATCCCATGTGAGTGAGTTAGCATTCCACTAGAAACCTGAACATTTGAATTTCCTGATTTTGCATTTGATTGAATTCTCAGCCTCATATTAATGCATTAATATTATTCAAGGACATTTGTTTTTACTATCCTTTGTTCTGCAGAGATCAGGCATGCAATATCTCACTATGTGGTCCTGCTTTTTAGCAGGGGGTTGGACTAGATGACCTCGTGAGATCCCTTCCAACCCTATTATTCTATGATTCTATGATTCTATTTTGGCTCAGACAATAGAACGTGTGCTATTGAAGACAGCTTGCTCAAAACACCTTTTACATGTTCCTATAATATCTTGAAACAAGAATCATGTTTCTGAATTTCCCTATTATATAAAGTAGGTCACAGCACACTAAAAGCAAGAAAGAAACGAGCCAGACACAGTGGGGAAAGAAAGTCAATACTTCACTGTACTAAAGGCAAACAGTTTATTCTATCACACAATCCACTGCCTTGATGGGTTTTTCTATGGCGTTGCTAACTCATGTTTTGAATTCCATTCAAGCACTGACTTTTCCTCTTTGGCAAATCATTTCAGAACTCATGTTTCTTACAAGAAGGCTGAGTCATTTAGTTACTGTTCATAGCATTCATAAAGATTTCATTCACCCACTAAACAACAAGACAAATTCAGGAATAGAGATTCTCTCCAAAACTTTCACTGGAAAGTGATCTGGAAGCAAGAACCCAACTGGAGAACATAATCCTGGACCTTAGAATGAAGATAAAGGAAGGAACAACAGGAAATAAACTAAACATTGGTGGCCACATACTTCAAAGTGTTTTGGTCATTAATGGTACAGTATATCAACTGTATCACATTAACCTTCACTCTAACAGCATTTCTCAATGTCATGTAGTGCTTTGACCAGAATTTCATGGCAGCACTTGTTAGTGATTAACAGAATTCACATTCCCAAGGCCTAGAAATGTTTCTGACACCTCAGCTTTATAAAGGTCAATAGTTCTGGTCACTTGTTGCAGTAATAGTCCCAAATCCTGCAGGAGATTACTGCTTCACAACAAATACCTGTAAAATTTTTAAATTACTTGATTATTCTTAATCAATCATTCCCCTGGTTTGTCATTGGTTTTAATACGTCTTTGATTGATTGACTGCTTTTCCATTATTGCTCATGGTGTTGTGCCAGGGTTCTTCTTGATCTTTGATTATCTGTTCTTGTTTTGGGGGTTTTATTTATTTATTTATTTTTTAATTGCCTGATTCATCTGAGATGCTGTGTGAGAAGAATTTTCTTCATCTGTGGTGCCCCATCAGAGCTTCCTGTTAAGTCTTCTAGGCTATGTCTACACTTACAAAAGCTAATTCGAATTAGTTAATTCGAACTAACTAATTCAAACTAATTTTAGTTAGTTTGAATTAACTTAATTTGAACTAGCATGGCCCTACTAGAATGCTAGTTCGAACTAGCCATGGCCATGCAGGCAACTTGCTTAGTTGGAATTAGTCAGTTGCAGGAAGGTCAATCTACCGATTAGTTCAAACTAAGCAGTTAGTTTGAACTAATATGGCCACATTTGACTTAGTTCGAATTAATGGATCGAATTAACTGTTAATTCGAACTAAGCAATTGAATTTATTAGTTTGAATTAAGGAAGCCCTTAATTCGAACTAATGAAAGCCTAGTGTGGCCAAGGCTTGAGTTAGTTCGAATTAAGCTTCCTTAATTCGAATCAACTTGCAAGTGTAGACATAGCCCTATGTTTTAATCCCATTGCTGAGTCTATAAAGTGACAAAGGTTTGCATATGCTTCCTATGTTGATAATGGTTAGATCTGTACTTCATTTCTAAGCTTGATTGCCAATTTACATCTCTGCATGATACGCCACTTGGTTGACACAGGGTGCATGTGTCAAAATATTTCAATAAAAATTTTATTATGCGCTGCTCATACATTTCTCACTTCTATATTTTTCAGTTTTTAAAAGCTACCCCAGAATTATAAGAATAGCAGTGGTGAGAGATCCAAGTGCCTTTTGACTGATATGTCTTATGCTGTATGCAATACAGATGTAGTCCTGTCAGTCCCAGGATGTTAGAGAGACAAGGTGGATGAGGTTATATCTTTTATTGGACCAACTTCGGTTTGAAAGGTTGTCTCTCAAACCAACAGAAGTTGGTCCAACAAAAGATGTTAATATAACATAAAAACGGCCATACTGGGTCAGACCAATGGTCCATCTAGCTCAATATCTTCTCTTACAACAGTGAGCAATGCCAGGTGCTTCAGAGGGAATGAACAGAGCAGATAATCATCAAGTGATCCGTCCCCTAGCACTCATTGTCAGCTTCTGGCAAACAGAGGCTAGGGACATTTCAGAGCCTCTCCATCCTGGCTAATAGCCATTGATGGACCTATCCTCCATGAACTTATCTAATTCTTTTTTTTAACCCTGTTATAGTCTTGGCTTCCCCAACAGCCCCTGGCAAAGAGTTCCAGAGGTTGATTGTGCATTGTGAGAAGAAAGACTTCCTTTTCTTCATTTTAAACCTTCAGTCTAGGAATTTCATATGGTGCTCCCCTTAGTTCTTGTGTTATGAGAAGGAGTAAATAACCCTTCCTTATTTAGTTTCTCCACTCCAGTCATAATTTTATAGACCTCTATCATGTCCCCCATCCCTCAGCCATCTCTTTTCCAAGCTGTAAAGTCCCAGTGTTATTAATCTTCTGCATATAGAAGCTTTTCCATGCCCCTAACCATTTTAGTTGACATTTTCTGTATCTTTTTCAGTTCCAATCTATCTTTTTTGAGATGGAGCAACCAGATCTGCATGCAGTGTTCAAGATGTGGGTGAAGCATGGAATTATAAAGAGGCAATATAATATTTTCTGTCCCTTTTCTAAAGATTTGCATCACTCTGTTAGCTTTTTTTACTCTTGCTTCACATTAAGTGGATGTTTTCAGAGAACTATCCACAATGACTCCAAGATCTCTTTCTTGAGTGGTAATGGCTAATTTAGACCTCATCATTTTATATGTATAGTTGGGATTGTATTTTCCAATGTGCATTATTTTGCATTTATCAATACTGATTTTCATCTGCCATTTTGTCACTGTCACCCCCAGTTTTGTGAGATCGCTTTTTTGCTCTTCACAGTCTGCTTTGGAGGTAATTATCTTGAGTAGTTTTGTATCATTTGCAAATTTTGCCACTTCTCTCTTTATCCCTTTTTCCAGATCATTTATGAATATGTTGAACAGTACTGGTCCCACTGCAGACCTTTGGGGGAACACCATTATTTTCCTCACTCCATTCTGAAAATTGACCATTTATTCCTACTCTTTGTTTTCTATCTTTTAAGCAGTTACTGATGCAGGAGAAGACCTTCCCTCTTATCCTATGACAACATACTTTACTTGTGAGTCTTCGGTGAGAGACCTTGTGAAAGACTTTCTGAAAATATATCCACTGGATCACCCTTGTCCACATGCTTGCTGACCCCCTCAAAGAATTCTAATACATTGATGAAGCATGATTTCCCATTACAAAGACCATGTGGCTTCTCCCCATGTATTCATCTGTGTGTCTGAGAATTCTGTTCTTTATTGAAGTTTCAACTAACTTGCCTCATACTGAAGTTAGGTTTATTGATCTACAATAGCTGGGATCACTTTTGGAGCCAATTTTTAAAAAAAATTTGGATCACATTAGCTATTCTATAACCATCTGGTGCCGAAGATGATTTAAATGATAGGTTACATATCACACTTAGTAATTCTGCAATTTCACATTTGTGTTCCCTCAGAACTCTTGGGTGGATACCATCTGGTCCTGGTGACTTATTACTACTATTTAATTTATCAAGTTGTTCCAAAACCACATCCAATGATATCTCTATCTGTGACAGTTCCTTATATTTATCACCTAAAAAGAATGGCTCACATTTGGGAATTTGCCTCACGTACTCAACCATGAAAACTATGGTTCATTTAGAATTAATTTAGTTTCTCTGCAAAAGCCTTATCTTCCTTGATTGCTCCTTTAGCATCTTGATCATCCATGGGCTCCACTGGTTATTTAGCATCCTTTCTGTTTCTGAAGTACCAAAAAAATTTTTTTTGCTGTTACTCTTTGAATCTTTGGCTAAATGCTTTTCAAATTCTTTTTTGACCTTCCTAATTATATTTTTATGTTTCACTTGCCAGAGTTTATGCTTCTTTCTACTTTCCTCAATAGGATCTAACTTCCCCTTTTTGCCACTAACTGCTCCTTTTACTTTGTTGTTTAGTCCTCTTACTATGTTTTTTAATTTTGAGTACAGATTTTAATCAAGCCTGTATTATGGTCTCTTTAAGAGGTTTCCATGCTACTTGCAGGGATTTAACTTTTGGAACCGTAACTTTTAATTCTCTTTACTTTCCTCTATTTTTTTTAGTAGTTCCTCTTTCTGAAATTAAATGCTACTATGATGGGCTGCTTTGGTGTTTACCCCTTCACAGGATGTTATGTTTTATTATGTTACGGTCACTATTACCAAGTGATATAGTCTATATTCACCTCTTGAATCAGATCCTGTGCTCCACTTAGAACTAAATCAAGAATTGTCTCTCCTTGTGTGTTCCAGGACTAGCTACTCAAAGAAGCAGTTACTTTATCTGCATTCCATCATGAGGTAGCATGAGCCCAGTCAATACTAAAGTCGACCTTGTTAAATCGACTTAGAGACTCCACAGCCCTGCATCCACACTGGCAGGTGCTAGGTTGACAGAGGAGTGGCCAGGAACTCTGTGAGGGGGCCTGGAGGTCAATTAAGTCAACTTAAGGGCTATTCGCCATCTACACTGGCTTAAGTCAACTTAACAAGGTCAAATTAAGCCTTAGGTCGACCTTCAGAGGGGGTGTTATTAAGTCGACTTAAGGAAGTGCTTAGGTTGACTTAAGCGCCCAATGTGGACGCAGCTGTCTGTAGGTCAACTTAACCGTCCTTAAGTCAACCTAAGGCTCCAGTGTAGACATACTCTAGGGCTGCGTCTACACTGGTAAACTAAGTCGACTTAAGCTTGGCTTAAGTCGACTTAATGTGCCCTGCATCTACAATGCACTTTGCTTAAGTCGACTTAAGGAAAATAAAGTCGACTTAATGAAAATTAAGTCGACTTTATTAAACCACCTTTCTACTCGACCTAAGGCTTAATTCGACTTTCTAAAGTCTAATTAAGCCAGTGTAGCCCTGGGGTAGCCCTAAGTCGACTTAGGGCTACCCCAGGACTACACCAATGCCCTCCCTGCCGGGGGGAGGGCACAGGGGGAGCCTGGCATGCCCCCCAAAGGGCAGGGCATGTGGGCACAGTGTGACACTGTCTGGATTTAGGGAAGCATTTATGATATTATTTTCTATGGATAGCTCACAAATGCTATAATCCATAGGAACTATGTCATGTTTGGTATCAATGGAAAGGTAGTAATTTCCTGGGAATGATTATATAGTTGATGTCTAGGAATTCTATTTCGATTCAAAGTTAAGAATTTGATGTTATATCCATACTTTAACTTGTGTCCTTCTGGAGAAATGTCTTAGACGGGAGGGAGGGTGTGAACAACCATTGTCTCCTTAATGTTTAGGAATTTGCCAGGTGATCTGGTCCCAGGGAGTAAACTGCTGAGCCATTAAGGATACAATGGTTGTATTCTTTATGTCCTCAATGGCTCATCAGGATACTCCCTGGGACCATTCTACCTGGAAAATTCCTAAACATTAAGGAGACAATGGTTGTTCACACCCTCCCGTCTAAGACATTTCTCCAGAAGGACACAAGTTAAAGTATGGATATAACATCAAATTCTTAACTTCTAATCAAAATAGAACTCCTAGACATAAACTATATAATCATTCCCAGCAAATGACTACATTTCTATTGATACCAAACATGACATAGTTCCTATGGATTATAGCATTTATGAGATATCCATAGACAATAATATCATAAATGCTTCCCTAAATCCAGACAGTGTCACACACAGGGCTCTGCCCTGCCAGGGTCCCTGTCCCCCTTTGCCCCATGGTACACAGGGGGTGCTCCCCCCCCCTGCCACCGTGGACCTGCCCAAGGTCCTCCTAGCCCCACAAAGTCAACCTAGAGCATCCAGTGTGGATGCTCTAGGTCGACTTTGTAAGTTCCCCTTTAAGTCGACTTTAATTTTAAGTGTAGACACACTAAGTCGACTTAAAAGTGCAAGTGTAGATGTAGCCTAGGATCCCCCTGTCAAAGCTGTTTCCTCACTCTGGCACTCTGAGTGCAGAAGGTAGGGGCCTGCAAAAGCCTTAAAACCCCCTGGTCCTAAAACCTTGTCTTAAAACTCTCCAAGGCTACCAATTTACTGGCCTTGGAGCGCTATTGCTGCTAACACCCAAATGCAAAATTCTCTTGAAAACCCAGGAATGCGCACTTTGGAATTCCTTCTTGTGAGATATCCTCAATCGCCTTTATTCTTCCCTCAGGAGAGCAGCTGATCCCAGCTGTGATACAAGCTGAAAATGGACCTGAATCCCCTTTAGTAGTTGACTGTGCAGTCTGAGGCATATGCACACAAACCTTGTTTAGGACACAGAACCAGAGCTTATTTTAAAAGAATAACTTTTCTTTAATTAAGAAGATCAGCTAAGAAACACAGAGAGTTGCTTCTCTGGGATTTAACTTGGGTAGTTACAGAGTAGAGAGTTGTGGGAGGGGAGGCACGCAGTACATGAGCTCAGCACAGAGGAATCCAAAAAAGAACCAAGACAAAGAAATAACCTGAATGCACCTAGCTAAACATTCCCTGTTCTACTCATGTATGGTCAGTTACAGTCTGAGCACATCTGTAACTAATTAGCACAAAAACAACAGAATCGTGTGGCACTTTTAAAGACAGATTTATTTATCGCATGAGCTTTCATGGGAGAAAATCCCATTTCATCATGCAATAAATAAATCCGTTAGTCTTTAAAAGTGCCAGAGGACTCTGTTGTTTTTCTGCAATAGACTAACACGGCTATCCCTTTGGAACTTAATTAGCACAAAGCAATTGGCCATTCACAACCATTCTCAGGTGTTAATTACTTACACTTCAAAGAGAAAGAAAAACAGTAGTATTGTTACATTCCAGTTCCATGGTCACATATTCATTTTAAACTCTTAATCAATAGAACCATGATCGACAGGAAAACAGTTTACCTACCTTGCTAACCTCTAACAAGATAGATGTAAATATCATCAAATAACCACCAGCAACACACTTGCATGTCAAAGCTGTAGTCTGCTTGTAAGGAATGACCCTCACTACCATTCGTATTTTCCTAGAATATGTCTTTAAAGGTCAGATTTGGGCCATGCACTTGCAAAGTTGTTCTGTTTTTTCTGGCCTAACATCACACTTACCATGCCAAAATAAATAAATAATAGTAATAAATAAAAAATCAAGGCCTGAAACAGGCATGTGAAATTCCCATTAATTCTAACAGAACTAGATTTTCAGGATTGCTCAGCTCTCATTTAGGCACTTAAACAAACAGCCAGAGTTTCAGTATAGATTTTTTATGTTGGGCGGTGAGCCCTGGTGAAAGTCTGTCCCATTTCTGTCTTTGCACAAGTCAAACTCACAACATGTGCAAGCAAGGGTGATCAGTGATCATGTCACATGGAGTTTGATAACCCAGTATTGAATTCTTTGCTTATGATCCAATTTTTGAGGCACTTTACATTTGAAATAAGTTTATTTCATTGCTACAAAAGAGCAAGCCAAACTTACAGCCCACTCTTCTCTTCTGGTTGGAAACAGCTTGTTTGAAAGGAAGGTGTTATTTCTACAGGGTGATCATTTCATTAGCTACCTCTAGGAGGTAGATACATATCTCAATGATAACTTTTTATGTCATCAACCAATCATTAATTTTTTTATAAAGATGACATCATGCAAAGCATTAATGAACCTCACTTGTGCTATAAAATAGACACTTACTGCTGGCTGATCTGCAGACCTCAGAGACCTTCGTATTGTTTTTATTTTGAAATCTGAATAAATTAGAGTCAGAGCAGGTAGGACTTACACCTCCATCAGGAGTGCTCCAAGAAGTACAATCCCTCCCAGTGCTCCTGTAAGTTTAGGAGGAGCGCACGTGCTGCACCATTCCTTAGGCGCTCGCTACCATCATGGCTGTGATGCCTTCACTGATTGCGGTGAAGGATGGGGCATATGAGAGCGGGGGGGATGGGAAAGTTACCCGTACCCCTATTGCTTCATTTTCCCCCCACTATGTGGCTAGCACTCCATGGAGAAGTAGGAGGGACCAATCTCTGGGCTCAGAAGAGATCATGGATAGTGACTTGCAGTGGCATTCATGACATTTTTAGTAAGGCATGCAATTCTACACTAGACTTCAAAATGAATGAATGCAAAATGAATGAACGGCAGAGGTCACAATGCGTGAAGAATGCCATTTGGTTCAACAATATGGCATCTTCCATGTACATTCAGAAGCCGGACAGAATCATCATACATGCCTGACCAGTCCTGGAGCATGAACTTCACGCCTTGCACACACAGATGGTACACCACTGATAACTTGCCACTTGTGCCCCAGCACTGTTTCATTGATGAATAGTGAAAATGAATGCATGATGTCAATAGAATGAGTGAGATTTTATTAAACCTTGTGTACTGCTCTGTCCCTTGACTGAGTTGCTTGCACTCAGCAAATCTACCGATGTCCTGCCAACAACAGACCCTCAAGGGCACATAGGCCCTCTGACTCCAGTTCCACTGTTTATATCTTCCTTATTTTACAAATATATGAATATAAATATTAGAAACAAATAACTGATGCACAGACACCAAACCAGTGGCTCTTCAGCCAGAGGTTGCTAGCATGTAGTCAAGCTGGAGTCTTGTCTTTATCACAGACTCAGCTGGTTACATAATCTCTGAGTAGTTTGGTCTACTCAATGGGTGATCACACTAAGAATGACCTGGCTTCCTGTCTCATGCCTCAAAGTCTAGTAAATTCACTCCCTGTAGAGTCTGCTGCCTGTGGTGATCTCTGGAGACTCATCCTGTGTTAGGTTTACTGAGTCATAAGTGTTTTCTGTTCCTTTGGATTTCTTGTCCCTTTTGCATAGTCACCACATATGAAGAGCAAGCCTTGTGACTCCTTTAGTCCACTCCTTCTAATCCCTCTCTTACGGAGGGATCCTCACAGGAATGCCTGTCTCCAGGGTTGACAGGTCCTTGGCTGACCTGTCATATTCTACTGTCTTCTTTCTCCAATTGGCCATCTCTTTTTGTCAGTATCATAGAATTGTAGGGCTTGGAAGGGACCTTTAGAGGTCACTTAGACCAATTCCTTGTACTTATGGCTGGACTAAGTATAGCGTAATCCCCATTTTTCTGGTGTCCCCTCATTAGTAGAGAGGTTCTGATCCTTTGTCCCACCAGTGTCCTCACTGGACTGTTCTGGAACTCCTGTGATGAGGTATTTTTGTTTATCAAAAATATTAACAAGGGGTCTGAACCAGAAGAAACAGCCTTTTGTAACAGTCTCTTAGGCAAATTCCAAAGGGGTATCTGTGTTAGTCTAGGTCAGCCAAACAAACAAGGAGTCAGGTAGCACTTTTAAAGACTAACAAATTTATTTATCGCATGAGCTTTTGTGGGAGAAAATCCCACTTCGTCAGATGCTTTGAAGTTCCCCATCTTCAAAGCATCTGATGAAGTGGGATTTTCTCCCATGAAAGCTCATGTGATAAATAAATTTGTTAGTCTTTAAAAGTGCCACAGGATTCCTTGTTTGTTCAGTCTCTTAGGCGTTTTCACAGCTAATTCCACCTTTCCATTACTTTGTGGATATGCTAGAGAGGAGGTCTGGTGAACAAATTTCTCTTCACCGGAAAGCTGATTGAATTCTTCCAAGGGAAACTAGGGTCTGACTGTTGTCCATGAATACAGTTTCTGGAATGTTATGGGCCTTCAGTTTTCCAATCACTGCCTTGCTTCTTGTATCAAGCTGGGCACTGACCTTTCAAAAATTTGAATAGGAGTCCAATGTAATCAAGTATTGCTTTTCACTGAAGGTGAATAAGTCGGTTCTCTCCTTTTCCCAGGGTCAATTCATGCGGTAAGAGTCTGCTGAGGGTTATCACACAACCCGCAAGCATCACGCCTTCTCTCAAGGAACGGAGTTGGGTATTCATTTCCAGCCCATAATGCACGCTTGGGCCCATCTAAGACTGCTATCAGTGCACAGTGTTAGGCATATATTTTTGTATGTATGTAATGAGTCATGGACAACAACCCTATGTCTTTGAAATAGGATTCCATCCTGCACACTCCGTTCATCCTTAATATGAAAATATGGTTCTCCTTCTATCAGTACTTGGCTTTTGTCTGCCCTGCTAGTACTGATGTGTTGAATGCCTGGAATTGGATGTCCTTTTCCGCGGCTTCTTTGATTTCTATCAGCTTTGCTTTGGAAATTGGGAGACTCAATCTATTAACATGCAGCACTGTGTCATGATCTTCCTTCCCCCAGCTCACAGATGCAGAGTCTGTATGCTCTGCTGAGGGGGTCAGCTATTTCTTGGAGGGAGCATCTTCTGCATCCCCCTAGTAGGACCACTATTCCAGTCCCCACTCGCCCCTCACCTTCCGGCAGGGACCCCAGGTCTCTCTCTGCTTGGGAGTCTCCCCCTCTTTTACCAACACTGTGCATAAGTCAGGGTTGCGAGGAGCTGAGTTCTTGCTAGATGCCCCTATTTCTGTATAGAGGTGATACTGGGTCAAATTTCAGCAGCCAACAGTGCTCTGCACTGCTCTGGCAGAAACTGCACTAGTTTCGCATGGGGTCACTGCTTGAAAGTGGTCAGGCCATGGCCTCCCTCTCCCTTTGCAGCCCGAGCCCAGGGATATTAGAGCAAGTACAAAACCCTAGGGGATGGGAGTGGGGCATTTGCCCTCTTGGCCCTCCATAATTAGTGCCCCTGCTACCAGGTAGGAGTGGAAATGCATTGACACACACTGCAATCTCTTCGAGGTCTAAGAAGGGTTTTTATCAGGATTGTCTCTGGTCTGACAGGTTTCTGGTCTGATTGCATCATTACTATGTGGCCATGGGTATACTGAAGGAATTGCTGCTCTCCTAGTTCCACTGCCAGAGACTCTTTTTCTTTTTGTGAGTGGCCTTGTTCAGTCACTGATATGGCTTTGATAGCATGAGCAACCAGCTGCTCCTCCAACAGTCATACATCTAGTTGTGTCTCTAAGACGCCATACTAGCTCTCTTGGCTGGTAGAAATTCAGGGCAGGGGCTTCAGTTATCATTCATTTCAGCATGTCAAATACTTGCTGTTGGGGCTCTGCCCAGTCCTACTCAACATCCTGCCTCATGAGCTGAGGTATGGGTTCACCTACTGGACAGAAAATTAATCATTCCTGTGAAGTGCTGCTCCTCTGTCACACCCACTAGAGCTGGTCTATGTCTGACTGCCCTTGTGTGACATGCCAGGGTACAATCCAGACAATTCCCTGCAATCTTCGCAACCCTACAATGCCTTGCTGAAGTAAGACCCACCTGAGTCGCTCACAAACAATGAAACCACCCTGAGTGTCTGTGTGTAACTGCAGCCTGCCAGCCACACTTGTGTCCCACTCTGTAAAGGACCGGGGGACAGGTAGTCTGGTTTAGCAGTCACAACATGGCTGGGGTCTGCACTTAGGAATGGTAGTCAGTGAATGGGGAATCAGAGGAATTGCTAGAGCTAAGTTCAAAAACCATAACTGAGTGTCAGAGTCCGGCCAGCATCAGAGACCAAGTCTCCAAATTTTTTAACCAGAAAGTCTGGTTTAAAAAGGGACCTGGCAGTGTCCAGTCACCAAAGGCGGCCTTTGGCTATGGGGGGCCCTAGGCGAAGGCACATTGCGGGGCCCCCTATAGGCCCGTGGGGCCCAATCTAGGCCCACAGGGGCCCCCTGTCGCCAGCCCCAGCTCCCCGCCACCATTCCTGGCCCTGGCCCTCCCTGTCACCCCTGCAGCCCCAGCTCACTGCAGGCCCCAGCTTCCCCCCAACCAACCCCAGACACAGGGGCCAGCTCCTCCGCCTGCTGCCAACTGAGGCAGACACGGCTTTTGGGGCAGGCAAGGGGGCCCCTTACCACTTGGGTAAGGGGCATTCTCAGTTTGCTGCAAGGGAGGATGGTTGTGGAAGAAAGCCACCTTCTTAGCTATTCTCCAAGGCACCAAAAGTACATTGAGTCCTAAATCTTCACTCAGGCCAGTGGCACACCAGACAAATATACACTAGGATTATCAACTTGCCTCATCCCATATCAGACATATTAGAAGTCTTGCAATTCCGCTAATATCATGAGAACCTGAGCGCAGAGTAATTGCTGGTTGATTGAACTGCAGCACAGTATGCTACAAATGTGTCAGCTGTTGCTTCATAATGGTGCTGCTGGCTCATACCAAAACTGGACCTGCACATGAAGCCATAATCCGTTTACTCTCTTGAGCCAGTTCCAGCACTACAATGCTGAAGATAGCGTGCACGGTCACTCCCCACATCTCTGCTGTGATTGTCAGCTCTATCTGTATTTTTGGCCAGGGAAGCTCCTGTTGTGAGGTTGAATTTGACACAGTATGAGTTTGGTACAATATAAGCCAGGTTTCCAATGAGCCTTTACTCCAGCCATAGTCACATAAACGGTAATTAAATCTTTATTGAACACTCTTGGTTAAATTTAATGTGTAACCAGTCTCAGATTTTAAAAGGGTAAGATCCATTTTCTGCTCTGAAGCTGGATTGATACAGAAGCAAAAATCTGTCCCATAAATATTTAAAGAAACAATATACATACAGACACTTTTGTTCCAACCTCTGTGTGTTTTGCCATATTTGCTATACGGAAATGCCATTATGGATTCAACTACGCTCTCCCTAGAGGCCCTAACCACAGTAATATTATATTTGATGTAAATAGGTTGTGATGACTGAATTTTTTACTTCAGTGAGCACATTGCTGGGAACATGTTGCTGACTCCTCCAGTCCAACGAGCTGTAAAGGGATGACTCACTCCTGACAACTGCCACTGATCTCAACTGCCTTACCTCAAACCCCACAGTTTATGCACAGTTCTATTTTTGAATAAAATGTGCATGAATGTGGCTTCAGTGTCTTTCTGTGCACTTTCATTGGCACAGAGGAATTTCCTCCCTTCTCTAATATTTTTAGTGAACTGATGCCTATTTCTTATCTTACCACCGACAGGTCCATTTTCATGAACTTAGCAAAAGGGGAAGTGCATCTTTGAGCAGTTGAATTTAGTATTTTCAGAGTTATTTTCTGAACATTTCCAAGGCATGAATGACCAAATAACTCCACTGACTTAGAGTCTAAGCTTTTGGAGGAAGGGATCTTTTTATTTGCTCTAAATTTATACTGCATGTAGCAGAATTGGCCCCTGATCCGTGACTGGGGCTACTAGGTACAATTAGAATACAAATAATAACAGCCTTTCTTTATCAGACACGTCCCATCTCTAACAATGAAGTGTCCTGATGTAGAACAACACTGCATTTGTGGTGAGATCAGCGATTATGGTGGAGGGAAATATTTTGAATGCAAATTTGTGACCCAGACAAGCTTGACCATAGTCAAGTTAATTAGGTTATTTAATTAACTAATTAATTAAGGTGTGGGGTTTTTTTAAATCAAAAGCACACATTCAACAGTTTAAAGATGAGAATTATAAAAAAAAATCTGACAACAATAACTAATAGTGAGTCCACTTAATGACTGCTGTACTCAATACATATAACTAAAGAAAATAAGCAATCAATACAGCAGCTATTTGAGGCCAGGGGTGACGCTGCCCTGAAAAATAGTTTGGGGCCCCTTGCGGCATTGGCCCAGCCCCCAGGCCCAATCAGGCCCTAGGTCCTTGGATCAGGTTCTTGCTACTGCCGGCCCCAGATCCCTGGTTGGGGTCAGGTCCTGCTGCAGCCAGCCAGCGGCCCAGCTCTGGACCTCCGGCCAGGGTCAGGGCTGCCACTGGATCCTGCCACTGGCCCAGCTCCGGGTTCTCGGCTGGAGTCGGGGCTGGCACCGGATCTTCGGTGCCGGCGGCAGCCACCTGGTCCCAGGCTGGACTCGGGGAACTGGTGCTGGGACTCAGGGCTTGTGCCTGGTGCATCTGGTGCCAGTGACGCCACTGTTTGGGGCCATAAGCAATGTATATATACCTTCATAGAAACCAGTGTAGACATAGCCTAAAAACTAACTTCAGAATGACCTCACAAAGCTAGGTGGATGGGGAACGTGCTGGTAGACTGAAAGGAGTAATTTGAAGTATTCCTTAAAAAGTAGAGTCATTTAAATGCATGTAATGTTTGTGAAATGTGTTATATAAGCAATCTTGGAAACTGAACAACTCTCTCCATAGCACAGATGCATTACATTGCATTTTAAGTTCTTCTGGGTGGGACTGTCTCTTCATTCTATTTAGAAGAACCCAGAACAATAAGACTCTGATCAATGACAGGAGCACTGCCCCCCCGTACCTCCCCCTCCAATAATATGATCCTACCGCTGCCTCAGTCTTGATCTGGAAGGTCTATTTTTAGTGGTCATATTATTTCAGTCTTGATACCCATTGATCCTTGGCTTCTCTGCTGAAAAAGCGAGCACATTTAATTTTTCTTTCATCCAAGTTGTCTGTTCCCCTCTCACACACTGAGACTGGGTCTGAGAAAATATTTCATAAGTAATAACTTCATCTGAGGAACTTAGCTTCTTTTCTGCTGGTGCAATCACCAGGAGCAGAAGGAGCATGGCTGAAACCAGTTCGTTTTGAAAAACGCATAAAGGTAGTTGTGTCTATTCACCCAGCTTTAACAGGGGGGTCGCCTGCCTCAGAACAAAGCAATTTAGAGCATATGAGGCAAAATCAAACAGATTATTGTAATCAAAAGTAGTTATGATTTGCCTTTATTTATTTATTTTTTTAAAAGTGTGCTGGAATATTTACCTCAGCAACCAGAATTGATACCGTGCCCTGTTTATGTGACACCAGCCAGGAAAACCTGCTCTCCAGGCCTCTACCTGCACTCTTCAGCTGAAATTTTAATTGCTGATTCAGTCAATCAGGTTTCAGCCAAAAACAACAGCAATTCCCCTACCACCAGCTCATCTGTCTATTCTAGGAGCAACAATTTCCTCATCACCAAACAGGAAGCCCAATAGATCTAACTGCGACCCAGGAGGTCATATCTTCAAAGCAAGGAGTGAACATCACTGCGTACCTTAAAATTCAATGTGCATATACAAATCAGGTCTGGTGCTTGTATATGGAGAGTTAAGCAGTATATTGGGAACTTGTGCATGTTTAAGTAGCCCTGGCTTTGAAAACTGGCCTAGCATTTCCAACACTTGTGATTAAATCATGAGTTGGGAACACTATTTCATACAAGTATTACTGTAATTGAAGTTGTATCTTAAAGCCCTGGCCCCTAGAGCTAAGTCTCAAATTTTATAAACAAAGTTAATGATGAGAGGAGTGGGGGAGTGGCTGGTGCACAATTTTTGAGCATTTGGGGTGGCCAATACGATAACTAACAAGCCTTTTAAATCAAAATAGGACAACTGTCAAGTCTGACATTACTGTGAAATTTACACAAGAGATCTGTCTTGAAACTATCCCAAACATAGTAATTCTGCACCAAGTATGTTTTTCATCAGATTACTAATATGTACCCTACATAATGAAGCTGGAGCAAATTGAGATTAATTAGATTGAATGTGCCCACAATAGGACCATTTGCAGAGCAGTGAAATCTTCACCCAGCTCCAAACAAAGTCAGAATCAAAAGACCTCTTGTGTACAGATTTATTAGCAAAAAAGCAACTCTACAAGCGCCCAACATCAACCTGTATTTTACCCCACATAAGCCTTCTCCTGAAGTCTCGTTTGCTTTGTACAGAACACCTGCTCTGCAAGAGGTCTCCTCCCATTTCCCTTCCATTCAGTGAAGTCTAATGAGCCACTCAGTGAGTCAGCAGCTCAGTCCCTGCAAGTTTCTGACAGCTCCTCACTGAAAGAGGGAAGAATCTTTCTCTAGCCCAGACCTGCAAAGATGTTTAGAGGTATTTGAAAAAATGGGGTCTAGGAGCCTAAACACTTCTGAAGATCTGTCATAGCCAGGGCTGGATTACAGCGCTTGGGTGCCCTGGGCCGCCCCCTTTCATGGCCCCTCCCTGCCCCTGCCCCACCATGGTGGCAGCCAGCAGATGGCCAACTGTGGGAGGGAGGTGGGAGCATAGACCCTGCCAAGCTGTGGGGCCGGGGCAGGCCAGCATTTGTCATGGGAAGGGGGCAGCACTGGAGGGGCCAGGGCTCCTGCCCCATCCCCAGGCTGGCTGCTCTGCCCCAGTAGGTCCTGGATGACCTGCTGGGGGCATGGGGCAGACTGGCCAACCGGCAGCACAGCACTCCAAGAGTGGGGACTCCTCCCCACTGAGAGCTCTGTCAGGCCAGCATGGAGGCGGGACAAAAATCAGCAGGGGAGTGGGAGGATGGCACTGCAGCTTGCAGCAGAGAGCAGCGCTCCACGTGGAGGCGGAGCAGGGACACGAGGGTGGGTAGGGGACAGCCAGCAGCAGGCAGGGAGGTGGGCAGGGGATAGCCAGCAGCAGGCAGGGAGGTGCTGAACCACTCAGGGCTGGAGTTTTGTGGGACTGTGGGACCCCCCCTTTAGCTCGGGGACTGGGGCTGCAGCCCCTAATGCCCCTGTATTAATCCAGCCCTGGTCACAACCTAGAAAAGAGACACTGAACTGGTGTAACCTCACCCTGTCCTCTCTTAAATGAGCATAGCTCAAGATAACACAGTGCTCATATTGAGGAAATACAAGCTGGGGCATGTATCAGCTTAAAGACTGCTCCCTCCTAAGCGGGTCAGAAAAGAGTCAGAGCCTATTGTACTCTGGGATGGAAGTAGTGCTTAATTGGTACTAAAAGAGGTGTTGGGGCTCAAGGAACTTTTTTACTTTCATAACTGACACGGCAAGTCCAGAGGTGCCTGGGCTATGAACTGCCAAGCCCAGAAGTGTCCAGGCTCATTCCTGGAACAGATTAAGCACTGGCTGGAAAAAGACACAGTTCCCCCCATAACTGTATCGACATGAGGGCTTTTGCTCTTGTGTGTATACATATATATAAAAATCACATCCCTAAGCAAAATTTCTGAACTGGCAATCGTGTCTAGTATAGATGAGACCCAAGTAAACAAGCACTGTACATACTGGAGTTAATTCTCCATTGAAGTAAGCGGAATTACTCCAGGCTAAAAATTAAAGTAACAGAATGGAAAATTATATACATTTAGAATTTTTTAAAACAAATAAAATATCAGGTGTTTTTAACTGCCCAATAACATCTTATTAGTTGATGAGCTACTTATAGGCATTACAGAATTGGGTCTTGAGGAGAGGGCAGTCACTTTCTTGAACAGATCAGGAAGGGCATCCACCCATCACACTTCAGTATATCACTGGATTAAACTGCACCAATGTAAACCATGCTTTGTGCTACATCCATGTATTTACACCAGTGCAAATTTCCTTAGTGTAGTCTAGTCATTTATGAATGGTGTAAATCTGGGAGTAACTCCATTGCAATCAATGCAGGCACTCCAAACTGAGTATCTGCATAGGCTGTAATGGAGTTACAT
This sequence comes from Pelusios castaneus, assembly GCA_007922175.1. NCBI lineage: Eukaryota > Metazoa > Chordata > Testudines > Pelomedusidae > Pelusios > Pelusios castaneus. Next base: position 5,719,430 of record ML685849.1, on the reverse strand, counting down.
TACATTTATGTCAGCATGAATGAGGTCAAGAATATGGTTTTAAATTATAGGTTTATTCTATAATACCTTATTAAACTTGCACTGATAGTTTACTAGAGGTTTTCTGTTTTGACTAGACAAAATTCAAGTCTTAATGAACTAATACGAACCTCCTCGCTCAGCCGCAAAGGAAAGCAAGCAGTTATGTTTCTCTTCATTTGCCTAAAAGCAAATAAATAAATAAATAAATAAAGTTTCAACCAACTTTTTCATTTAGATATAAGAAGGCTGAGCAAATGAAGCTGGAAACAGCTATAACCTCCCACACTGACTTGTCTCAGCCACAAAGAGGAAAACGTGGGAAGTGAAACAAGTCTCTGAACTTTCTGATTATGGTGAGTCCTGAATTTAAGAGCCAGTGAAATTCAAACATAGATGGATTTTAACCTTTAAGCTGTTTAGAATAGGCACACTATCAACCTCATTAGATCTAAATCTTGACTTTCTTTTCAACAGTGGGAAGATGATAATTCCCTCAGCCTGCTTTTTTCTGCTTCATGGTTGTAAGTAGACATACTGTATTTGGTGGACAGGCCTACTCTGTTCACACATGGAATTGAGTTTGACAGTCACATCCCAGTCTCCTATAGATAAATTCACAGTGCTATTGTAGAGTGGGCCAGAGTTTACTGCCATTCTCCTGGTGCTTCAACACAAGTTCTATAGAAAAGCACATGGGGATGCAGAATTCAGTCACAGAGGATATTCTGCAAAGATTGTACAGGGTCAACTTCCCTATAAACAAGTCCAAAATGAACAAACAAATGAACTTAATTCTTAAGTACCAACTTTAATAAAAGGTAAAGAAATAGATGACCCTTGTAGTCCCTCTTAACCATATGATTTTATAATAATTTCTACTGCATATGGCTACTTCATAATACACTTATCTTCACATACACAAAAACACAAGGAACAAATTAAATCTAAACAGATCGGTCTCCATAGAACCACAGTGAGAAGTAATTCAGAGTTCCAACAGAGAAAATTGAGTTCACATGAGTCTCAGCTAGAGTCTTCGATCAACTCTATAAGGCCTGCTCAGTCAGAAGCTCTGCAATATTTTCCCTCTTCTTGCTTGGAACAGTCTCCAATGGGAACCCAGGCATGCTCTTTCTCCTCCTCATCTGATTAGCTAATTAAGTGATCCCACAGGTGAAAAAACTAGTTAATTGACCACTATAAGCAATAAACCCTGTTATATAAGAAAAATATAAAACTGAGAATCGTAGACTCTAGATAACTCTTTTACCATTTAAATAAGAGTTGGTGAACCAGACTGGGTAAGGCAATTTGGCTAAAAATCAAGTAACATTCAAAATACACAATTAAAATGAAAAATTGTTTTTCCCTCCTAATTTCCTCTTTCAATAACTAACGCTGCCAGGGCTTCCCTGTTGGAAATGTAACAGCATCACTACCTTGTGCAACATGCATCAGAGTTAGGTGTAAGCAACCTGCGTTCTGCTTCTGGGACCCAGACATCTCACTCGCTCTTTTGTAAAGCAAGCACAACTGCCCGGACTCCAGCTATCCCTCAGCGGAGTCTACTATCCACAGTCCACCTATAGGCAGTGTTGGTAGCGTTTTGAGCATGCCCAAAACAACCACATCCAGTTTCACTCTTCCCAGCTCCCTCTTGTAAGTAGATCAGGGTTCTCAACTTTTTTCTTTCTGAGGTCCTCCCAACATGCTATAAAAACACTACGGCTCATCTTTGTCATAGCAAATGTTTTTCCACATATCCAGTAGATTAAAAGCCAGGGCTGCCATTAGGGGGAGCAAGCAAGGCAACCGCCCAGCACCTGAGGCCCCTCAAAGCTAAGTTGCTCAGGCTTCGGGCCCAAGCCACAGGACTCAGGCTTGGTTTTCTGTCCCGGGCCACTGCAAGTCTAATGCCAGCCTGGCTCTCTGGTTTATTTTGGTGTCTTCCTATTAGGCATGTGGCTTACGTTTTCTTCTACCTGATTTTTTAAAAATGCTGGCGTTATGGTTGAAGGTGTTACTGGCTATCATCAAGTGTGTCTTTGATCCGTAGTTGATCACAGACCCAATTAAAACTGGTGAGTGTGCTAAGCACCCTCCTTTCAGGCTAAATGACTCTATGTAATGATAGCTGGAAACTTTGGGGTATGTCTACACTGGAGCCTTAGGTCGACTTAAGGAGGGTTAAGTCGACCTAAAGAACCTTGCATCCACATTGGGGGCTTATTAAGTCGACTTAAGCCAGTGTGGATGGGGAGTGCCCTTAATTTGACCTAATTGGCCTCCAGGCCCCCCCCCAGGGCTACCCACAATGCAGCACTCCTCTGTTGACCTAGCACCTGCCAGTGTGGATGCAGGCAGTTGACAGGAGTGTTCAATGTGGACTCTCTAAGTCAACTTAACAAGGTCGACTTTAAGTCGACTTAAAGTCGACCTTGTTAAGTCAACTTAACAGAGCCTCCAGTGTAGACTCTAGGAGACTAATGCCCAAAAGACAGTAGCTGCATGGCTGGCTGAGCATGGCTAAGCCATGTGGTTTCCCTGGGACTGGTTATGATATGAAAACAAGGGCTAGAAGATTGTTAGCATGATGTCAGTGTATCATAGAAAAAAACACAGCAGACAGTGAAAAAGAAGTCATGAAAATGGTCCTTAGAGGGAGCAGAGAGGCAGAGCTCCTTGGGCGCAGAACTGTTCAGAAGAGTAGACTTGGAACTAGTGAGCAAGGAAACTACCCACTGTTGTTTAATCCCATTGTGTTCAGGAAAACTGGACTTTGTGGGTGTTAGCCCATTGGGTGACCTAAGTTAGAATATTGAGGGGTTCCCCACACATAACATATACTAATAATTAATAGGGACCTTCTTGAGTTGCTTGGGGCATAAACAATTGCTTAGCGTGCTTAAGCCTAGTGCTGGCTAAGTTTGTAAATAAACAGAACTTCACCAAAGAAAATACCTCTCTCTTATCATCTATTTCTCCTCCTAATGGAAACAAACCTGCAAAGCCCTGAATATTAGCTAACCAGAGCACAGGAGTCTGAGACAGAGAACAGATTATTGGAAATAGCGGGAAAGAGAATTTTATCATTTCATTTTAAATTGTCATTTTGATTTTTGGGCAGGGGCAACAGGAAGTTTGGCTGGATAATGTAAGTTGGGGGCAGCTTGTGAGGGGGAGATAAGAGAATAGAGAGCACAGGGAACTTGGAGGGAAGAGAAAGGCTACGTCTACACTAGCAATTTAGGTTGACTTAAGAAATTCTACACCTGTCTACCCCAGACTTTCATTAAGTTGACTTAATAAGAACCACCCATTAGGTCGACCTAAGCCTTAAGTCGACTCCTTAAGTCGACTTAAGGACGGTGTGGACGTGGAGTAACCCTTAAGTCAACTTTATTAAGTCAACTTGAGGGTGGTTAGGTCGACTTAACAAAGTGGACTAAGTCGACTTAAAGTTAAGTCGAGTTAATCTACTTTGTTAAGTCGACTTAATAAGGTTGACTTTAAGTCAACTTAAAGTCGACCTCATTAAGTCGACTTAAAGTCAAACTAACTTTTTCTAGTGTAGACATAACCAAAGAGGCTGAGGGGTACAGAATACTGGGGAAAGGGAATAGGATAGAGAAGGTGAAGGATAGCAGAAGGCTGAAGGAAAGGAAAGGAAAGGAAAGGAAAGGAAAGGAAAAATTGTGCATCAAGATTAGAGATAAATTAAGGGAGAAATTGAATAAAAGACAAGGAGGTTGGAGGGAGGAAGGGAGGGACAAAAGAATGACAATGGCACAGATATCAGGAAGATTTAGGAGAGGATATATGGAGAAGCTAGTTGGAAGGGTTATTTATATTTTTGTGTGCACATTTAAGATTGGATTTACCTGGAATAATCACACAAACACTGAGACTAAAAATAAGAGGTTTGTTTTTTAATTGCATGACACAGAGGCAATCTAATGTGGGTCTTGCTCATGACTTTTGCTATCAGTACTCTGTACAGAGAGTCAGAACCTGGGATTTCTTCAGCCTGGTACAAAACATCCCAGCATACAACAAATAGCTCTGGCTTGCACCACCCAGGAAACACATCTTCTTTAAACAGTCATTTCCCATTTTATCCTTGCTCCCTGACACTGGACATGCACTTGCTTTTTCTTTTCTCCTCAGAGCCCCACCCTCCATATTCAACCAATTCTCTTGTATAACCCTGCTTTAATAAGCCCCCGAGTTAACTTCTTGCTCTGCCTACTTTAGTTTGGGTTATCACAAGCTGTTTTTATTATATATCTGTATAACATTCTTACCACTACCATCACCACCTCCACTCAAATATTGAAAGAATTTTCTCCTGAGCAAGGCCCAACATCAAAAAACAAATTTAGAATTCTAGGCCAAGTTGTTTTTCAGATTTTTATAAAACAGAAAAAATAAGTTTGAAAATTCTACCTGAAATTAACTTTTTAAAGAAAGTTTGTAAACACCATAACTTAATATTCTCTTCTGATTTTTAATCAAACTATCCAGAAAAACTCTATCTTTGGATGAGTTTCAGGAAAATTTCAGGAAGATTGGGTTTTTTGGAAGGGGAAGTTAAGGATAAAGAGTTAAAAAAGAAAACCCGGTTTATAATGGGAAGTAGGTAGTTAAGTAATATTTTTCCCACTTTACCAATAGGGAAACTGAGGTGGGTATCACCAATGCATCGAAGCAGAGGAAGTCAGTGTCAAGAGGGACTAGAACTCACCAATGCTTGAGTCTCAGTTTATTTACCATATCTACTAGATCAGCTTCTCTCTCAACAGAAAAGAGGAAAACAGACAATACAGTTGAGCAAGATTATTTGAAAGGTCAAGTAACACATTAAGGAAAGGACCACAATATATCAATTAGAGCATGTACACACAGGTTCCAATGTGATAGGCACCCAAGCAGACATTCTCTTCATTATTAGTATCTTGCTGCCCTGTCTATCCATTGAAAACAAAATATGTCAGTGGAATTTTTCATTCTAATTATGTTTCATAGTAGTATGAAGAACTGTAGTGAGTGTATGCACTACTACCCTCTACTGGATAGAATCAGAACTGCTCAGCTGTGGATTGGAGGCCCTACGTTGCTAACAGGTAGGGGAAAATTCTTCCCTTTAGGGATATGAATTCTATTCTTGCTGTCGCCTGGGCTTTCTTTGTACAGCACAGTGAAAACCGCAAAGCCCTAGGAGTCATTGGATTTTTAACAAAAGCAATACATAATGTTTCACTCCTGACCTATGGAAGAGTGACTGAATACCTGAACTAAGGCCCTCATATTTGCCATGGGCTTTAATATTTGTAAGTTATTATCTAACTGATAATTACCTTCTAACTGCTTTTATTGCTTAGTTTATACATGGCTAGCTGCAAAATATATTAAGCATTGTTTCAAATGCAAATCATAATGTTAATATGAATGATGCCAGAGTTTTATCAGTTAAAAATAGTATCAGTGTTTAAAAGAAAATACAACTCTGTAAGACTTACCATAGCATGATTAAAGCAAACTATCAGAGCTAACACTAAACACACGCCTTTGTTTTCCATCCCATATTTTAAACTGATGAATTATAGCTCATTGGCACCAGGGACGGCTGTATCTCTATTTGATTAAATTAGAGGCTAACCTTAAATAAGTAGAAATGAAAAAAAAAAAAAACAGTTCTATCTGTTGTCAGTTAGGTGTGCATGCTGGTCTGAGCTCCCCTCTGTAGGCCATCTCAGCTTCTGCAGCTAGCCGAATTAGCCAACCTCATAGAGTGCCCCTAAACGACCAAAGATTTGGCCAGGTTTATTGTAAGCGAAACACTGGCGCCCCATAGGAACTATAAGTACACTAGGACAGTGGTTCTCAATCTTTGCAAATCGTGACACGCTTGGAGATATTCCGTGACCCCACAGGACACACCAGACCATACCCTTCGCAGGCCAAATCCAGCCATCTGCCTGGCTCGCCGTGACGTACTTACTGCTGTGTCCCGACACAGTGGTTAAGAACCACTGCACTAGGATATTTACGCTCATTGCAACAGACTGGCTAAGTTACCAGTGGGAGTTTCCCTTCTCCGCTAGGCCAGATAAAGGTGCCCCTGCTGGATCCTCTTCTCATACCCCCCTACAAACCAATTTCACAGTGCATCGCTGATGTTGTCTATTGTTTCATATCTTGCCTCCAGAAAGAAGCATAACCTTCATTCATCCTCCTGTCTTTATTTTGAGGTCGGGGTGTCTCTGTACCATCTTTCATGATTGTGTTTATGCACTGCTGCATCTTGGGGAGAGTTTGTACTGCCTTGCTGTGTTGTATTGCTGTTCGGGGAGTACTTGGACTGTCTCCCAGGATTGTGTTTCTGCAGTTACCACATACCAGGGGAATCACACTTTACCAGTACTGTGTTTCTGCCACTGCTTTTACGAATGCCATTGTGTTAACAATGCTGGGTTTCTGCCAAGTTCCTGCACCAGTCAGTAAACTTATAAGCAGGCAAGCAGTTGCAGTGTCCTAAAGTCTGACTTGGTTTAAGTCTCAGCTGGTGCATCTAGACCTGTTCTACCAGGCCTCATGTCTCAGACTTTCACTTACTACTACATTCTCAGCCAATTCTTGAGAGGAAAATGAGAACTTAGTGAGTAGGTAAGAGACAAATTACCATATATGACATAATCTGTAATATCTGTAATTGACAGAAGCCAAAGATTGACTCTTCACATGGATATTACAGTTAACTGCTGGATGCCTGATATGATAAGGCTGCAAAATCATGATGGGTTGTTTTCCTTCAGTGAAGACAAAGAATCAAAACAAACAGGTTCACAGCTGAGGTATCCGTTAATTCTGCATAAATATTAGTTGGTTGCTTCATATAGAGAGATCCTTGATCATTAGAAACTTAATGCTGCGGTTTACCCAAATATTCTATGAGAGTAACTGAAAAAAATCAAAAGCTTATTGGTATGTCAGTGATGCACAGTAAATCAAGAAATGAAAACAAAATCAAAATATCCCATCCTGGACCTTCTCCAGAGAGCTCAAAGCACCAACACCCCAAGGACCCACGTTCTTGCACATTGGAATGAGTACTTCCTTTTGGATAGTGGAAGCTAATGCCAGGAAGGTGACTAGTACAGGATGAGAGAGAGGTTGGCAGCTTTTATTAATCCCTACCCCACCCCAGTCTAATCACTGCCAAGAATCTCATTCTCCTGTCCTGTGTGAAACAGGTATTTTTTCATACTTTAATATTAGAGACTGGAGGAGCAGGGCCAGAGAACCCTGAATGGATGCCAGGCAGGAAATAGTGAGGTTATCTGGCAGAGCCAAAAGCCTCCCCCCCCTTTGGGAGTCAAGACCTGGGGCAGGGAGAGAATCTGGTTTGATAAAAGGTAAACAGGGCTGTTCCAAAAGTGCTGCCAACCCTGCAATTTAGGAGATTCACCAAGGTTAGCTGGCTGCTTACTTCTCACGCTCTGGGTGCTGAGTATATTCTACTTTTCAATTGGCTGAAAACCCTGGGGGGTTAATAACCTGAACCCTCAAGTGAAAGGCATCTTCCCTTTACCACTCTAGGTGGGGAGAGAGATAAATTCCCCTGTCCTGTTTAAACAAGAGAACTTCACCCATTCCGCTGGTTCCCTCCACAAACACATACCTCCATTCTAGACACATTACTTATTTTTGCTCCTCAGCCAACAGTTTGCACGGGGTGGGGGGAGGTCACTCACTGAATTAATTGTGGCCCTGCAGGCACAGGCCGACTGTAGCTTGTGGCAAGATTTGTCTGAACTGGCCTCGTATATAAATGTGAGATATAAATGTGAGTCATTATCATTCTCTGGCTGGGAGGGAGCTGGTTTCTGGAAGTTATCTGAAACTTGGTGGAGAGAAGGGGAGTGTTTGGGCAGAAGTGGAGGAGGAGCACTGAAAAGGACGCTTGGGTATGCAGTGTTCATTTTAAAGTGGGTGTCTGATAATGACACCTGGGAACCTTAGGGGGAAAGAATCAATGGTATAGATTCCAGTCGTCCAATATGCCCAAAGAGGAATGGACAGAAGAGGAATTGCCTTGCTCCACAGTACCTCCCCCGAAAATGAGTTGAGATCTCCCAATCTCTTATGGTATACTGAACATGAGGTATAATATAGCCATTCTAAAATTACCAGTATAGCAATGTGATTATAAAGGGAAACTGTACAGAACCAAGGAGGAAAATGAAGGGCTATATGGGTGCTGTGGAAAATCTCATGAGTCTGGTGGGAGGTGTGTAAGGGCTCAGGATGCCCTTGAAAGGGACAATCAACTTTCAGTAGTTGCTAGCTAAATGTCCTGTACGCTTCGGCTATGCTCCATGAATGGGGAGGAATCGTATCATCAGAACCAGTCTTATGTTTCATTGGTTGAGTGTGTTATCAGTATTTAACTGGGGTTGGAATTCCCTGGGAAGCAAAGATGAGACCTGGCTTTGATCACAGAGTTTGAATTAATCTCGCTCCATGAAGCAGTTATTGTTCCTCTGGACTCTGAAATGTTATTTACCCTAAGCATAGCAGTATACAATGTTCCAAGACACGTTTTAAAATATTTCTACATGGAGTGAAATTACTTCTAAAAAATAGGTATTTGAAACAAATTTGGGAAGGAATTTTGAATCAAAAGCATTTCCAGTAATACTCATTTAGGACTTTTTAGCTATTGGTTGCAAGGTAGGTCACAATAATAGGTAATTTTATCCCTATTTTACAGATGAGGCAACTGAGCCCTGGGGAATTTAAATGATTTATCCAAAGTTACACAGTAAATCAGCGCCTGAGCTGGAAAGAAAACCAAGGTTTTCTGCCTCCCACTCCCATGCCCATATCAGGTGGGTCACATTGTTTTTAAAGATCTGTGTTACAATAATTCATACCTGAATGACAGTCAGAGTTCTGTAATTAACAAAAACCATAAAACACTCTCCACTCTTTACCAGACGAGCCCTTTCACTGTCTAAAGCTATGGAATTAAAACTACATGCAGTTCAAGTTTTTCAGCATCTTTGTAACCAGGGCATTTTGGAAATAATATGTAAATTAATGGAGCTGGTTCTGTTTAATTTCCAGGAAATTACAGCACAAATTGACCTATATTACATTGCTCCTTCTTGGATGTTCTTTAGAAATGCTGTAGCTCTTTATGGAATATATTACTTCATAATGGCCCAGGAATGCCTTCACAACACTACAGACACATGGACCTATAGACAAATATTAAATTACAAATCCATCTCAGCATATGTGCTTGGACAATTTTCTAGCTTTTCTTCTGCTTATCTCCAGAATTCATAAGAAGGGAAACTATGTTGCTGTACTATAGAAAGCTGTATTGCAACAAAAAGAACTGGAGACAAGATTTAACATTGCCCTTGTAGCTATTACAAAAGGCTTGTTAATTTTGAAGTTTCTTTTTCACTTTTTTGCTACTGTAGTTTACATGCTCGGACAGCAATCTTAATATAATATATGTACAATACTAAACAGGGCCTAGATTCACTGGCCTGCTCTGCTACCTTTGCTCTACTCCAGTGGGATCAAAGAGACACGTATTTTCCATATTGGCGGTCCCCGACATGGAGTCCCCAGCAGGCATCAAGCTAGATTAGCATCCTCCTGTTCTACTCCTTTCTCACATTCTGGGGTGCAATCCAGACCACTGAGGAGCTGTGTCACCTTCTGCCCTGCAGCTTTGAATGCCTCACAATGCTTTGCTGCTGTAGCTCCCAACCTGGGATTCTCACAAACTGCATACCAGCATGCAGATCACATCCTTAGTGTCTGTGTATAACCACAGCTTTGGTCCAGCATCACTGACCCTGGCAATCTCTTGGCAACACACCAGCCACACTGGTTTCCAGCAGTCTTGGTTACTCTCTGCAGGGTGACCACAACACACACACTTCTGAATTTTCCCCCCAGAAGTGTATTCTACACTGTCCAGCCAATTCAGTTCAAAATATTGGAAGTGTGTTGCGTCTCTCAGGGGTCCACATACAATAGTTTGGTACTTTAACTGGAGTTACCAAAGATTTCAGTTTAAACCCAGCACTGGATTAGTTTTGCTTAAAAAATAAAACAAGTGAATTTAACTACAAAGAGTGAAATTGTATGTGAATATATACAAGGTAATAAAGTCAGAAATGGTTACAAGAGAAATAAAGATAAAATGCTATCTAGTAGCTCAAATTAAACAAACTAGACTCAGTTCAAGATAACATCCTTTCCACATGTTTCCGGCAACATTGCTACGCAAATTTTCACATCAGGAGCCTTCCCAAAGTGAAAAGGCTAGGGCTTTTTTTTGTCTTCATAGCTGAGAGAGAACCTGGGTTGTTTTTGCCCCTCACTTTCATAGTGTAGTCACTCTCTGAAATGCATTCTCTTCAGGTTTGCCTCTAAGAAAGTTCCTTCCTGCTGTGAAGACGAAGATATGAAGTCTTGTGGTGAAAGACGTTCCAAGTTGTTGTTTGCTAAAATGCAGATTGATCAGTTTCTGTCCCCTTTCATTGCCAGAGAATGACCACATGACTGGTAATTGCCAATCAACTTTGATGACACCTTGCTAGATTCATCAGCTTGTTCTTTGTCTTGACGAGATGGGTTGCAGCCCACAAAAGCTTATGCCCGAAGAAATTTGTTAATCTTTAAGGTGCCACAGGACTTTCGTTAACTTCTGCTTAGTCAGGGCTACGTGGGTTTGACCAAGTACTCACAATGTCATTCGGGGGAATTCACAACTTTACATAGAACGTCACTACATACATTTCATTATGATATTATTGACCAGGGAATTATTCATTTTCAGATGATACCTCGCAAGGCATATTTTGTAGAATGACTATTACAATAGTGTGTAGGATGTGAATACTAGCATGCATTCAGTGACACCCTCTCCTAGCCTTATGTACAAGGGATGTTTTAGGAGAAGAGAAGGCTAGCGAGGGTATGCAGCTTCCTGGATGATGGGTGGCCTCTTGGGAGTCCTAGCCAGCTGGTGTAATTTAGAGCTGCTCTAATCTACACTGGGGTTAAGGCTGCATCAAATGACCTTATTGTTTGGGAGCTGATGGCAATTCCCTTCTGGCCTCCCCCTCCTGCTCCCTCTTTCAGCTTTACCCGGGGATAAATTTAGCTCTGAAACTCTGCAAATAAACTATGTGGCCTGTTTTAAATGAAGTATTTTATTACTTGGAATAGTGAAACTGTAGATTGGATGGCAAGGTAATGCCAAAACACGTATCTTCGAAATATTGGTGATAATATACCTCAAAATGTCTTTCATTTCCCCTACTGGCTTACTACGTACAACAGATAGGAAGGGTTACAACAAAGAGTCGCTTGTGACTCTATAGGCCTCTAGGCAGATGAACAGTTGTCCCACTGGATATTCCTATACTCCTTAGAAAAACAGAATCATTAAAACTCACTCTCCACTCCTGCAAGATGCAACAGGTGAGACTATAGCAAACAACAACAGCATGGTGTACATTAGAAGGCTATTATTGCAGTTCTTGAGTCTGTTCAGCCACCCATAAAATGAACCAATAGTCTCATGCACACCATGGCATGGCTTATTGCTATTAAACTAACACTTGCTAGTAAGACTGTCAATTAATAGCAGTTTAAGTTAAACGATTAACATAAAACAAATGAATTAAATTTTAAAAAATAGTTGTGATTAAGGGCAGTTTTAATCATACTGTTAAATAATAGGATATCAATTTAAATTTATTGTAAATATTTTGGATGGTTTTTTACATTTTTAAATATATTTCATTTATAACACAGAGTACGAAGTGTACAGTGCTCACTTTATATTATTTTTATTACAAATATTTGCACTGTAATAAAGATGAATAAAAGAAATAGCATTTCTCAGTTCACCTCATTCAAATATGGTAGTGCAATCTCTTGCGAAAGTGCAACTTACAAACATAGAATTTTTATTTTTACATAACTGCACCCAACAGCAAAATACTGTAAAACTTTAGAGCCTGCATTCAGTCCTACTTCTTGTTCAGCTAATCGCTAAGACAAACAAGTTTGTTTGCATTTATGAGAGATAATGCTGCCTGCTTCTTATTTAAAATGTCACCTGAAAATGAGAACCGCCGTATGTATACCACCGTTGTAGCCGGTACTAGAAGGTATTGATGTGCTAGGTATGCAAAACAATCATACTTCAAGTGCAGAGCAAATATTGGTATTATTGGCACCGCGTTATTGTTTAACAGTACGATTAAACCTGTGATTAATCACGGCTTTTTTTTTTTTTACTCTCGCAATTAATTGCGATTATTTTTTTAATCAATTGACAGCCCTACTTATTACCTTTAAATTTCTCAGAAAAACAAAACAGGGATAGAAATACTCAATGTCTCTTTCCATTCTGAAAAGGAGTCCCTAGCAGAGGGAGAAGAGAAAATGTTTAGAAGGACATTCTGCCAATAGTCTAATGCATTTGTTATTTTCTCTCTTTTAAAAGATATTTCATGCATCTCCTCCCCCCACCTTTAGCCCTAGAAGTTGAGCTGTCAGTTCAGCAATATTTTGTGGCCAAACATCCAATTCAATTTTTCTGTTTTGAATTCCCTTTCTTTTAAAAACACTAAAAAGGGAGCAACAAGCAGTTTAGATTTTACTTACAGGTAAAAGTGTCTGGAGGTCCCCTGAATGGTACTGAAAGGGCAACTTGGCTCTTTGGTTAAACTTTAACTTCCTCTCCTCCTAATCATTCACCCCTACTATTTTCTTTCCTTCCCAACTAATCAACATAATTTCTACAAAGATTATTTTCATATTATTGGGTGACTTGTTTTTCAATAATGAGCTCCCTCAACAGTGCATATGGATCATCATCAAAAAGGCCTAATAGATCAATGAGAATTTGGATTTGGACAACTGGCATACAATAGTATTAACTGTTTTTAATGGTCTAAACTGCTACTAATAAATTTAACAGATTCTTTCTTTCTCTTTGTCCATTGCTAGAAATCATTCCCAGCCATACAGTCTCAATCCACATACAGCTCTAAACCCAGGGTATAAGGGATCAAAGAGATATGTGGAACCGAAGTGTGCTAAAGCATCTTTTGAAATAAAAGGGAGTTGTTCCTTGGTAAATGACTGTACCCTTGGGTGCGTCTACACTTGCAAATTAAGTCGACTTAAGCTTGCTTAAGTCAACTTAATTTACTCTGCGTCTACACTACACTTCTCTTAAGTTGACTTAAGGAAAAATTAAGTCAACTTTGTTAAACCTACTTTTAAGTCAACTTTCTGCTTAAGTCGACTTTCTAAAGTCGACTTAAGCCTGTGTAGATGTGGAGTAGCCCTAAGTTGACTCTAAGTTGACGTAGGGCTCTCCAGGACTTCCCCACTGCCCTCCCTGCCAGGGTGGCTGGCACAGGGAGAGCCTGGCATGCCCTCCCCACAGGGCAGGGCAGAGCCTTGCCCACCCTGCCCCTATGCCCTGCCAGGGTCCCTGTCCCCCTCTGCCCCATTGTACCAAGGTACAATGGGGCAAAGGCTGAGCCTCCTGACACTTGGCAAGGGGTGCCCCCCCTGCCACCGTGGACCAGTCCCAGGTTCACCTAGCCCCTAGAAGTCGACCTAGGCATCCAGTGTGGACATTCTAGGTCAACTTTGTAGGGTCCCCCCTAAGTCGACTTAAAATTTAGGTGTGGACATGCTAAGTCGACTTAGGCTGCATCAGTAGGAGTATTGCCAGCAGATCGAGGGATGTGATACTTCCACCCTATTCGACACTGGTCAGGCCGCATCTGGAATACTGTGTCCAGTTCTGGGCTCCCCACTACCGAAAGGATGTGAACAAATTAGGAAGAGTCCAGCGGAGGGCAACAAAAATGATTAGGGGGCTGAGGCACATGACTTATGAGGAGAGACTGAAGGAACTAGGCTTATTTAGTCTACAGAAGAGAAGACTGAGGGGAGATTTGATAGCAACCTTCAACTACTTGAAGGGGTGCTCCAAAGAAGAGGGAGGTAGGCTGTTCTCGATGATAACAGAGGACAGACCAAGGAGCAATGGTTTCAAATTACAGCTGGGGAGGTCAAGGTTGGATAGTAGGAAAAACTTTCTCACTAGGAGGGTGGTGAAGCATTGGAATGGGTTACCTAGGGAGGTGGTAGAATCTCCATCTTTGGAGATTTTTAAAGCCTGGTTAGACAAAACCCTGGCTGGGGTCATTTAGTGGGAGTGGTCCTGCTTTTTAGCAGGAGGTTGGACTAGATGACCTCGTGAAATCCCTTCCATCCCTATTATTCTATGATTCTAAGTCGACCTAAATTAACAAGTGTAGACATAGCCCTTGAGAAGATCCTGTAGCAACAGAAAGTTAGACACATGTATGTACAGTACTGTGCTAGGATTAGCAAATACACAATATTTACAGCTACTATTTTTATTTCTGCCCACTAGATAGAAACATATAGTGTATTTGAGCACTCAGCTTCATTCATTCGAGATACAAAACCAGTTAGTGACTGCTAATGAATATTTAAGCCATTTGCTGCCACTTACTGGATAACTACACAGCTTGCTTCCACAAAAGGAAAAAAATATGGAACTCGCTTGCAGTAAAACTTGCTGTTAGATGTCCCCATAAGTCTTCTATGCATGTAAGAAAAAATGACAACAGCAAAATGTATGGTAAAGTGTTTCCCTCATTGGAGATCAAGAGCATTGTTAATATGTTACCATGATGAAATCCTGTAAATTATGCCATCCTACCCCTTCACTTCCTTCTCTCTGCTATTATATGCCGGCTAATTATATATCAGGGAAATTAAACCAATCAGAATCTCCCACAACCCAAAGACAGTAGTCCTACTCTTGCAGAAGAGATTAAGAAGAAAGTAATACCAAAGATGGAGATGGAAGAGCCTATAGTTTTTCATTCTGCTTAAGTCATAATTAATGACACTTATTTCCTTAAGAGACTGTAGAATCTAATTTCTAACAGGGTACATCCTATTGGGAAAATTTTAGGCACAGATCTCAAAGAGAGGAGGGAGTTAGGATCTGGGCCTTAGAAACTATATGTTGTGTGCTTGCTCCCGTGACTGTTTTGATATTATCTTTACTTCATTTCTCAGTTAACACCAGGGGGCAGCTAGGAAAAAATGCCGTTGAACATTCTTCCAGACAGGTGTTTCACTCTTTTCCTTAATTACATCCCTAATTGTAACCTCAGATGCTTCTTCTAGTTAAGGCAGCCTCCCTCCTTCCCTGAAATAAGCGTAGCAAAGATGCAGACTTGGAAGGGTCAGACTGGTATATATTGATTTCACTGTATGCAGAAACAGATGAAAAAAATACTTCCATCAATAACAATTGAAATTTACAGATTGGCAAAGGAAGAAAAATACTATCTGAGAACTTACTGGACTTTGATTTAAGAATCTTTACTTCATATATTTTAACATGATGCTGACAGTTTGTTCTTTAAGAGTTGCAACATTTTAACTTTTTGAATCTGAACATTTATTGTCATTAAATGATTTCCCACCACTCCGAAAATTTAAATCAAAATTTAAAAAATGCTTATTATCCATAATTTTGCACAATTGTGAGAATGTAAATAGATAAAAATAGAAAAAATACTTAAAAATAAACAGCAATATTTTCTGTCAAAATCATAGAAATTGAATTCTGCCAACTCTATATCTACCATGCACTTACAAGATTTATTAGAGAACACCTCCAGCAGCACAGACATTTACAGAATACATAGGGCAGCCCTGTGAAGAAAGGGCTACATCGAAGGAAGCTCACCTTAAAAAAGAGTTCCTCTTAAAATATGAATATCCGCAGAATGTGAAGGTTTGTCAATCTCCCTCCTCAACTATATATTTTGGGCTTGCAAAACTATTTTCAAGCAACAGGGAAACCCATACTGGGAATAGTAAAACTGTCAAAACTAAACTGGTACAAAAGATGTCTTACATATTCTGTTTACTTTTTCATTAGAATATCTGTCATCCCTCTCTTCCTTTTCTTCTTCTCTGTGGATTTGCTTTAAATTCAGCCTAATCTGTTTTCACCATCTTTTTTAATAAATTATTTTTTTGTCCACCCCTCTCCTAAGCAGAATGTGAACACATACGAGATTGAGTCACATTTCTAAGCCACTCTTCTCTGACTGAGGGAAATCAGTTTGACCACCCCATTATACCATCAGTTCAGTACCTGGTTGCTGGTAGTAGCCACAACTATTTTTAACACAGTTGCTAGCATGTTTCCAAGCATAGTGTTGACTAGGCCTAACAATATGACGAGCTATTTAATTTGCTGTCTCCAAAGACAGTCACACCTGTGCAACATAATGTGTTAATATCATGCCCTGGGTTATGATAACCTTTGCAATGTCATATGACTAAGGGAGATTTAAAAAAAACGCCCACAACCTTCCTAAATGCTCTTCTTTTCGCTCTGAAGTGTTTGTTCCTTGCTGCTTTTTCATGCAAGGCTTTGAAATAAAACTAATGGCTGCAGCTCAGCTGAGCTTTAATTTAATAGACTCATAGGGTATGTCTACACTAGCAATTTAGGTCGACCTAAATTATTCCATGTCCACACTGGGCTTTCATTAAGTTGACTTAAGAAATTCCTTAAGTCAACTTAATGAAAGCTTAAATCGACTTAATAACTACCCATCCTTAGGTTGACTTACGCCTTAAGTTGACTTAAGGATGGTGTGGATGGGGAGTAGCCCTTAAGTTGACTTTATTAAATCAGCTGAATGCCAGTGTGGACGCCTATGTCCAATGTTAAATCGACTTAAAAAGGAGCCACTTTGTTAAGTCAACTTCATAAGGTCAACTCTAAGTTGACCTAAATTGACCTAGTTGACCATATTAAGTCGACTTAACAAAACTGACTTAACTTTTTCTAGTGTGGACATACCCATAGATCCTAAGGCCAGAAAGGATCAGTCTAACTTCCTGAATAACACAGACCATAGCGCTTCCCCCAAAATAATTCCTAGAGCAGATCTTTTAGAAAGACATCCAATCTTGACTCAAAAATGGTCAGTAATGGAGAACCTATCACAACCCTTGGTCAGTTGTTTCAGTGGTTAATTTCCCTCATTGCCAAAAACTAGATGAAAGAGTGTGATTCACAGTAGGCACCAGCACCAACATCCAAATGAACAACATGCCCAGTCTGTGCCATTGATCTGAGAAATAATGTTCAAGTGTTTAACAGACTGCATCAAGTTCTGCCAATAAATGCCAAGCTAACTTGAATATATTCATAGAAAACGAACCCAAAGGAGGACTGAATGTGAAATGAATTTCTTTCAAAACTCAAATATTCATGGAAAACACAGTATTTGTCTAATCAGATTCAAAATATGCTCCCAGTAGTCTCTTCCTGTAGGTTATTTGAATTTTCATCAGCCCGGTTAGCTCTTGTATTTAAATATTTGAATTACTCTTGCGTCAGTGGCTTAATTGTAGTCTTTTAGATCATTCTTCATTTTAAGCCTAGGGGGCATTTTGATGCTGTAAACTTAACAGACATGAAGATATACTGGCTAGTACACATGCCTCAGTCAGCAAAGGATCCATACTGCTCCTGTCTAGATCAGCAGCAAAATGTGTCCCCAGGCCTGCTGCATGAAAACCTGGATCTTTTTTCTATCCAGCAATGCCCCTGTCTATGGCTATGTCTACACTTGGCCAAATAAGTCGACTTAGCATGTCTACCCTATAAAATTAGGTCAACTTAAAGTGGACCTTGCCAAATCGACTTAGAGCGTCCACACTGGATGCCTAAGTCTACTTGCAGGGGCTAGGTGGACCTGAGACTGGTCCATGGTGGCGGGGGGAGGTGTGGCACCCTTTTGAAAGTGCCAGGGGGCTCAGCATTTGCCCCATTGTACCCTGGTACAATGGGGGCTGAGCAGGACAGGGGCAGTGGCACGGCATAGGATAGGGATGGGCAGGGCTGTGTCCTGCCCTATGGGGGGGCATGCCAGGCTCTGGCTGTGCCAGCCACCCTGGCAGGGAGGTCAGTGGGGGAGCCCTGGGACCCTTTAAGTTGACTTAAAGTCAATTTAGGGCTAATCTGCGTCTACACTGGCTAAGTCAACTTAATAAAGTCGATTTAGCTGGTAAAGTCGACTTTAAAGTAGGTTTAATAAAGTCGACTTAAAATTTCCTTAAGTTGACTTAAGCAAATTGTAGTGTAGACGCAGAATAAATTAAGTCAATTTAAGCAGGCTTAAGTCGACTTAATTTACAAGTGTAGATGCACCCTCTATGACTATATGTCCTACAATGTCAAAACAAAATACTTCAGTGGTCCCAAATAGAAATTTTTGGAATTTTTGTTTCACAGGACATTTCAAAGTTCAACATTTTGTTCTGATTCAGCACAATTTTTTTTTCAGAATGACTCAGCATTTCCTGCAGGACAGAAATTCTGGTTCACAACCAGCTCTAGTTAAATGCTTTCGGATTTTTCAACACCAAAGGCACTATCTGTAAATGAAAGATATTTATAGCCACAATTATTATTTTGTTCAGGGTCTCTATCACGTTGGTATTTTTATTGTGGCTAGAAGGGCAGGCAAAGCAATGCCAAATAGTTAAAAATCACAGTATGTACAGCCTTTGCCAGCCCTGAGGGCTTTGAGTGCACTGTAAAACCAGTTCTTCTACCTAGCATGGTTTCTCAGACTCATAGGCCATTCAGCTTTCTAAAGCCCTGTCTGCACTGGACTTTTACTCTTATATGGGCTACATAGACATAGACCCTGAGCAGATTATTGCAGCAGTGAGGAAGCATGAATTTACACATTCTAGGAGCTACCACCAATCTGGTGGTTGCTCCTTTATCATGTAGACAGCCAGATACCCAAACACGTGCAGGACCTGGACCCTTAAAATAATGATGGGGATGGAGGTGTTTTGGCTGGGGATCAGCTGGCACATCTCGTGGAGACTGTGGAGTGAGCTAACCAGAGCTGGATTAAATAACATGCTGAGGTCACAATGTGAAATGTGCCTTCAAAAAATGGTTTGTAGCCCTCTCATAGAGGCAAAGAAAGATTGGAAATGTGATGCCAGTATAACTCAGAGCTGACAAGTGTCAGCATCGCGCCTGTCACTCACACATCTGGCAGCCGTCTCACCTGCCTCCATCTCAGCATGAATATTTCCTATCTGGCTGAGCTCTGGACAGGAGCCAGACCACACATCTGCCTCCCTTCTGTCTGGTTGCTCCCCCTGCCCTCAAGAGGGGAAGGAACAGCCAGCAGTTAAAGAAGTGGTGGCAGGGGGCAGCACTGTCCCATGGAGGGAGCGGGGCCCAGGGCCAACTGGCCTAGGCGGGGCCTCACCTCCCCCCCCTCCCCCTATGCTGGAGGGGAGTTGGGCCACTCCACCTCCCCAGGGAGCCAGTCCGGGCGGGGAACCTGAGGCCATCAGCCGGGAGCCGGCTCTGGCCCTGGAAAGGGGGGCCCCCAGTGGGGGGAGCCGGCCGCAGCCAGGACCCCAGGCTGCTGTGGCCGGTGCCCCAGCCGGGACCCGAGGCCGCCACCGCAGGCGAGGGCTGGCCCTGGCCACATGGGGCAGGCCAGCCCAGAGGCGGGTCCCAGCCACCTGCCCCGCCCCTGGGCCTGCCTGCTCCCCCCTAGGGGCGGGGAGGGCTAGCCCAGGGGCCGGGCTTAGTGCTCCCTGTCCACCCTGCTGCCTTCGGCTCCCTGCCAAAGGCAGCGGGGAGCAGGGAAGAGTGTGGCCGTGGGGCGCCGCAGTGCGGGCCCCTCACTGCCCTGCTTGGAGCAAGACAGTGCGGGCCCGTGTAACCATGGGGCCCAGGGCGATTGCCCTGTTCGCGCCCTCCCCCTCCAGGGACAGCCCTGGCAGGGGGAGGTGAAGGGGCCCCATACTATCACCAGGTTCCCCCAATCAGACCCCCAAACTGCCAGCCAATCTCACAGAGAGATCCCCAGGCCTCTGCCTCCCAGTGAGACCTCAGAGACCCCAATCTCCAGCCCAGCTCCCAAATCCCTCACCAGCCTCCCAGGGAGTCTCCTTCCCCTGAATGAGACTCCATCCAGACCCTTGTCCTCTAAAGAGACGTTTAGGAAGATCCCAGATCTTGTCCTCCAGAGTGACCTCAGCCATCAGTTTCCCATTACCTGACCTCCGATCTCCTCTCAGATGATACCCACCTACCCAGCATGGCCAGATACTGCAGCATTAACCAAACTCGGACAGCATGCCACAGTTCCACCCTAGTATCCCACGTACCACACACACCCTCGCACTCACACATATGCCGTTACTACCCGAGCCGTCTCCCCCCCCGACAGTAGCCCCAGACATCCTCTGGCACCCACCAGCCCAAGGACCCCTAGAACCTACCCATTAATCCCAGCTACCCAGAACACTTCCTCATCTACCCTAACAAAAGTAAACACCCATGCATACCCTAAATACCCCATACGCTTAAGTTGACCTAAGTTGCCAGTGTAGATGCACCCAGAGAAATTAAGCAATTCATCCAAAATCACAAAGAAAATCTGTGGTAGATGAGGAAAACTGAACTCAGATTTTTTGAGGCCCATTCCAATGCCTTAACCGCAGGACTATGCTTTCCTTTCTACCAGTACCCTGCCATAACTATTTTTCACTGGAATTACTCCAAATTTGCACTGGTGTAAATGAGAACAGAATTAGGCCCCTTGTACAAAAAGTACAAACACATGGGTCCCAGAAATGTTAGCAATACTCTATAAATATGAGACTGCATTCAGTGAACATATCCTCCCTAAAGTTTGAAGGCTTACAGCTGGAGGTGATTCGCCGTGAGATCAAACACTGCTTATTTTGATAGGCTTTTTCTCAGTAATCTAATTTAACATTGTATGATGGGTTTCTGACAGTTGTGTTGAATTCACATCCAAGAAGAAGTAAAAGATTGAGGCAAATTTGCTCAGAGCAGAGGATCCAAGAGGCTTTACAAAGGACTATTTTTCTGCAAGGCTAGAATTTTTTGGTTGTAAATAATAAGGTGTTCTGAATGTTCAGGCTCTTTGAAACTTAATTAAACCCAACAAAATTTATGTGTTAATCCTTGGAATGCTTCTCATGCAAAAGTGAGTAAGAGTGCTGCAAAAACCTGAGCAGTTGCGAATACAACGGCTGAAACCAGTGTCCTAGTATTCCAGTTTCAAAAGAGTCAGAGACTTAGAGTCACACAGATTTAGTTTTATGTAGTGGCATGCAAAACACTGACGTCAAAAGGAGGGAAGCACAGAAATGAAATCAGAAAGCTAGAGGTGAAACCTAATTGAAGAATTACAAGGAGAAATAGACATTCAGCCTGCCTAGCTGAGAATGCAGTGTGACAACTGAACAAAACACTGTAAATCATGTACAGGTTTCCTCTCTCTCTTTTTTACAGAGAAATGTTTAATTAAAAAATGATCTTGAAAGTTCCTTAAATGATGAAATGTCCATCTAAGAAAACGCACAACTTTTATTCAGCTCTGACTTAAGAAGTTATTTGGCTGATTAACATATAAATAATTAAACCTGATACTCTGTAACAATGTATTTTTGAATTTCTGCTGAAACTTATTCACCTTACTCAGTGAATTTTTACACCACATTTATGTTCTCTGGTCTTTTGGAAACTAAGCGTTACCCTTTTGGGGCTCAGCACTCTGGGATTGAATCCACCAAAGTACTTAAGCCCATGCTTAAATTTAATATTATCAGTGGGTTTTAGCGGCTGGTGAATCAGGGCCAGAATACTCTGTAGTTTGCAGGATCAACTCCAAGGAAAAGAGGTGCTGAGACAGAATATACTATTTTGACTCTCTCCCTGGTTCCTACTCAAACAGCCCTTAAAGTTAAGCAGACTTTTCAGTCATTCTAAATGAGGAGCTGAAGTTTGTCAAACCTGTGCCCACCTCCTCCCATATCATGGAATTTGTTCCTCTCCTATCCTCAACCCCCTGGTTCCCTGACATCTGCTGGGGACTAGAGACCTTCTTGTATGACCCCAGCTCCCATCTCTCTCTGGTTGAGCAGTGTCATTGGTGCTGTACTTCCAGCACTTCCCAGCTTTCTGCTACACCTGAGAATGCCATGATATGCACTAGTTGCCTAGAAATTACTGAGGGGAATCTGAAGAGCTGGTTCTAATCTACTTTATACACAAAAATACTAAATGGAAAAAAACATTATTTAGGTTGCAAAGTCATGCGCTCAAAAATTAGAAAATTAGTAATTAGATTTTTGGTTGCTTATATAACCCTAATTCTGCTCACTTAGGTGTTCATCCTGTGTTCTGACTGAGGTAGCGGGCCTGTGGAAAAACAGTATACAATCCTGTAACTGAAGGTTGTCTATAACGCATATGCACAAGAAGACTGAATTAAGATGGAAGAGGCAGGTGTGACTCTGGCATTTCCTAACTTTTGAGCATTTTGTCTGCAATATAAATAACATTATTTAAATGTAGATGTTTGTATAGGTTATTTCCTAGTTGTTTTTTTTAAAGAAAAAAGGTCAAACCAAATTTAATTATGTACAACTGTAACATTTCTCCCCATTGTGAATTATCTGTAGGATTTGAGACCTGAATCTTAAGCATTGCAGTAGAGACTGCTTTTACCTGAGTAGCCACAGGACTAACAAAGCTAGATGAAGAAAGCAGAGCAGGAAATGGATTGCTGCAGCCAGGTGCTGGCAAGGAAGCCCTGCCTGGCCAGTTGCTCTTTCTCCCTTACCCCAGAGTAAGAGAGTCATGCCCCATGTGTTACTCTTGAGAAAGAGGAGGAACTGGTCACTAGTTGGGCAGAGGGCTAGCTGGGGGAATTCTTCTCTCTCCCTGTTTTGGAGTGGAGGGAGCTCCAGCCCCATGTGTTGCTCCAGGAGGGTGAATTTAGGGATAGTGGGCCACATTCCCGGGGGGGGGGGGGAGGGAGAGCCTGACCTGCCCCCATCCTCGGTTGTTCTGGCAGCTCCCTGGTGTTCCCAGTGTAGTGTGTGCTGCTTCTTTGGCAGTGCTCTGAGCCAAACGTGGAATGGTCAATTATCTTGTCAAGCTCCCAAAACAGGTCTGAGCAGCACAAGTGAGAAAGGAAACGGTGACTTGTAATACTTATATCTCAGCTGAATCTACGTGGAATTTCATGGGACAGAGAAAAGACATTTCTGTCGCCGGTGGTAGACCCTGCTACAAACCAGGGAGGTATCAGAGCTTCCCAAAGTAAAAGTTGAAAGACTCCTATATAAGGGAAAGTGTTAGGCAACCTAACATAGGAGTCACCATCAGCTCCTCTATGGAACCTTAAATGATTTAGGACCCAATTAACCGAGTGCTTTTCTATACAGGGAGATTTATTATACCCATATAAATTATTTTTCATAATTTTTTTTGCTTCATTAAGTTAAAAATGATGGCCTGTAGAAAGAAACTAGGTAGGTGAGATACTATCTTTTATTAAACTAACTTCTTGTGGAAGGAAAAAGCTTTCAAGCTTCACAGAGCTCTTTCTCCAATCTGAAGAAGGAAACTAGCATGTTCAAGCCAAGATAGGAAGTTTTTCGCCGTCCTCTGTAGCATGAGCATGGCTCATTTGCTAGTGGGTTCTCTGTACTTTAAAGTCGTTAAACCATGATTTGAGGACTTTAATAACTCAGTCATAGGTTAGAGGTTTATTACAGGAGTGGGGTGGGTGAGGTTTTGTGGCCTGCGTTATGCAGGAGGTCAGATGATCATACTGGGCTCTTCTGATCTTAGAGTCAATGAGATTGTTAAGCATAAGAGGTCCACACATGTATATTGTATCTCTCATGCAACAAAAAGTTCTGCAGAAAGTCAGAAATGTGTATAGAATGAAATTTAGTCTGTTGCAGTAAATAGTTTTTAAATTAATTTTTAAAAACTGGAATTTTATTATACAACTGAATATTTTTGCGTGTCAGGTAAGCAATGTGTGATGTGTTTAACAACTACTGCCTCTGTAGGATTCAGAAGAATTTCTGAGCACTTTGGGATAGAAATATAACACTGCCTTTTGTCCTTTTTATCCAAACTTGAGCCTATCATGGATGAGAAGGAAGTGTTTATCTAGTCCAGCTACATTTCAAGGAGTATCTTCAGTAAATCAACTTTAATTAAGAACTGGGTCTTTGTGAAAGTGTTTCTCTATCTGTAGTGTATTTAGCATTACAACTTCCCTGTGAGGTAGGGAAGTACTATTATTCACATTTTACAAATGGGAAATAGGCACATAGGGTATGTCTACACGGGAGACTTAGGTCAACGTAAGGAGGGTTAAGTCTACCTAAAGAACCCTGCGTCCACATTGGGCGCTTATTAAGTCAACTTAAGCACTTCCTTAAGTCAACTTAATAACACCACCTCTGAAGGTCGATTTAAGCCTTAAATTGACCTTATTAAGTCAACTTAAGCCAGTGTAGATGGGGGAATAGCCCTTAAATTGACCTAATTAACCTCCAATATTAATTTGCTAATTAATTAATTGACTAAATTAATTAATTAAATATTCGTTTACTATGGGTCAGGCTGGAGAGAAGAAAAAAACTGCAGCCATCGGGCTGGGGAGAGCCGCGGCTGCGGAGATTGGTCTGTGGAGAAGGGGAAAGCTGCAGCTTTCCCCTTCTCCCCAGCCTGATCTCCCCAGCTGCGGGTTTCCCCTTCTTCCCACCCCGATCTCCCCAGCCGCGGCTCTCCCCTTCTCCCCTGCCTGATCTCCCCAACCTCAGGTCTCCCCAGCCCGATCACCCCAGCCATGGCTCTCCCCAGCCCAATGGCCGTAGCTCTTTTTCTTCTCTCCAGCCTGATCCATAGTAAATTAATAAAACTACAATATTTCATTTAAACATTTTTATTAAAGTTCAAATGAAAAGACAACATTTATGCATTTCTTTTGACTTAAGGTACTTAGGCTTGCTGATGCTACCAGCGCCAAAAAACTGTTGCCCATGAGGCACCATGCCTCACAAATTGCCGCTCAACAAGTACGATATCTTGCTCAGGGGCATCATCAGCTTAGAGGGAACATTGGCCTCCCCCAAGAGTTCCAGGTCACTCCTCCGTCAACCTAGTACCTGTCAGTGTGGACGCAGGCAGTCGACTGGAGTTTTTAGTGTGGACACTCTAAGTCGACTTAACAAGGTCAACTTTAAGTCAACTTAACAGAGCCTCCAGTGTAGACATACCCATAGAGACTAAGTGATTTGCCCATGGTTACATAGAAAGTCAGTGGATCAACAGAGGATTGAATTTATGTCTTTTAAGTCCTAGGCTAGTGTCCTAACCACTGGGACCACTCTGCCTCAGTTTGTTTCTTCTCCAGACCTGGGCCCCAACATGGTACAGGGGGACACTTTGTCCTTGTGGGAAGTTTGGGGAAGAGATTGCTGGAAGGCTGGCAACCTTTTTGGGTAGAATTGAAAATGCAATGCATTGGATGTGATGCATAATTTGGATTCAAGTGGTGAGGACTGTCTCCGGCTGGCTGAAAGAGCTGTGGGTAAGTACGATTAGATGAGTTTGCTTTTCATTTCCTTGTTCTTTATGTTATGCATTAGATAATATGTGGGTGTGCAGTAGCCCTGCCTGATATACAGCATAGTGTTTTAAGGAGACTATTAGACTGGAAATCAGGAGAGGGTAGCAAGGTTCTATCCCCAGCTCTGGCATTTACTTGCTGTAGTGCATTACCTCTGTCAAGTCATTTAATTGCTTTGTTCCTCAGTTTTCTTATCTGTAAAATGGGAATAATGATCCTCATCTTCCTTTGTGAAACATTCAAAGAGTTACTGATGATAAATGCGAAGTGTGTATGTGTAATATATTATTATAGATGCAGATTTATTAACCCATTCAAAATGAGCTATAAATTCTGAAAGTACTGTGGGCCTCATTCTGTTGTCAAGTATCCTTGTATAAATCAGAATCAAATGCACTGGAGTCAAGAAATTTACTGCAACTGTAAAACCACTCTAAGAAAGTGCAGAATCAAGCCATTGCACCATTGCCAGATTGCCTCTCTCAGGAACACGATGCCCCAGATGCATCATAGTGGAACTGAACATTTTCTGTTAATCCATAACAACACTGTATTCCAGTGACAAAAATACCTTTATTTCCATTATTTTCACTCCTTCAGGAATTCTTCCCAGACCTGACATTTCTTAATCTGATCTTGTTTTCAATGTCACCAGTTTGATTTTTACAGCTCTTTATATTTTTGGCTAGACTAACAGTGAAGTCATCAATCATTAACTTCATGTCTTCACTTCCTCTTCTCAGTCCCTTGCTGTTTGGCAGCATAAAGCTTTGAAGTTCTTATCCAGAGTACTTATCCAGAATTATATCCATTTTTTGTCACTACATTATAGTATCTGCTCCTCAGAACATTTATTGAATAGCATGGAATTTGTCAAAGGAGCCATTGGTGACTGAGGAGCACCTTATATAAGAATCTTTCCTGTCCACATAGTATTCCTCTGTTTATTCAAATACAGTTTTGCTGCACATTTACCCCTTCCATGAGCGGGAGCGAATATGACCTCTAGAATCTGCTCTTGTGCCCAGTGAAGTCAATTATCACACCTTCAGTCTCTAAACTTCCAGAGATCTGCAATGTAATGTAGCTAAGCTAGTTTGTTTCAGGAAATAGAAGCATATTAGTGAAAAATGGGTGAACCTCATGTACAGGATATTTCCTGCCAACCCATCCAAGACCATGTTGGCTGAAGTGATTGCAGAGCCGCTGGCCATTATTTTTGAGAACTCGTGGCGAATGGGGGAGGTCCTGGAGGATTGGAAAAAGACAAATATGGTGCCTATCTTCAAGAAAGGGAAAAAAGAGGATCCGGGGAACTACAGACCAGTCAGCCTCACCTCAATCCCTGGGAAAATCATGGAGCAGGTCCTCAAAGACTCCATCCTGAAGCACTTGGAGGAAAATAGAATGATCAGGGACAGTCAACATGGATTCACCAAGGGAAAATCATGCCTGACCAACCTGATTGCCTTCTATGATGAGATGACTGGATTTATGGATGCGGGAAGAGCCGTTGACGTGGTATACCTCGACTTTAGCAAGGCTTTTGATACAGTTTCCCACAGCATTCTTGTCAACAAGTTAAGGAAGTATGGGTTGGATGAGTGGACCGTAAGGTGGATAGAAAACTGGCTAGATCAACGGGCTCAGCGGGTAGGAATCAATAGCTCAATGTCTAGTTTGTAACCGGTAATGAGTGGAGTGCCCTAGGGGTCAGTCCTGGGGCCGGTTCTGTTCAACATCTTCATTAATGATCTTGATGATGGGATAGACTGCGTGCTTAGTAAGTTCACGGATGACACCAAGCTGGGGGGAATGGTTGATACTCTGGAGGGCAGGGACAGGATCCAGGGAGACTTGGACAAATTGGAACACGGGGCCAAAAGAAACCTCATGAGGTTCAACAAAGACAAGTGCAAAGTCCTGCACTTAGGACGGAAAAATCCCATGCACTGCTACAGGCTGGGGATTGATTGGCTAAGTAGCAGCGCTGTAGAAAAGGACCTGGGGGTTATGGTGGACGGGAAGATGAATATGAGCCAACAGTGTGCTCTTGTTGCCAAAAAGGCCAATGGCATATTAGGCTGCATCAGTAGGAGTATTGCCAGCAGATTGAGGGATGTGATAATTCCCCTCCATTCGACATTGGTCAGGCCACATCTGGAATACTGTGTCCAGTTTGGGGCTCCCCACTACAGAAAGGATGTGGACAAATTAGAAAGAGTCCAGTGGAGGGCAACAAAAATGATTAGGGGGCTGAGGCACATGACTTATGAGGAGAGACTGAAGGAACTAGGTTTATTTAGTCTACAGAAGAGAAGACTGAGGGGAGATTTGATAGCAACCTTCAACTACTTGAAGGGGTGCTCCAAAGAAGAGGGAGCTAGGCTGTTCTCAGTGGTGACAGAGGACAGACCAAGGAGCAATGGTTTCAAATTACAGCTGGGGAGGTCAAGGTTGGATAGTAGGAAAATTTTTCTCACTAGGAGGGTGGTAAAGCATTGGAATGGGCTACCTAGGGAGTGGTAGAATCTCCATCTTTGGAGATATTTAAGGTCCAGTTAGACAAAACCCTGGCTGGGGTGATTTAGGGTGAGTGGTCCTGCTTTTATCAGGGGGTTGGACTAGATGACCTCATGAGGTCCCTTCCAACCCTATTATTCTATGAGCAGCACAGCATGTAGATCTACAGTAGCTTAATAACTATACTAAAATATATATTCCAAATATAGAGGAAATATTTCTAAGGAAATTTTACCCTGGTGTAAAAAGCCATTTTTGTCCTCAGACACCATCACTGGCTTTCAATCAAATTAAAAATGTCCCTGTTTTAGAGGATAGTGCTGGAATTATTACTAATATTTCAAATGATTACTATTAATATGGGAAATCACCAAGCACCAATTTAACCATAAATTATTTTATTAAATCCAAAGGACAAATGATACTTTATGAGGTTGCTCTAAACAGTCTAAAAATAAGCAGTCACTATACCCTATATATTAAAAAAGTATTCATAAATATGCAACCTGTATACTTACAAATAAGCCAGACCAATGGATAGTCATCTCATTCTGTTGCACTCCAGCATGATCAGGCAGGATCTGAATAAGAACCCTTCAAATTCATAACCTTTTATACTCTTTAATAAACAAGCACTGTCATTACCAATGACTGATTTCAGCTAAAACCAATTTGAGACAGTTTGCTATTGTTTCCAGCCCTCTTCCTTCTTCCCAAAGCCTTTCCTCTCTTCCTTCTTGCCAACAGGTTTTGCAGCTTGGTTCTCATAGGCCCTAAATTCTGAGATAAAACTGGCATGTGGGTTGGGAAGGAACATGTTGGGTCATTTGAAGACAGATTTCTTTTGTCTTATTTAAAATCATATGCAGTCACCCCTATTGGGTCAGAGGTCTTCTTTTTAGAAACTTTCCCTTATCTATTTGTTCTTTGTACCAGACATCCTTCCTTCTTTTATTTCTTCTGGCCTTATAACAGCCAGAATAGCAATTTTAGTGGAATATTTTGGGTAAAAGCTAGAGTGAAAGGAATCTGAAGGAGGGAACGATGTGATGGGCAGATTGAAAGTTGCAAATGAATGGTAAGCTCCAAAATATCAGAGGAAAAGTAAGTAAAATTAGGCAACATTTGTTCATATGCAAGGAGTCAATGGTTGGGGTTTTTTTTGGAGAATGCAAGAGACCACAGCTTGATTAAATAAATGAGGAAGTTAAAAGAGAACAGCAAAGGAATGAATGTATGTGTAATGAAAAGGATTTTAGAAGATGCAAGAGTATGAAAGAGGAGGAGAATTAAGCATGTTTGTTATTGTGTAGTGAAGGAAAACAGCCAAAGGAGTGAGGTACAAGCTCATCCCTGCAATCAAAATGAGCCTGGAACACACACGATAGTTGGCGGTCCTATGAGCGGTTGTGGCTGGAAATAGCTGAAGCACAGGAATCCCTTCCTGATGTATTCTTGTGCCAAGATCTCCTGCCAGGAAGAGAATGTGGTACAGAGGTTGTTACACTGACTGCACCTGCTGGGACTTTCCTCTGGTCAGGTACTTTCCTGCCAGGAAAATTCCTTGGAGGCCTGCAACTGTTTTATGACTACCGTACTTGTAGCACTGATGAATCAGGGGCTGAGAGAACAGAGTGAAGACAAAGAACAAAGCAGCTGGAAGAGGCTATGGGAAGACAGGAGGTGAATAATAGCTAAAGAATAAGGCAAAGGCATCTGCATGGAAGGGAGTGGAGATGAAAAGAAGTGAACTAGGAGTAGATAAAATTTGCAAAGATTAGAAGTATTAGCGTGGATGAAGCTGGTATGCTGCTTAGCAGAAAACAAGGCCTGAGGCAACACGTGAAGATGGATTTGAAGAGTTCCAAATCAGAGGCGTGTGGACTTCTATCAGCACCATTCAGTAGCAAAAGGTGTGAGTGAGTCGAAGGGCTGAGGAATGTTAAGGAAGGCAGAATTGAAATAAGAGAATGAAGAAATGATTTAAAGAGGGAAGAGAGTAGAACCCGCACTCTGCTCAGGGAAAGAGCGATATATTATGGAGACATATTATTTACAGTAAATGTAATGATACGGCAATGAGACAGGTGATGTTATTTCATGCGGGATTTCAAACCATGGGTATGATATCACCAAAAAGGCCTAACTAGAATATGATTTCAGTGCACTCAGCCTACAAAGGAATCAGGCATGTTGGGTTTTCCTTAAGGACACAACCCTAACAAATCATGAGATGGTTGCCTAAGGGTACTGGCTCACATTGACTAAAATAAATATTTTGCCTGCTTCTTTGAGAAGGCAGTTGTGAGAAAAGGATAGGGAAAGAGAAGATCACTTTTTTCTCAACCCATTCTCCCAGCTCCTGATTCCGCATCTACACAGCAACTATATATTTTTCTCTCAGCTGTGAGGAAGGCACCACTCAGGATAGATCTTCTTTTCAGTGTTTTACCGAGGTCTGGCTCTTCTGGCTCTGTAGCCTCTGTACTTTCCTGTGAGGGTTTGTCTACATTGCACTGTTGTTCTGGTGCAGTGTAGCTAGCATATATACACATGCAGTCCCCGAGCATAGATAAAAATAGCAGTGTAGACAGAGACACAGCCTAAATAAATAGAGACATGCTTGAAAGTCAAGGGTGTGGGTGTACACACCCTACACAGCTCTCTACGAGTGCAGGCCACCCCTCCCTGTCTAGTCTGTCATTTTTAGCAGCGTAGGGTCTTGCTGCCTTGCCACTGCTGGAGCCTTACCATGCCACAGGAAAAACTCTGGAAGCAGGGAAAGACTCTGGTAGGGGGAGGCAGTGGGAAAAGGGGCCCTCAGCTGCCCACTGCTGGACCTCTTTCCTGCTGCAGGGAAAGATACTGGGTGCTCCCTGCTGTTGGAGCCCTTCCCCTGCAGTTGCCTTTCACGAATGTGTCACCACACTATGGACAGAGTGCTACGTGAACACTACACACCACCAGCAGTGGCGTGTAATGTAGATATAGCCTGAGTGTTCACACTGATGCATCACATTTGAGTCATACTTGCGTAGCCACATCCATATTGGCACTACAATAACCTGCATTATGCACTAGGGCTATGTCTACACTTGCAAGTTAGTTCGAATTAAGGAAGCTTAATTCGAACTAACTTAAGCCTTGGCCACACTAGGCTTCCATTAGTTTGAATTAAGGGCTTCCTTAATTCGAACTAATAAATTTGATCGCTTAGTTCGAACTAACCCTTAATTTGAAATAGTTAGTTTGAATTAAGTCAATGTGGCCATATTAGTTCTAACTAACTGCTTAGTTCGAACTAATCGGCAGATTGACCTTCATGCAACTGACTAATTCCAACTAAGCAAGTGCCCTGCATGGACATGGCTAGTTCGAACTAGCATTCTAGTGGGGCCATGCTAGTTCGAATTAAGTTAATTTGAACTAACTAAAATTAATTCGAATTAGTTATTTCGAATGAACTAATTTGAACTAGCTTTTGTAAGTGTAGACATAGCCTAGGATTTCTGGAGGGAATATCCCGTGGTTCTTAGCACTTCACTAAGATGAGCGGCTCTAGGAAACTTTTTGTGGTGTATTGTGGAAGAACTTGTCTTTCCTTCCCATCTCCAAACCCCTGTGCTTCTGTACTCAGCCACCGACACAATAAACAAAAGCACTTCTGGCTCTGTACCCTTCTCCCTTCTGTCTGTCCAGCCAGTGCCAAGGCATGGATCCAGCAAAGGATGGTTACCTCATCCTGCTAATGCAGCAGGATGCAGAGAGAGGATATGGTGCACAGTGGAGAGTGTTACAGCATTAGCTTGTTGCACTAAGGAGGCAGTGCTGGGTGCTGGTGAAGAAATCATTGTTACAGCTGTTCAGGATATGTAGGGAGCACCACACACCAGATCTGGACTCAATAATTGCTTCTTTATTAACTTACAAAATGGCCTCTAGGGACCAGGCAAAACTGCCCACCCCCAGAATACATGTTTAGGGACTATTCTACAGTAACTGTCCTGAACTCCCAGGATACAACAACCCTCTCCCTCAAATTTCAACAAAAATCCCTCACTCATAAAGACACTAGCATTGTCAGAGACCATGTGTGTTAAACAACAAGTGAAGCCCCTAAATAGTTATAGCTGAGGTGGCTAATCTAACCAGAATGACTCCTATCCACATCAAACATGTACCCACGACAACAAACAACATTGACCCAAGGAAGGGACCTCCATAGTCGATGTATAGTTCGATCCAAGACCTTCTCTGCTAAGGCAATTTTCTTAATTGTGGGCATGTGGCATCTCCCAGTACCACTTCCTCTATCTTTCTATCTAGGCTTTGCCACCAGATGTAACTTCTGGTCAGAGTTATCATTTGGGTCATTCCAAGGTGAGTTCTGCGCAGTTCCTCCAGTACTAACTTTCTTGCTGGGGAGTTATTATGACTCAAGATCCCCAGAGGAGAACTCCACTTTGGAGAATTAGTTCCCAACTCCTGTGAAAATAAGGATCTATGTCCTAAGATATCATCAGCTCAGGCTGTTTTGTACAAAATAAGAGACCTGAAAAAGAACAAAGTCTCAGTTAGTCCACTGAGCTGTTAGTGGAGCTTCTTGTACTCTGGCTAAAGGTAACAGCACTTCTTGAAGTGCAGAGTGTCTTCTGGTGCTCTGTCCACCAGCTACTGACTGAGGCTGTCCTCATTAGCCATTGCTGGTCTAGGCTTATACATCAGCTGATATTGATAGGCTACTAGCAATAATACCCAACCTTGCAGGCAAAGGAGGAATAGCTGTGACCTCCCCAGGAGTCCTAAACATATGTTATGATCAGTAATCATAGTGAATTGTCATCCACAGAGCTATTGATGGAACTTCCTGACAGCAAAGCTTTCCTTATTTAATTGGGAATATCATTGTTTTGTTGAAAATAAAGAGCATGAGGCACCACCAACTGGTTTGATGGTTCCATTTTCCATTCAGTGAGAAAGTTCTATGCCCATGTTGTAGCGTGAAGCATCGTAACTAAGTAACAGGGCATGCTTAGAGTCAAAATGCACCATGAGTTTGGCTGACTTCAGAAGCTCTTTGGTTTCTTGGAAAACGATCTCCTTATCTTTACCCGTAGTGAGGCAGAGGAGCCTCCCTCCAATCCAGAGGGGGAGGAGCCATCTGCCCTACCCAAATGGGTGGGGCTAGATCAATCACACCCCTCCCACCAGAATTGGGTGGGCAGGGATATGAAGTATAAAAAGCAGGGCCTCCAGCTCAGTTGAGGCTGACACAGCGAGGGAGAAAGATGAATCTGACTTGCTCCAGGCTGCTTCCTTTGCAGAGAGGCCCAGAGACATCCTGCACACCAGGGAGCTAGGATCTGCATGGGAACTTCCAGGACTGCCTAGCCACCTACTCCAGGTTAACTGATGATACTTTGTGGATCCAGGATGCTCCCTTTGCCAACAAGCCCCAATATGCCCTGGCTCCTGGGGAGCCTGTGCCACCAGGAAAACTGTTGAAACTGCAGCTGGCCGCCTACCCCAGAGTAACTGAGGATGCTCCATGGACCTAGGGACACCCTGAAGAGATGGTAGGATGTAGCCTAGGGGAGGTTGACTGCAATTTGGCTGTGTTAGGCCTGTACCTCAGTCAGCACATTATGGTTAGATTCTCTGCTAGGGCCTTGCCCTGGGACATGGTAGAATCAGATAGGCCCATGTCTCCCTATCCCCAGCCCCTTCACTGCAGGGGTGGCAGCACCCCACCATAGGCCGAGTGTCTGTATTTGCCATCATCTATTTGAGCCAAGAGCCCAGGCTATAGACTGCTCCTTTACCCAATCCTGCCTGCAGGCCTAGCACCTACAGACTGTGCACCCACCCTGCCCCACCTGAGGGCTATAAACTGCATAGTTGTTCTGCCCTGCCTAAAGGCCAGAGCTCCCCTACTGGCCTATTGGCTAATTTCCCCTTGTCAAGAGACAGTCACACAGGCTATGTCTATACTTGTGTATTTAAGTCGACTTTAACTAAGTTGACTTTAAGTCGAATTAGTTAAGTCAACTTAGTGTGTCTCCACTTAAAAATAAAGTCGACTTAAAGGGGAATTTAAAAAGTCGACCTAGAGCGTCCACACTGGACGCCTAGGTTGACTTTGTGGGGCTTAGGGGGACCTAGGGCAGGTCCATGGGGGCAGGGGGGCACCCCTTGCCCAATGCCAGGGGGCTCAGCCTTTGCCCCATTGTACCTAGGTACAGTGGGGCAAAGGAGGTCAGGGAACCTGGCAGGGCATAGGGGCAGGGTGGGCAGGGCTCTGCCCTGCCCTGTGGGGGGGGCATGCCAGGCTCCCCCTGTGCCCCCCCCTGGCAGGGAGGGCATTGGTGTAGCCCTGGGGTAGCCCTAAGTCGACTTAGGGGTACCTCACAGCTACACTGGCTTAAGTCGACTCTAGGGAGTCGACTTAAGCCTTAGGTCTAGTGGAAAGGAGGTTTAATAAAGTCGACTTAATTTTAATTAAGTCGACTTTATTTTCCTTAAATCGACTTAAGCAAGCTGCTTAAGTTGACTTAAGGAAACTGTAGTGTAGATGCAGGGTAAATTAAGTTGACTTAAGCAAGCTTAAGCTTAAGCTTCCCTCTGACCCCAAAAGGGTGGGATGACCAACATTATCCCAGAGCCGCTCAACCCATATTTTGAGCAATACATAAAGCACGGCAAGCGAGTCACACTGCCAGATTTGTCAGGAATCATCTATAATAGTTTAAAATGCCAAGATTTGCCTTGAGCTCACTCACATTTTTCAAAATAGAGCGTCTTTAATGGCTTTAACCTTCTCTTTTAGTGGTTGCAGTCCTTTTCCTGAAAGAGTGTTCTCAATAAACCACTTCCTTGGCCAAGAAAACACTTTGAGTGCTTGAGTTGAAACATGGCTTCCCTTAACCTTTGTAGAACTTTATCTAGGTTTTTGTAGATATTCCACTTTTGTCTCTCCTGTCATGAGAACATTGTCTAGCTAAACCAAAACACAGCACAATCCAGCATCAGTGACTGACCCAATGCCACACATTAAATCAGTGACATAGTCAGATTGGAACAGGACACCCAGACATTTAACCTTTTTATTCCTCGAGATTGTGCTTTGGCTCTAATAGAATTCAAAAGCCTATCTATGTATCTGCAATTTGGGGGTTGCACTGACTAGCTATGGGGCCCTCTGCAATAGCACTGCGGGAGTGAATCAAGCACCATGTTTGTAAAGCACTGTAAAATTATGAGGTGTTATACAGTGTGGAAACCTATTAATCTTATTTTTAAAATTCTTTTGAGTTCAACTGATTTGCAGTGAATATTTGAAAGAACATACGGCAATGAACCCTATACAGTTCTTGCAACATAAAGCAGAATTTCCATGTGAAAAGAAGCATATTTCTAGTTGAATATCATTTGCAGATTAATTATGCCAAATGTCATGTTGATTAAATTTTCAGGAAAACTCACAAATTATAACACTTAGCTTTTATACAGCTCTTTATGTCTTCAAAGTACTGTACAAACAAGAACTAATGAATTCATTCACTAATATTTAAAAGAATTCCAGAATTGAGAACTATAAACAGTGAGCACTGGAGGTGATATTTTAGATAGAATCATTTGGAAAGAAAGATTAAATTATGTCTAAAAGTGGCATGCTTCTGCAGAATCTAAATTCTCAACAAGGGACATTATTTCATACCTGACAAGCATATCTCATTTCTAGAGATGCCACTAATTTTAGTTCCAAAGTTATCTATCTACATGCCACACAAATTTGATGTTCCTTTATTTTTATCATGGAATATTAATGGCAACAAAAATATATATTCATGAAGCCAAGATTAAGAATAGTTTGCACTAAAAGAGTGAATCCCACAGTATTTTAATTACCTTCATTAGTATTTGTTTGTGTCCCTTATTTAGGGTCTTCACATTTGGGCCTTGGCAGGCTGAGAATTATACAGGGCTTGTGAACTATGAGACTGCCCATGAGAAATTCTAGACATATTTACTCTTAAACTATTATTTAATATGTTGTGAGAAGCAGAACTTAAACATATTCCCAACACTATCTATTATGATAACTCACATTAAATCAGTTTCCAAAAGAGCATGGAAAGAGAAACTTGTTAGTTTGCACTTATATGGCACCGTTCATAAAAAGGATCTCAAATAACTTTACAATTAAAGCTGAGCAAATTCGGAATTTCTCCCCAGAAATTCTAACTCATTGACATTTGTTTTCATCCTAAACTGGGATAAAAAGTTAAAATTTTGAAATTTTTCACACAACAGAAATTCCAAAAAATTTTTTTGGAAATATTTAAATGTTTTGCATCAAAAATTTTTATCAAAAGAATCATTTGACATTCCCAGAATTAATTTCAGTTTATCAAAATGACCAAAAAGGTTTCATTTTAAATGATTTCAACATTAAACTGCATTTTCCCATTCTGGTGTGTGGTCTTATGGGAGTTATAGTCTGATCTGAGAGGCTGGCCCAGAGGAGAGAATGGGAGCATCCGGAGCTCAAACTAGAACTCCATGACGCATCAGAGTCAGGTGACTCCCATGATGCACTATGTAGTTCTCCAGGGAACCCAGCCCATTGGGAAAAAATGGGGACCAGAACTACAATCCCATAAGTAAATGCGCCATTTAATATTTTGTTGAATTGATTTTAAACAGAACATTTCAGGTCAGAAAAGTAAAAATTTTTGGCAAAAAGCAACATTTTCTGTAGAAAATGCAAAACTGTATTTTCCACTGGAAAATTTTTGTGATGCAAAATTCCAAGCCAGCTTTATTTACAATCAACTTCATTAAACTGTACTTGTCTTACTTGGCCGAGCATAGGAGTAAGGTGAAGTATGTTTAAGCTTGGTGGTTGAGGCAATCTCTTTTATTGGATCAACTTCTGTTGGTGAAAGAGACAAGCTTTTGAACTACACAGAGTTCTTCTTCAGATCTGGAACAAGTCAGAGTGTCTCAGGCCATGTTCACACTACAGGAATCATCGCGCAACAAGCCCGTTGCACTTTAAAAGTCATGTGGTTTTTGTAGTGCAGTATCGCGTCCACACTGAGCTGCTTGTGACGGAACAGAGCCGCCCCCCCCCAATTTGCGATATCACAAGAAACCCAATTGAATTGTGCAACCTATCCCACAATTCCATCCATCCTGATTCGGCGCTAAGAATCCTGGGTAGAAGGAGAGTAGCGCTGAGCACCATGGGTAAAGTCTTGGTTTCCCATGGTGCATTCTGTTCCCCTTGCATCATGAGAGTTGCTACTAGCAACTCGCGCCCATTTTCAACAGTACCGTGTTGCTTCCCAGAACTTCTTTTTGCAGCAACATGGATCCAGTTCTGATCTTGACTGTCGCCTTCAGCATAATGAATACATCTCGGCTGGTGGCACAGTATGCATTGAGCTCTGAATCAAACCAGGATTCGAATGACCCTGGACTGGTGACTGCCATGCAGAACAACAGGACCGCATTGCTAAGCTCCTTCACAGAGCATCTGCACATGGGGCACCACCGGTTCTGGTCACGAGAGACAAGCACCGAGTGGTGGGACCGCATCGTTTTGCAGGTGTGGGATGATGACCAGTGGCTACAGAACTTTCAATTGCGGAAAGCCACATTCATGGAACTCTGTGAGGAGCTAGCCCGTCGATGCAAGGACACCAAAATGAGAGCCGCCCTACCGTGGAGAAGCGTGTCGCAATCACACTGTGGAAAATGGCGACTCCAGACTGCTACCGGTCAGTTGCGAATCAGTTTGGAGTCGGCAGGTCGACCATCGGGTTAGCCCTTTCACAAGTGTGCAGAGCCATTAATCATGTTCTGCTCCGGAGGACAGTGACGTTCGGCAATGTGCGGGAGATCGTCGATGGATTTGCAGCCATGGAATTCCCAAACTGTGGAGGGGCAATAGATGGCACAAACATCCCTATTCTGGCTCCAGAGCATCTTGTGACTGAGTATATTAATAGGAAGGGCTACTTCTCCATGGTGCTTCAGGCACTCGTGGATCACTGGGGGCGATTAATGGACATAAATGCGGGGTGGTCGG
Organism: Pelusios castaneus; assembly: GCA_007922175.1. Lineage (NCBI taxonomy): Eukaryota > Metazoa > Chordata > Testudines > Pelomedusidae > Pelusios > Pelusios castaneus. Next base: position 5,681,141 of record ML685849.1, on the reverse strand, counting down.
GTAAGGTGCATGATGCTCGTATTTTCCGAAACACGGGCCTGTACCGGAAGTTGCAGGCAGGGACCTTCTTCCCCGATGATAAAATTACTGTTGAGGATGTGGAGATGCCCATAGTAATCGTAGGAGACCCAGCCTACCCGCTGATGCCTTGGCTCATGGAGTCCTCTACCGCTATTTGGATCCAAGCAAGGAGCGGTTCAATTACAGGTTAAGCCGGTGCCGAATGACCATGGAGTGCATCTTTGGGCGCTTAAAAGGCCGCTGGCGCTGTTTGTATGGGAGGCTAGACTTGAATGAGGACAACATTCCAGTTGTCATTGTGGCGTGCTGTGTCCTGCATAACCTCTGTGAAAATAGGGGAGAGAAATTTCCCCCTTCATGGGACATGGAGGCTGAGCGGCTAGAGTTTGCCTTCCAGCAGCCAGCCACTAGGAGTATCAGGGGGGCACAGCTGAGAGCCGTCCACATAAGGGAGGCACCTAGGGAGCATTTCAGTCATGGGGACTTATAGGACGCATTGTATCACTGGGCAGTAGTGTACCTGCGCACTACTGGGTGCTGATTACGGAGGGCTGGGGGACGGTGGGCGTGTACTGTACTATGCTCGAATGAGTGAATAGTAAACATGCAACAACTAACAATTATTGTGTATCAATAAAAACACTGTGCACAGTTCAAGTGATTCAATTTTATTATTATAAAACATTAAATAATTACAGCAAGCAGTGCCTGCACCAGGGGCTATAGATGCGTGTTGGTGTGTGTCTCAATGCCATAGCTTTGTGCAGGAGTGGATGTAACATTGTACCAGGAGGGTCCCTGGCCTTCAAAGAACTGCTTTGAGGGAGAATGGGGTGGTGGGGACAGAAAGTGTTGCTGTGGGTGCGGGGGGGAGGGGGGGGATCCTGGAGTAGCTGTGTCTGCAGACTAACCATGGTCTTCAGCAGTTGGGTCTGCTCCTGCAGGATGCTTATGAGGGCATCCTTCTGCTTCTGCCTCCTCAAATTAGTTCCTTACACTCCTGCCGGCACTCATGCCTCCATAGTCTAGTTTCCCTTGCTGCTGCCTCGTTGGACTGCATCAGCTCCTGGAAGATATCCTCCTTACTCCTGTGAGGCCTCCTCCTTATCTGTCTCAGCTGGTCAGCTGGCGCAGACCACCAACCAGCAAAGGTCGTATCTAAGGAAAAATGAAACATCATAAGTAGTGCTATTGTTCTCACTTTGGTTAAAGAGCCGGTAATATGCTTTGCCGCCACATTCCGCAGTGCCCATGGGACAGGGCATTGCCGGGGACTGAAAGGGCTTTTGCAAAGGGAGGTTCGGATTGCCGAGACAAGACACACAGCTCCGTGAACTATTTCCAGTGCTTCGGACGATTAGTTCACACATGGCACGGCCATGGAAGGTGATATCTCGCTGCTTAGAGTGCCCCTGCAAGCCAGAATGCATATTCTGCATGTCACTGGATATAAGCAAGGACCGTACGCAGCAGGCTTGTGCGCAGCCATGGTTCCTACTGCCGTGCTTTGCAACTGGCGAGGGAGAGTATCCCTCTATGGGGGAGGGAACACAGCTGCTCTCCCATCCAATTTAACTAGGAGGCTGTGGAAGTATATCCAGGAGATCTTCAGTGAGCTCAACAGAAAGGATTTCTTGAGAATTGCTGCATGCATTGATGTACTGCTTGTGTAATGCGGGGCATACCCCCCCATCCAAAAAAAAAAGGATGAAACTCAAAACGCCCATCTCCCGCCCGCTCTTCATTTGCCCGCAAAGCTTATCCAGCAAGCACAGAAGCCAGTTCCGATGAAACTTACCAGAGCTCCCCTCTGCTGCATCCGAAGACAGCATGGAGAAGGAATCTGGGCAGCACGTGTTGGGTGGCGTGGAGAACAGCTCCTGGCTCCCTAGGTCGGCTGCACCACTTTCAGCCTCCAGGTCATCATACCTCCACTCCCTCGTCCACGAATTGCTCGTCACCGTCTGCTCCGGTATCCTTTTCATGTAGGGGTGCTGACGTGTCCACAGGAGCTTTTGGGGTGGTTGTGGGATTCCCGCTCAGGATTGCTTCCAGCTCCTTGTAGAATCAGTATGTAACCGGCGCTGAGCTGGAGTGCTGGTTTGCCTCTCTGACTCTGTGGTACATTATCCTCAACTCCTTCACCTTCGACCTACACTGAAGAGTGTCTCTCTCGTACCCCTTCTCTGCCATGGCCCGAGAAATCTGGCCAAAAATATTTAAATTTTGCCTGCTGCCACGTAACTGTGCCTGCATAGCAGACTCTCCCCAGATGCCTATGAGATCAAGCACCTCGGCTGTGGTCCACACTGGAGCACGTTTGCTGCGTCGAGCCGCCATTGCTCTTGTAGAACACAGCTGCACTCCACGCCGAACAAACAGGAAGAGCGAACAATTCAAAAATTCCCGGGAATGATGGGAGGGCGGGTTCAGTCACGTCACAGCCACAGAGTGCAGGAGGAAGTGCAGAAGGGATGGAATTAGAATTATGGGACATTTCCAGAGGCTTCATATTGCGCGGCAACCGTACACACACGAACTATCGTGGAACAGCTGTTCCGCAGTAGCCGCTAGCACCCTCATTTTGGTGGTTTACATGTTGCGCGGTAAGACGGCTGTTACCGCGCAACAACATGGATTTGTGTGTGGATGCTGTGCCTGTTATCGCGCAATAACTTTGTAGTGGGTACAAGGCCTCAGTCAAATACAAAGTTGAACAGATTGTTTAGCATAGGTAATTATATTTTCAAAGGAACCATTCAAGGCAAAGTGGCCTGGTAACACCTCTGCAGTCACTGGACAAAAGGGGGGTTAGTAGTTTACAGATTGTTATAGGCCACAAATCCAGCATCTTTATTCCAACCATGATTTTTAGTGCTAGAAAATGTATTACTTTCAGTTCCCATAACTTTGCTAGATACTAAAAATCATGGTCGGAATAAAGATGCTGGATTTGTGGCCTATAACAATCTGTAAACTACTAACCCCCCTAATTTATTACAACAACCTGTAATCCACTAACCTCCTCTTTTTGTCCTGTGACTGCAGAGATGTTAACAGGCCACTCTACCTTAAATGCTCCTTTATGTGCTAACTTCTTAAACTAAACTCTCTGTTGGACCTCATATTAAGTTGTGACACTCAGTCCCACACCTGAGGAAAAGCTCTATGTAGCTCAAAAGCTTATCTCTCTCACCACCAGAAGTTAGTCTAATAAAAGATATTATCTTGTCTCCTAATATCCTGGGACCACAACACGGCACATGCTTAGCCTTGGCAGAATTAGGTTTCTATTTTTTTATAATTTTGATGAATAATATCAATGTTCACTTTTAAGCACTTTTTTAGATTTGTATCTATTTAAATGTTCACTATTGTATGAAATTATGGGTGTTGAGCAATTTTTTATTTATATCTATCTACATTTTTGCAGTTGTGGGAAATTATGGAGGGAATTAGACAATAAGTATTTAATGACAGTAGCTGTTGAGATTCAAAACGTCAAAACTTTATAACCATTAAAACACAATTTGTCAACATCACATATCAAAATATACAAAGTAAATAGCCTTAATGCAAACTCTAATAAAGTTTTCAAGCAGCATTTCTCTTACTTTGCCTGTTTGTAAGTTTAGATGATTATAGATTGAAATATTTTTTTCTTGGTTTGTGTGCATATGGTGAAATTGACGTTTTTTGACTCCTAAAGATAAAAATCAAATCCTCCCAAGCCTAAGGCATTGTCTACACTAACATTATGACAGCATACGTTTTGTCACTCAAGGGTGTGAAAAACACACCCTTGAGTGACCTTTATTTTGCCGGCACAAGTGCCAGTGTGGACAGCACTATGTTGGCAGGGCTCGTTTAGGTGGTTTTATTATATTGACAGGCGAGCTCTCTCCTGATAATATAATGTGGCTAAACACGTGCTTTTACAGTGGCCCACCTGTATTGATACAGCTGTGCCACTGCAAGTTTTAAGTGCAGACCAGCCCTAAGTATGTTCAGCTCAATAAGTTCTATCCAGATCCTTGGTCTGGGTCAAGGTCTAGGTCTAAGGTGGAGTACAGCTCTTGCTCTCCCCAGTATGAAAAAGTGGGGCAGAGAGGGTTGGACAGCCTTGACTCTAAGTCCATCCTGCCCACTCATGGACCAAAATAACTAGTCAGGTACAAGGGAGGAAATAAATTATGCTCTGAAGTAATATGCCTTACCCTGGAGCAAGAAGGGACCTGGAGAGAAATTGCACCTCCGGTGGATCTCACTGAGGCAGAGGAATACCTCTTGGGGTGATACAGTTGCACACGCCCCATGTTTAGGATTGTGTCTACAGACACAATCTAGCTCTAATTAAATATGCATCATAAAACTGTTCTAGGGTTTTACGGTAAGTAGTCCCATTTTAGAGCCAGGTAAATTGAAATAGAGGAAGATTTAATAACTAGCTCAGGATCCACAGTAAGGTACAAGTGGCAGCAAGAATAAAAGAGGAATCCTGAATAAATAATGATATCTTATTTAACAAAAAAATAAGAGTGAAGGTGACTGTACACAGTTTCATTCAGTCTGAAATATTCTATTTGACAAAAATGATTTCCTCCTATGAAGGCAATTTACAATGTTTGTATGAAAAACTCACTTTACTATCACTATGTTTGAAGCAAGAGAGGTGTAATGAATTGAGTTTTATTTAACTGCCACCTGGCAAAGATTAAGAGGCCACCGAATAAAGACTGCTGACAAGCAAGATAGCTTTTTGCTGGGGTCATAAATATTACAGGTTCCATTTCACATTTAATCCTTATGTTGTGCTTACATGTTGCATAATTCACTAACCAATGATCATATCTATTTATCTATCATACATCATATAGGCGTGCCTTACAAAATCCAGATAAGAACAAATCAAATCTGCTGTGAATCCTAGGCATAGCAGAGTGAGTTATACATAGAATTTCCACTGTGATCTCTAATTTCATTACTAATGTGAGTACTGTAGTCAATAACCCGAATTCTCCTGACCAAGCAAGCACTATGTTGCTGGATACTGGCCCAGACCTATGTCTGAAACAAAGAAGCCTGCAGGTTGCTCTATTTTGTGCCAATTACTAATGCAAATCAGCTGCCACTCTAGCAACTGGAAATCAGCTTAGTACTGGGGTGTCCTGGTCAAACTCTTCTTTCCCCTGGCTACATTCCTGTGTCTGGGGGGACCAGGTAACATGTGACATAGGAATTACTATAGCGGTCTTATGCATGGATGATGTTCCACTGGGCAGTTACAACGACCCTCTGCAGAAATGATGCTCCATTGACCAGTTAAGCCTACCTAAAGGCAGCTTTAGCTCCACTGGTACAGCACAAAGCTGTTTTAATGAACCCAAGAACCCAGTCCAAGGGGACTAATCTCATGAGTAAGGTGAGGAATATTTAACCTTTGTTCTGTGGATTTAAGCATTTATTTTAACATTGTGTATATGTGTTTCAGTATATTTTAGTCTGGCATAGTGAAAATGTATTCTTTAAACAACATTCTGTCTTCTATGAGACTTTCTTCAAGCAAAGGAACGTGCATTACACTTGAAGTGAAAAGTGGTGAGGTTTGTTATGGTCCTTAGTTCCAAGGGGTAGTTCATTTCACAGTCTGGAGTGAACTACCCCTGGAACTTTCTCCAGTGCACCTGGAGAAGTTCTGTCTCCCATACAGATACACTCTACCCTTACTGTAGAGCCAGAGGAATAAAGTTGTTAACCATGTTCTTCCTCCCGGAGCTTTCGGCAGCCTTGAGATATCCTAGGCCCAGACTACAGAGTTCTTTGAAGAGAAGGACCAAGATCTGGAACTTGAATTGATATTCTATAGGAAGCCAGCATAGCAAGCAGAGTTTAGGTTTGATGTGCTTGCAGTAGCCTGTGTTGCTGTGGAGATCCACTACAGTGTTCTGTTCTAGCTGGAGCTTCCAAAGCGCTGAAGGCTTTATTCCCAGGTACACTGCATTGCTGTTGTTCAGCCAAGAAATGGTGAAAGTGTGAATAACTTAGGCCAAGTCATTGGCTGCCAGGATGGAGTGAAGTCTCCTAGCCAACTAGAGCTGATAGAAAGTGTTATTTGTGGATGTTGCTCAGTGAGAGGTTGGTGTATCTATGGCTGGGCCTGGGTGGGCCATGGCCCACTCACTTTGAAAGCAAACCCACACAATCAGATTTTAAGCAATTCAACTAGCATTTTTATCAGCCTCTGTTTCACAAGGCTTGTGCCCACCCTAGTCAACCACAGGCCCAGCCAAAAAATCAGTTCTGGCTATGCTTCTGTTCCAAGAATATGCTTAAACTTTGGACTGATCTGACTATCGGATTGCATGGCCACCCCTTCTTGTCAGTCTGTGAGGGAGGCCATGGCCTCTTGCTACACTGATCAGTTGTCGTTGTGTGCCATCAAACAAAGAAGACTGCACTTTAGCTTTAGAATTCTTTCCTCTGCCCACTAACATCACTTATGTCTTGCTTGTGTTCAGCTTCAGCCAGCTGTTCTTTATCCACAAGTTGATCTCCAAGCACTGGGATATCTTGGTGGTAATGGTGTGGTCATATTTGATGATGGATACATAAAGCTGTGTGCTGCTTGAGTCTTTGCCATCTGACCATTTCATCTACTGGCTGCATATAGGTGTCCTAAGGGACTGGAGAGAGAATTTTTCCTTATGCGATTCCACAAGTGAGGCGGCTAATGGTAGAGGTACAATTTCCCATCACTATTTGTTCAAAGCATCCCTCCAGGAAGGATGTCAGTGCGTTCTCTTCTCTCAAGTGAGATAGCAGTATTTCATGGCTGACAATGTTAAATGCTTGAGAGAGATTCAAGGAGGATGAGACTGGATGTCTGCCCTCTATCCATTGACAGAAGATCATTAATCTGTGTTACTAAAGTGGTTTTAGTTCCATGTTCTGGCCTGAAACCAGATTGTGCAGAGTCAAGAATATTAGCATGTCAGCCAATCCACTTTCTTATAATTTTTTTTCTCTGAGTAGCTTTCTATTTTGTAGGGAATGGTAATTGTAAATTGAAAGGAAAGTAATGGAAGGAGCCCCAGTATACGAGAACAACTGAATAATCCACCATAGCATTGATGTTAAATTGCCTAATAAATCCTTCAAATGACATAAATATTTCCACTTTGATTGAAAATGAGAAAGAACGTTTTGAAAAAGTCAGTAACTAACAGATATATTAATAACAAAATATTTTCATGAGCTTTTCTTTAAAACTTTCTGCTGAGCATTTGTAGGTCTGTAAACCTTTTTCCTAACTTTGAGCTTCTGGAGGCATATTTTCATCCACAATGATACTGCAACATTCTCAGAACATTGATGTATATAGCTTTTCTCTGGGGGTTCTATGTATTGCTAATAAGGCTGAGAAGTGATAGAATGGAATTCCAGAACTTCCTTTATTGATAAATATGTTGACTAAAGACTGTATACACATTTCATGTTTCAAAGCCCATTATTCAAATTTGGGTGCCTAAAGACAGGCACCGGAGCTGAGCTGGGGTCTGGCCCGATCTGGCTGCTCTCACTGGTTCGGGCCACCCCCCTAGTGAAGCTGCAGGGCTTCGAGTGGCGGCAGGAGCTGCTCCTGCAGCCACCCGAAGCCCCGGGCTGAGCTAGGGGGCTGGGTGGCAGCGGGAGCTGCGCACTTAAGTGCCGCAGCCCCCCGCCACCCGAACCCCTGCAGCTGGAGCCCGGTGAGTGGCGGGGCTCCAACAGCCGCCGACAGTGGGGCCCCTCCACCCACTGGGCTCCAGGGAGCTCAGGTGGCCATGGAGGGGTTCTCAAGTCCCCGCCGGGGCTGGCTGTGGGGTTCAGTGGTGGCGGCCCCTGCCGCCGGCTGTAGGGCTCGGCGGCGGGGGTCTTAAGCTCCCCGGCAGGGCTCAGTTGCCTGGCGGCTGGAGCCCCACCACGGGAGCTGGAGCCCCTGAAGCCCGGCTCAGCTGCGAAGCCCGGCTTGGCTGAGCCCCAGTGCATCTGAGCCCCAGCAGGACTGGGGCTCAAGGCAGCACCACTGCCAGCCTTTTGGCTGGCAGAGCAGTGCATGGTGGGATAGGTACCCACCATGCACTGCTCCTTTTAGCTAAAATTGAAAGGAGCGTGTGAACGCTCCTTCTGCTAGAAGGAGTGCTGTGTGGATGCACTCAAGCGTTATAATTATAAAAGTTATTGCGGGACAAGTCTGCAGTGTGTACATGGCCTTAGTTAAATCCTGGTTTAAGAGTCTATATCAGCACATAGGGCACACTTACATTACAAAAACCCACCCAAAACATGGCAGAGAGTCTCAACATCTGGGTCAACTGACTCAAGGCTGCCAGGGCTCATGCCATAGGGCTAAAAATAGCAGTACAGACATTCCTGCTCAATCTGGAGCATATGGCCTGGATGCAACCCTCTTTCCTCACTGGTTTCAGAGCATCAATTCCAGCTCAAGTGGGAATGTCTGCATTGTTAGCCTCATAGCACAATCCTGAGTCAATGAATCTGGGCTTTGTGATTTACTGCACTATGGTGTTCCCCTCCCTTCCTCCCTCCCCCGTCCCGACCCCCCCCCCCCCCAGTGCAGATGTACCCTGAGAGGCCTAAAACAGGTAGTTAGATGGCTAACTACAGATTTAATTGCCTTTACACTTGGCACCCAATTTTGGAGGGGAAAAAAAAGCAGCATATGAACTAAGGAGATTGCTGGGGCACCAGATATCATTTTGTAAAATAAAAAAATATATGAGAGAGATTTTTGTTGATTTCTTTCCGTATTCCATTTTAGAGCTACCAATGCTGGCTGTAAACATGTTTATTAAATAATTTATTTTTATTTATACTGGGTTTCTACCATAATATCTAGGCACTCTTACAAAGAAAATCAAGTATGTACACTTATTTGATGTCTACAGTACTAAAAGCATTGTTCCTACTCATAGAAACAAAAGGGGGAAAATACCCTTCACTTAACCTACAGGAAAAACCTGAATAAATGTGATTTGAAATTTGCCAGGTAGCTCAACAAATTTGGGTTCAGTTAGACTGATCAGGGAAACAAATTTTATTTGAGGTCCCTCCACTAACAAGACCAGCATACACATTTTTGAACTTGTCTAGGAAACAAATTTGTGCTGCCCCTTCTCAAAACATAATTGATTCCTGTCTTTCATTATCACATCATTATAACAAGCTTTGGAAAGGATTAGTGTCATTTACTATTTGGGATATGCTCCAAATTCAACTAAGTTGTTTTACAGAAAAAAGTGTGCCTGGGTGAGTGGTGGATGGAGTACCTAAAGGTTCCACCAACATCCTGTTACCAATGTGGAAACCAGCTGCTTTCTTCTTTCGGTCCTGAAGATGTTGGTTTGGATTCTCAAGGTTCTCTTTGTGAGGAAAAGATCTAGTGATGTACTATTGTAAAATACAAGAGATGAGATTCACTCAGAAATGATATTCTCATTTACATTTCTAATTCCCTCAAACTGGAATGGAGAAGGTTTCCAGATCCGAAAAGTCTGTCTTTCTATTGATAATGTCCTGCTACTGTCCCCAAGGCAAAATTCTAAGACTATGTCTACAGTAGAAAAAATAGGCTTGTTTTTTTCTAGTGAAATAGCTGACACATAAAATCCTAGTATTAACGTGGACAAAAGATGTCCAAGTTAAATTACAATTGGCATGTCTACTCTAGGATTTTACAAAATCTTCACTATCTTGTAAAAACACACCATTTTACTTTCTGTAAATATGACGTCAGAACCATCACTCTAAACATGCTCAACTGACCTCAGCTATCAGATTGGCATATTAGAAAAGAGATGGTTTCTGTGCTCAAGCAACAGAAGACGTATTAGGTCAAGGCCAAGAAGCTGATTTGCAGCTAGGAGCAAATTGTAAGACACTTAAATTTTCATTGCTGTTAAATAAGAACCAGTTCTAATAGAACTTTTAAAGTCTCACTGATACTTTATCTGCAACTTCTTGAACTCTAAGAGCTAAAATCAGTGGCGACATCAGTGGTGGTGCAAGTGAAATAACATTGGCCTAGATTCACAACTCTTGGTATTCCAGTTTTATGCTTGTATGTTGATTTATTTCAATATAGTTACACCAGCATAAAAAGGAAGCAATATAGTGGTAAAATGGGCCCAGCAAGTGAACACAGGTTGGCGTAACCTACATTCTGAGGGAGAGGAAGTTCAAGGTTGTAGCAGGAAAAGTAAACAATAGAAAATTTTAGACACTTAAAAGAGCTAAACACCCTGAAGATGGTGTTTGCTTGCTTGACAGCTATATTCTGAGCTCAGCTACGGGAAAGGAAGAGATCTACTGGGTGGAAGAATTTTCCATTCTTTACAAGTAAAATGGTCGTCTTTATTTATCTATTTATTTCAATGTGTATGTTCCCTCCCTCCCTCCCCCCAAATAGCCTATTCAAAGTGACTAAACCAAAGTCTAGGGGCTTTTTTTGCAGATATTTTAAATATAGTCATGCTAAAATATACCCATATATGTCACTGATTGAGAGGTTAATCAGTAGCTTGACGGCACTTCACAAACTCCAGAGAACAGACACAGAAATCTTTGCAAACTGCACTTCTCCAGAGACTAGGGACGCTACTGCAACTGAAGGCTGGTATTTTCTTTTTTAATTAACAAAATGGAAGCTACGTCTGAGACCTGTTCATCTGTCCCAATAGGTGTATACACCAATGGGAGTTATTCTAGACCTGAAGCCCCTGTGAAAAGTGTGGCCTCAGTTGGGGCATATGCACAGATTCAGCACAGGCAGTTACGGTGGTGTGTAGGAGACATGAACTTTCCTCGCACCCAAGCTGGAATTTATAAGTCAGATTCACTGGTAGAGTCTGATTGCTTTGTGCCACTCCAATGATGCATAAATCTGTCCTCGCCAGAATGTCCGAGTGACTCTAGTCCTCCTTAGTGATTTCACACAGCCGTCAGCCCGCTTCACAGCCAGCAAATCCCAAGGCCACCAATATTTCCTTTAGATTATGATCCGGATTTGTTCATTAATTGTTATGATTATAGTATTAATGTAATACAGAGAGTACGGAGCAGCATGTATGAAGCCCTTTCACGTGTACCACAGGACTGGGAATCCCTGCTGGCATTCCTTGTCGGGAAGGGGCAGCGTGACTGACTTGGAGAGTTTCCATGATAGCTGGGAAATGGCAGTTGGGGAGAGGGACAGTATGAGGATATGTCTCTACTACACAGCTGCAGCTACGCCTCTTTAGTCTAGACATGTATCCCAGTGATGAAAAGGGTCTTTCTGTCACCGTAATAAATTCACTCCCTGAAGAGGCAGTAGCTGAGTCAATGGAAAAATTCTTCCGTTGGCCTACCTGCATCTACGGTGGGTCTAGGTCGACTCAGTTACATCGCACAGGAGGTGAAACTTTTAATGGCCCTGAGCAATGCAGCTTGGTCAACCTAAACTTTAGGTGCAGGCCAGGCCATGGTCCAAGGAACCAGGCTTTGTTGCGACTCTGCTGTCAGCATGTGTGAGCCTCGTTTGGGGACTAAGAGGTGGGGAAGAGAAAGGAAGGAGTAGAGAGATTAGGGAAAGCCTGATCAGGAGAAACAAAGCTATTGAACAAATGTTCATGTAACACAGAGGCAAAGTTTGGTTCCCTGTTCAGGGGTGATGGGAAAAGATGGCAACTGTTTTGAATGCAGTTTGGCTGTCTGGACGCCAACAATCAAACCAGCTTCCAAACAGGAGCAGGAAGGAGCCAGTCTTGAAATGTGCTATCCAGCAACGTGGGTCTTTTCTAGAGTGTGGACAAGACCAAATATACCTGGGAAGGGGAGATTTGGTGAGAGGCATCAGCTGCACTGGATTCTGAGAATGAAAGAGGAGAAAAAAACTGCACCTGCCACAGCTGGGCTGCACTTACGGTGGTGGCAGTCGCAGAAACGACAAGGAAGATACCATTGTGCTATCTATCATCTATATGGGTGAGTACTGACCTAGCTCCTTACTGGCCAGGCATCTGTCTCTCTCGTAACAGACGTCACCCAATAACCAAGGGATTCTGCTAAACCTGTTTTCATTTTCTAAGTGATAACAATATATTATTAAGAAATCTTAATGCATCTGTAGAACAGAGATAGGAATAGTTAAAGCTGTTATTGGGTTTAGTAATGAACCCAGTGGCCTACTTCCACAGAATTAGTTAGGATCCTAATGTCCATTGAAACCAGTGGAAATTAGAAGCCCTTTGAGGATCTGGGCCTATGTGTTTCTGCTTAGTAACCCACGTCCCGTGCATTGGGTGAAATTGTGACTCTGCCGAAGTCAAGAGCAAAACTCCCATTGATTTTAATGAAATCAGGATTTTACCCATTATTAACCATTTTGCTTTGCTTTTGCCTCACTGTAAAAAAGGGATTCTCAAACAGTGTGATAGTGAGGACCATGTGGTTAAACAAATTATGTCATGGACTAGCTTCTTTCCTGTTCACTACTGTGTGGATTATTGTGAACTCCTCAATGATTTTTTTCCCAGTGAATTGTGGGAGAACTTGTCTGTCCTTCTGGACACACAGGGGGAATCGTGGAAAGGGGTTAGAAGATGATTAGCCTTAGTGCAAGCCGCACTTGACTTTTAGCCTATTCCCAGGCTGAGCAAGCTACCATCAAACTTGGGTGAGAGGCTTTTGGGTGTGGATGGGAGACAGGTCAGGGGCAACACCCAAGAAAGGGCCCAAGTGTTTGCAGTGAAGTCCAGCACTGCGTCTGCAAAGAACCTGACGTTATGTTTACATTAGAAACACAGCGACACAGGTAATCCATTGCTGTAGGTAATCCACCACCTCAACAATTGACATAATTATAGAGCATTTTGATCATCGGTGTAACTTGTGTTCCCCAAAATCTCTACCACTGCAGCTGTGAAGTCACCCATGTAGTCACTCTATGCTGACAGGAGTGAGTTCTCTCCAGGGCCATCCCTAGAGGTCAGGGGGCACCCTCCCTGCGCTGCTCCTCCGTAGGGTTCCGTGCCCACCCAGCCAGTCTGCCCCAGGGGGCGCGAGCCAGCCTGTGGCTCTAGCCTTGGCCACATGCTGGCCCATCCCACCCCCTGGGGATAGATCAGACGGCTGGGGGCACAGAACACTGCAGAGGACTCACAGCAAGGCAGGGAGGGCGGCCTCTGGTCTCTCCCCCCCAGCAATGAGCAGGGCCCCCTCCTGCACCGGGGGGCTGTGACTATCCCGCCACCATTCTGTCCTGCGGTGGGATGGGGGAATAGGGGAGATAGAACAGGCCAATTGGCCCTGGCTCTCTCACCAGCATAATTAAACCATCCCCAACTAGGCAGTGGTAGCTATGTTAGCAAGAGAACGTCTCCCACTAACCATCTCCACTGGTGTTTTTGTCAGTGAAACCTATGTTGGTCAGAGAGTTGGTTTTTTTCACTCCCCTGGCCAATAGAAGTTTTGCTGACAAAAATGCTACTGTAGATAGCATCTTAAAATGCTGCACTGGTACAGTTGCACCAATATAGTTCTACTGCTTTAATGAAGGCACTCTGATCTAAGCCAACAGGAGAAATCTCTCTCTCCTGTCAGCCCAGTTAATCCACTTCTCCAGATGATCCTTATGTCAGAGAGAGAAGCTCTCCTGCTAACACAGCTGTCTACACAGGGAGTTACCATAGTGTCACCAAGGGGGAAGAGGATTTTTCACACCCCTGAGTGATGTAATTGCACTGATATAGGTCTGTAGTGTAGACTTGCCCATTATTAAGGAAAGTTAACACCCCACTGCAATGAATGGCCCAATTCAGAGCTATTGTTTCAGGTCTTGTGCAGAATTAAGCAAATTTCTCTATTAACTTAGTTTTGGTTTATGTTTTTTCAAGGGTTTTTTTTTCTATAAAGTCTAAAAACATTTTTTTGCCACAAAAATGTGCAAGAAGTAAATCCTGCTTCAAATTCGGTGATTGCAATACTGCAGGGTAGATAGGGCCCCGATTAGCTTTCAGGGTGAACGTTAGATCTGCGTCCCTAAACATAGCACCCAAATACTAGCTCAATTTTGGGTGCATTAGAAAGCAAATACAGCAGGGGCTGCTCTGAAAGCTACATGCCAATTATGAGAACCCATATAACCCCTATTTTCGTATTTGTTAATGATTACCGCCTTTCCGTGCACACTGAGATCATTGACCCGCACCCAGCCTTGTACCGGATTATGGAATCCCTGGTAATGTCTCCGTCATTAGTGTGTATGGCTGCGCAGGTATAAACACGCACGGCGCTCTGTAATTGGCTGTGCTTGATGTAACAGCCATGGCAATCATCTCCACTCAGTTCAGCACGTGTGTGACCTTTTCTTTACACTCCCATTTCACAATACGCGCAAGAAGGTTAGGCACTCGGGGCAGTGCTTTTCGCTGTAATTACCAGCGCCTGGCACACTGCGCCGCGGAGGCGGGCGGCTCTGCTGCGCCCACAGTCAAGCGGCAGTGCCCTGCAGGCGCCCTTTCTGAGCCGCCCCCTGTGGCTCGGGACGCTTCGGCCAGCCGAGATGGGCAGCTCATGGTTAGAGATGGCAGCCTAGGAGAAGGGGAGAGCTGTGCTGGCCTGGGTGTGGTGGGGGGCGGCAGAGAGCCGCGCTCTGCCCTGGGGATCGCGTCCGAAGCAGCGCAGCGCCCGGACACACTAGAACCTGACACTCACCAGCTGTTCGGCCTCCCGCGCTCCCCCCCCCCGCCCGCGCGCTCCCCCTTCCCCCCCGCAGTGGCTGGCTGCCCCGGTGCATTGTGGGAGTAGTCCGTTGTTCATTTGCCATTCGACCTGGGCCGGGGCCTATCGGGACGGAAGCGCTGCTGAGCCGGATCCATTGTGGGGCGCCTACGGCGGCACAGGCCAGAGCGGGGCCGGACTCGCCCCTCGGACTCTCTTTGTTCTCTGGGCAGGCCGGGTCCCACTTTTCCCGTCGGCGGGCAGAGCAGGCGGTCGGTCGGTCGGGGGAGCGGCGGCCGGGAGGCGGAGCGCGAGGCGGGGGGCGCGAGGTGGACGGGGGGCGCGCGCGCGCCATGTTCGCGGAGATGAACCGCAGGACGCTGGCGTTCCGGGCAAGCGGCCTGGTCACCGCGGCTGCTGCAGCGGCGGCCGGGGGCGCTGCCGGGGGCGGCTCCTCGACTAATAACAACGGGGGCGACTCGGCCGAGGCCTGGGTCCGGCCGGAGCCCGAGGAGCTGAACGGGCGGGGGGCGGACGAGGAAGTGGAGCTGGAGGGGCTGGAGGCCGACGAGCTGGAGGCCGCCGCGGACGGGAAGGAGCTGTTGTTGCTGCCCCCGCCCCAGGACGCGGTCTCCCCCGCGGCCGCCAGCAGCACTATGTTCGCCGAAAGGAACCGAAGGACTCTGGCCTTTCGTGGAGGCGGCGGAGGGCTCCTGGCTGGCCCCTCCGCCGCCAACAATGGCTGCGAGGCCCCGGCCTGGCCGCGGAGGCACTTTAATGGGCGGGGGGCGGACGATGAGTTGGAGCTGGAGGGCGCCGAGGGCCTGGAGCCCGAGGGCCTGCTGGAGGGCAAGGAGCTGGTCCAGGACGGGGGCTCGCTGAGCGACAGCAGTGACGACGAAGAGGACGGCGAGGGGGGCAGCCTGGGCGACGGCAGCGGCGCCGAGGGCGGCAGCTGTAGCAGCAGCAGGCGGTCTGGAGGCGATGCGGGAGACGAGGCCGAGGGCAGTAGCGTGGGCGCGGGGGAGGGGGAGAGCATCAAGCATTTCCCGCTAGCGGCCAGGCCCAAGTCCCTGCTGCAGAAGCTGCACGTCTCCTTCCAGGGCTCCTGGCTCAAGGAGTTCCCATGGCTGCATTACTGCCAGGAGACCGGCCTCAT
Source organism: Pelusios castaneus (assembly GCA_007922175.1). NCBI lineage: Eukaryota > Metazoa > Chordata > Testudines > Pelomedusidae > Pelusios > Pelusios castaneus. The sequence continues at coordinate 5,665,201 of ML685849.1, read as the reverse complement.
GTCCTGCGCCTGGTGCACCGCCGCCGCCCCAGCCCCCGCCGACATCAGCATGGCTGGCGGGGGCGCTGCGGGAGGGCACGACGAGCTTTGCAAGGGCACCCGCAACTACAAACGCGCCCTGCTTCTCAGGCATCATCTGTCCGCCGAGCACCGCCTCAACGAACCGGTCACTGCAGAGCAGGTACGGCGCCGCAAGGGTTGGGGGGACTTGAGTGGTGGCACGCTCTTGACCGAGAGTAGTGCTAGTCTGCCATACTCCCACTCATCGTTCCCTTTCACATGTCTTCATGCCCACGTGTCTGGTTTAAATGGCTTCCTCGGCCTCCCACTGTCTGATGGGGTGTGGGGCACATTCTGCTCCAATTTCCACACCTGCCCTCCAGTAAGTAGATTACACCGCTTTAGACTGAAGTGTCCAATAGGTCTGACCAGGCACATTAGTGGTGGGACGACATGCAATACTTTCAGTCCCTATCTAGTTAGTTGTAGTTCTACCTAAGTCGCATAACTTGGGTGCTCAGGGATTGGTGACTGATGGTTTTCATTTCTTAATTTTATTAAGATAAATTGGTGTCCCTTTGAAAAAAAATCTATAAATACATTACTGCACTGATACAAAAAATTATGTACCAACTTTTTTTCTGTTCCAGAACAAACTATAATGTCCCAGAACAAGCTATTTGTAAAATCCTCTAGACATTAGCCTGAAATCAGAGGGCACCTTTGGTTTAGTCTAGATGCTGTGTGGGGTGGTCATGTATACTATTCTTAATTCTTTTTTCCCAACATTGCCGACTTAGATTTCATCTGTTACTTTGCATAAAGAGTCTGCAATCACATCATGTATATCTGAGATAAACATGTGGTTTCCTGAAAGCCTGGTTAATATGCCACCTAACCTTTTAATATTTGAAACTAGTGAACTGTGTGTGTCCCCTGCAGCCCTGAAGGAAAAAGCTGCTCTACCTTTTATTGGCAACGACACCAGCAGCATTTAGAATCTTTTAATATACTTATCAAGTGTCTCAAAGGTGTATGAATATCAACAAATCCATGTGCTTGACATAAGAGCTGTATTTTTATTGGACCTAATGCCTAATTGTCTACGAGTCCTTAATTTTTTGTGCCACTGATATTTTCTGACAGTATCTTACACTATGGCTAAAGTAACAATATAATGGAAGAAATTGATCACAAAATTTAAGTCAAGCATAAGGAAAATAGCTATTATTATATAGACTTGTTGAAAAGCTCATCCAGAAAAATGTAAAGCCTTCAGCTCTGTTATCTCTGGTTTTGATCTTGACTAGATCTTTCAAACTAGGCAGGATTAATTCTGGTTCCCATAGATGGATGAAAGATACTTGAGATGCCTAAACCTGCTGAATCACTAACTTTCTCTGCAGGACTTCTTTTCTCTGTGAGTTAGAGATGAACAGCTGGCTAATTGAAATTAAACTAACTTCTTAGGCTCTTTAAAGAGCCTGTGGCACTTCTGGCAATACCAGGTGTTCTAAATTTGGGCAGCCATCAGAGTTTAAAGACAGGTATGATAAGCAAATCAGAATTCCCCTGCAGTTACAATGGGATAGGATAAGTAACTTCCACTTCATATCAAACGTCCTATATCCTGCTGCTTTGTTGTAGCCCAGTGCAGGGGTGGATAAAGTGACTTCAGTTATCTATAGGCACTTTTGGATTATGTACTAGAAATTTCACCTTACTTCAATTTAAAGATGAACTACCTTGTATCTTTCTAGTAAAAGCATTCTCAAAAACTTGATGCTTTGAAACTGCTAATGTGATCTGTCATGTAATTCTCAAACATATTGTGTCTCTTGTCCTCTAATTTGAGGCTTGTTCATCTGTCTCTATTGTCTTGCCCTGAAGTGTTTTAAATGACTGATGTTTCTATTTCCTTTATGGCAATTTTGCTTTATTTTCTTACTACTTGTGATCTCTTTAGCCATTCTACCACCATTCCTGTCTCTTCTTGTTTATATATAAAAATTGTCTTTGGATGATTATCTTGTAATGGTAACTCTAGTTTAATTTATAGATGTATGTATGTTGTTAGTATTCAGTCTTAAAATGTCACTGGATTTTACTGCTTTGATATATTAGGCTTTTTAAATTTTCTGATAAAGGAAATTATTTTTCCTATCACCGTATCCACATGCACATGAAATATATTTTATAGTCATCTATATTAGACTTCTTATTGCTTTCCTTCAGAGTCAGACTTACTTTTTTTGTAGTCTACATAAGGATCTTTAAACACAATGGACGTATCCTCAGCTGCTGTAAACACAACTGCAGTTGAAGTCAGTCAAGCTATTCCTTACACAAGCTGAAGAGCTGCACTTTTGTGTTATGAACATCCTCAACACACCAGTCAGCCTTATCTCTTGTTTGTTCTGTAAACTGTCAATCGGTGCTTGTCCTCAAACTCTAAACATTGAATAGGTGGAATATAGTAATACTTTAATATTCTAACTGGAAGGAGCAAACTGATCTTTCAAACACTTCTAAATATAACAAGATCTAAAACAGAAGTAGATTGCTAATACATTTCAAATCCATAGGGTTTTCATAAGGGATTTCCATAAGGAAAACACTTGTGTTATAACATAGGATTTTCTTCTTTTGTTGCTATAGGGTAGCTGTACAGGGTTGAATTTTCAAATGGGAAGCATTGATCTCTGTATCCTTGAACCATTGCTGTGGGATGTCCTTCCCCCTGCCCTTTTTTTTTTCTGCTGCAAGTTTTTGACTTGTATGAATGAACAAAGTAATAAATGTAGTTTTACTGGGTAGTCAGGTATCTTAATCACTTTCGTCGTTAATCCCAAATTTAACAAACTGTGCATGCTTTCTATTATTTTCATTCCCATGTTATCGCATCCCTGTTTCCATTTCTCTTCACCTCTACATTTAATATACCAAAACAATACACTAAAAAAATTCCCATTGTCAAATATTTAGAACATTTGAATAATTAATATATTATATATATATTTGTGCGCCTTAGCATGTTTTCCTAAATTTTTTAGTGAGACACCAGAGTACATACATCATGGGGGGAGGGAGGGGGAAGGCCCTTAAGAGTTTGTTTAAAGCTGGGAAAGATTGTCCTAACCTAGAGACAGTACACATGTATTCTTTTGACTTGACAAGCTTCAACTGCAGGGCATGTTTAACAGCTGCTGATAACAAACATATGGCATAATACCACTGTTCAAGTGTGAAAAGGAAATTGTGGGTATTGGACTAAAGCAGTGGAAACTTCTATAGGTCTGTTGGGCAATAGACTCACAAAAAAATGAGAGCAGTGATTTCAATTTGTTTTAGAGATACAGTTCATGTGGAATGCTAAAATACTTCACAAGTGGTTGCAGCTGCTCTAAATTCAAGGGTATTGAGGTGTGATTCCGTGCCTCTGACTGAAGCACCCATCTTGACTCTTTTCCTTGTAACCTAGTTTTAAATAGACAATTATAGGCCCTTGAATTAAATAATCAATTTTAATCAGCTTTTCCTTTGTATTTCAGTTATTCTCTAAAGAGTGCATTCTCATTGGTTGATGTAAACATTAAAACATATTGATTTACAAATAAATAGTCTTTACACCAAATTTGGTACATAATTTTACTACCTTGAAGGGTTTGCCATAACTGTGTACATTTATTTAAGCAATTCTAAGTAGCTTAATGTTTTTAGATGCTTAGTAATTGTACATTTTTAGAAAATAGTGATATATTGCTTATTTAGTATATAAACTTTTTAATCATAATTTAAGATACACTAAAATGGAAACAGGAATTTAATTAAATACACAAAATTGCATATACATTTTTTATTAAAACATTCGTACAGTATGTGATATATTGTCATATTTTTAAAAAACAAAAGTTAGAATCAAGGGAAAATCATCTTTATCTAGAAAAGCAGCCTTTAATTTTAAGTTTTTGAGCGAGGCTCGTGGAGTCAGCATTATTTTTTATTTAAGTATTTTAAGTTTAGCCTTTAATATATTTTGTATTCAGTTCAGATTTTATTTTAAATAGGTTAACTTTTAAAAAGAAAAGTGTACTGTGCCTTACTGTGGTCTGTGTTCCTTTTACTGTTCTAGGTAAATGTATGCAGTTAGGGTACTAATTTTCTCTTCCCTCCACCTTCCCCACTCCTCAACCCCCCCCCCCCAAACACTTTTTTAATTAGGGTTTTGTCAGTAACACCAACAAAGCACTCAAGTCTGAAGTACGTTTTTGGTTAAACTTAGACGTTCTCTAAATGGTGAAAGCAGTTGATGTGGTATTACTTTTCCCCATGAATTATAATAGCCTCAGATATCAATAGGAGGTAGTGTTTCATTCATATGCATGTTTGGGTATCCCCGCTTTAAGGATCCCATCTTTACTTCCTGATTTAAAAATAAGCTCTTTGAAGCAGGAGTTGTTTTATTTTTGGGACCCAACTTATGTCTGTTCAGCATTATCACAATACAAATGTTAAATCATCAGGCAAGGTGTCTGTGAAAATGCTATAATGTGGAGCCTCACGTAAGCAGCTGACAAAATATTTCAGAAGGTTTTACTAGAACACTTGTGTAGCTGGAAAATTACCACTGTCTCTCTCTTCTGAAATGGCATGTATGGGGGGCAGTGTTCACCTGATAGGAAAGAACTAACTCATTAGAACAGAAGAGGAAAGAGGCTGCAAGGAAAATTAACACATAGAGGTTTCTGAAAAGATAACTGTCCATTACTCTTCATGCACCTAGATATAGGTGGTGCCAAGAACCTTTGGTCTTCTGCTTTCAAAAAACAGCAGAGATGCATGTCAAACAAGAATCTCTCTTAGTTTCAAGATCTCTCACTATCTTACTTTATTTTAAGAACTTGTTTCTTTGGTGTTATCCTCATCTGTGCTTTGAGGCCAAGCTCCATGTTAGTTCATCATATCTTAAGCTGATTTTAGGCAAATGTCTTTGCGTCTTCATTCTCTAGGAGTGACCACAGTTAAGCACAAGCATGCTATGGGTATACCTTGTGACAAACGTTTTCTAGGCTTCCTGGAATTGGTTTTCTGATAGCCTATTCTAGATAATTAAATAGGCTATTGCATTAAATCATTTTTTAGTAACCAGTGAAAAGGTTTTTTATTTCCCCAAATTGTGGTGTTTTTAAATCTTGCTGTTCACTTGATTTAGGCAAAGGGCTAGATTCATGAAGAAATCTAGGTATGGTGACCAAGTGTCGCTGTGACTAAATTTTAGATGCCTAAATAATCTTTGGGATTCACAAAGGCACCTGAGCTTCTTGTATAGCAAATGGGAAGAGATAAGAGTGTCAGAATGAGAGTCACAAACCAGCATGCTGAGTGGCTTCTCACCACCATTGGCTGATGGGAGGTTCCAAGCCAAAGGGTGTGTGCTAAGTCCCATCCCCGGTCAAGGTAGGTAGGGGCATCTCCCTCTCCTTGGAATACTCTGCTACAAAGCCTTTCTTGGAGTAGGGTACCTGTTTGTTTTTTGGCAAGAAGCTGAAGGAGGGAGTGAGTGGAGTACCTCCACCTTCAACTTTTAGCCCAGTGGTTAGGCTATATACTGAGGTATGGGAAGCTTCTGATTCATCTATGGTGATCTGGCCAGGGATCTTCCACTACAGGTGGATGACTGGATTGTGAGATTCTCATGTGGGAGCTCTTCCATTCTCTCTTGTTGAAGTTGTTTCTCTGTGGATAAATAATTATCATTAGATCAAAGGGACCGGATCCTAGGTCTCTCACCTCCCAAGTGAGTGGTGTAACCACTAGGCTGCAATCATTCTCATGCTTTCTCTTTAGCCCAAAGACATCCACTGTGAATATATCATGAGAACTTCAACAAAAGAAATTGATGCGTCCCCTACATCAAATTATCCCCTGTTTCCGTGGTTAGGATGCTTATTTGATCTCAGGTCAGATCCTCTCCTTTCAGTACAGTGGGGTACTTGAGCTGGTGATCTCACTCATTGCAGTTGAGTACTCTTAACTACTGGGCTAAAAGTAGTGGGAGGACATATCTCCCTTCCCCACCCTGGGGCTCATTTTATGTAAGCTTTCTTAGAGGAGCCCAATCCAGTAGACAAGCTCTGAGCATGCTTGCTGGATCTGGATACTTGGCATGGGACTGTAGTGTGCACAGGCAGAAATGTAGGTGGCTAGGAAGCTTTTAGTGAAAAAAATTGAGAGTTGAACAGGAGTTTTGTGTATCCAAGTGGGGGTTGATTTTGGAATTTAGGTGTCCTAGTCCTTTTGTGAATCAAGATCAAACTATCTGACTTTCCAGTTCCTATTTAAACACAACGTGCATTGCAAACACTAGACAGTACAAGCAAAAAAAACCCTTGATATGTCACACACAAAATCATGAAAATTTGACGTATCAGCCACTTGCAGAAATTAATTTGACAATATCTAATGAATGTCCCTTTAATCATCTCTCAAGTATCCATTTAACAAACACTCAAGCGACTTAGTTGTTGCCAGGCACACTCTTTTTTTTTTTTTATTTTTACTTAGTCATCAGATTTTCTGTTCATAACAAACATTTCAGTTCTTCCTACATAATATACACACAAACTTGCCAGTTTTCTTCAGGTCATCCTAAGCTGGTTTGAGTAATTTCTTGAGATGCCATCATGTAAATCTTGTTTTAATTCTTTCACCTTTCCCAATTAAATACCCAGCCTCTTTCTTCATGGTGTAATTTAATTTTAAATCTCACTTTTGCTCCGTTTAGAACTTTTCAGTCTTTCTCAAATAAAAAAACTGCTGTTATAATATCTGTTTTAAGGTTTGAGCAAACACCCAAAATGCCTTGTAACCAGGTATGTTTAACTAGAATCCTAAAGTGTTTTCATCCTCAGTTACTTTTGTTCTTGCATCTGGTGCAATGAGTCTGTCTACCTATGGCTTCGAAACCACCACTGGTTTTGAGGTACTTTGGATAGGGAGAACAGGGTATTTGGTCACGGTCTTGCAACCATTCTCTTCATGATCCTCATTGGATTAAGGTTGAGACTTTCTGACCAAATATGGAAGTTACTGGAATGTTTTCTTATATTGTCCATTTGCACTATAACTTATCTCTTGATTTCTTCCTGAAAAACATTAGCTTTGATTTGAAGATATGTTTTGATTAAAACACAAGTTGTTCAGTTACATGCAGCAGTAACTGGATGAAATTCTTTGGCATGTGTTACATAGATTGGACTAGATGATGTAATTAGTCCCTTCAGGCATTACAATCTGTGAATTAGGTTTTTCTCTTCACACTTTGATTACTGAAATTTTAGCTTGTGGCCTCCTAAGTCACTTGTCCAGAGTCCAGTTGGTTCTGAAACAGCTGTGGTCCTTTTCTAACTGATTAATAGAAATAGTTGTATCAACCATGTCCTGAAAGACCACCTCTGACTGATCTACTACATAATTGCTGTTGCTGCCTCAGTGCTCTTCATAGCAATGCCTCATTGAAATTAAGGCTCCCCTGAATGGTCCCCAATTGGTCTGCCAACTCTGCCCTTTCCAATTTTCTTTCCAGTCCTCCTTGTTCAGAGGATATTTCTGTGGTGCCAGCAGCAAAGAAATATCCTCTGAACATCTGATCTGCTGACTTCACCCTTTCTTTTTAAAATTCAGCTCAAAACTCTGTCTGCTACTTATTGGTATCCACTACGTACATTGACCTAGTAGTACTTCGATGCCTGGAGCGCATTTGTCAGTATTTTTTCCCTTCAGTAATATTTACAAGTCACTTTGAGATACCCTGCTGAAAAATGCTACATAAATGCAAAGCATGTAATTCCCTTGTAAACACTTCTTTCACGTTTAAACACTACTATAATAGCAAATTCTTATGGAACATTTTTTCAGCATACTTTCTAGTTCAGTAATGTAATTCAAGCTTTTGTGGTATTTTAACACTTGCAATAATCACCTTCGGTATCCTACACTTGTTTTACTGAACTAATGTCCACTGGTAGACTGCCAGAGTAGGCAGTTGAAAATTAAGTACTTGTTAGAATACCTTTAGAAGTAAAAAGTATGCCCTTTAGTGTACCGATTTGTATAACTTTTCATGAGCATATAGTTTAGCAATAAAAATCACCTGTAAAGGAGGTGAGGTTGTATTTGTATTAATTTTGCTTCCATTTTTAATATGTAAAATGCTGAAGGAGGAAAGGATGTATTGGGAATTTACAACCTCCCCCCCCACCCCCATTTTTATCTGAGGCTTCTATGGAAGACCAGAGAACCAATGTGAGAGAGTTTTCTTAGCATTTACCTGAACAGCTTGGTGGTTGAATCTTTAATGGGGATCTCATCTAACTACTAGTTCAGGCACAGGTGTTAACAAAAACAAACATCCTAACTAAACATGTTTCCTTCAATGGCTTACATTTAGCGTCTATGGTACTTAGTCCAATTCTACTAATCTGTTTTTTACGGTTTCAGGCATAAAGGGGCAGATGAGATCTGAGTTTCTAAGGCAGAAGTTTTAAGAAAGTTTCCTTGTGTATTTCATGCTGCTTTTATGACACACAGAAACAACAGTTAAACCCATTTTCCTCTGTATTACGTATTAACTTTATTTTCATGTTCTGTTGGCAGCATTGGGAAAATTAAGAAGGAAATTACTTGACAGCTAACTTTGTTTTGTCTAATTGCAGGATTCAGAAGTACCATCAGAATTGACGAATGAGGGGTACTGTGACTACAACAGTAGGCCAAATGAGAACTCTTATTGCTATCAGCTGCTGCAAGAACTAAATGAACAGAGGAAGAAAGGCATACTTTGTGATGTCAATATTGTGGTGAGTGGGAGGGTCTTCAGAGCTCACAAGAACATCCTGGTTGCAGGCAGCCGTTTCTTTAAGACTCTGTACTGCTTTACAAACAAAGAAAGCCGTAACCAAACCACTGTTACCTATTTAGATGTTGTTGCTGTTCAAGGTTTTTCTGTTATATTGGACTTCTTGTATTCTGGTAACCTTGTTCTTACGAGCCAAAATGCCATTGAAGTGATGTCAGTGGCCAGCTATCTTCAAATGACTGAGGTGGTTCAATCCTGCCGCAATTTCATTAAAGATGCCTTAAATATAAGCATTAAATCAGAAGCTCCAGAGGCTGTAGTAGTGGATTATAACAGAAGATCGGTTAGTAGGGATGGTCTGCCTTCATCCAGGGATCAGAAAGTTGCCAGTTTCTGGGCAACACGGAATCTTACTAACTTGGCAAGTAGTATAAAAACTGAAAATGATGGTTATTGTATTGATGAGGGCCAAATTGAAAACTATCAAATGAATGACTGTAGCTGGGTCCAGGACAGCTCACCGGAAATGGCTGAAAATGAATCTCAAGGTGAAGGAAAAGTATTTGTGTGGAATGACATGGGCTCACAGGGACAATCAGTTCAAGAACCAGGAAAAGCAAGAAGGAAAAACCAAACTACAAAGAGATTTATTTATAATATACCACCTAATAATGAAGAGAATTTAGAAGATTGCTCAGTGATGCAGCCATCAGTTCCGTACCCAGAAGAAGATTTGCAGTTTATTAAGGAAGAACCAGGTAAATTTTTATTCTGCTAATATATTGGGTTATTCGGTATTAAACTTTATCCATTCTAGGAAAACCTTACTACTATAAACCTGAATTGGATAAGATCCTATAGCAAGTAATAAATAGAGATCAAATGAATAGCAAGATATTTGCAGTGTTACAGTGAAGCTTATCTAATGTGTACATGCGTACTCTTGTTGTTTCTAGTGTGTAGAGGCAGGCTATTGCCAGAATACATTGAGACACATAGTATTGAAACTTATAGTTCGCATTGGTGAAAGCCTACTTCCTGTAATCCACCTTATTAAGAGCCAGTTATCAAATATACCACATAGAGTAACATCAACTGGGAAAAACTTCTTTGAAAGATATTTTGATCATACGAATGTTTAATTGAATCTTGTCTAGCACATTTCAACTATCTGCACGATGTGTAACTTAATCTGTCCTATGTTTTAAAATCAGCACTTGTGTTTTAATTTGAAAATAACCAAGTTTGTTTGGGTTGGAAGCCCTCCTATGGCATGAAGACTGTTGTCTTTAAATTTGCGACTGCTAGTGATTCACTTTTGGGTGATCGTCTTTGTTTAGTGTAAGGAGAAATACTGTGATTTCACACCAGTGGTGTTCAACCTGTGACCTTTGAAGAAACCTTTTACTTTTATTGTGAATTGAGAATGTGTTCCTTCAGTGTAGTATGTGTTTTGTCCCATTGGTTATTGGCTGGTGATGGATGGGATCACTTTCAGCTGTCTCCCCTGTTTTCTCAAGGAGTAGTTGTGATAGGAGCCAGGCAGGAGCACTCTCAATATCTGCTTAGTGCTCTCCAGCTGACTTTCTGCTGCATTACATGAGAAGGAGGAGAGTTGCTTTGGCTGTTTTATTACCTACTTGTTGAGCTGTGGCTGCTTCAAGATGAAAAGGATAGGAACTTGTCTGACCCCACCTGAACTTAAGGGGTTGATTAACAAAGGACAGCTTCTCTTTCCCCATCCAGTCAGGTAGGGCAGCCTAAGAAATGGGAAAAGAAACTGAGAATTGGTGAATTATTGGTTTCTAATTGTCTGTCCAGCTTATAGCAGTTCCAGTTTGTTTCAGCTAGCAATGCTCCCTAAGTGACCGTATGCCAGCTGGGGATAGTTGCAGCACAGCATGCTCAAAGTATTCCTTTCCTTTTCCAACCTGCCTTCTGTTCGGGAGGGCCCGGGCCAGGGTGTGTAGGAGGCATTTATGCTGAATCTGTGCTTCTGGGGACCCACTCCCCACATGTTGGGGTGTCTGCAGCAGGGCATTTGTGGGTCACTTTCATTCCTCTTGTATTGCCTGAATGAGGGAGACCTGACAACAGTGTTTGATTAAAATATTAGGGAGTTCAGGAAGCATGATTTCTATTATTGATTCTCAGATCTTGGTGAGTCTGCTTTTGTAATGTCACCATCAGCTGATTTGAGTGACCTGTTGCTTACTGATCTCACTCAGAATGAGTAGACTCTGACTGAGTTCCCAACTAGTAACCAGCAAAAGTTTGCTAGAAATATTTTCAGAAGGAGTAATAGAACCCATGCTACTGAAGAAAGTAAGAGTGGGTTTTATTCAAAGAATTTGAGCATAACAGTTTTAAGTATTTTCCATCCCATTTTTATGTATATACTATTACTTTGTTTGCTTTTTCAAGTGGTGCTGAACAACGAGCATAGGTGGTGTTTTCACTTGATCTGTCCGTAAGGATGTCTTTCTGTTTTCCCCACTGCCCTTGAGTAGGTAGTTTGAGTTTCAGATTACTCCACAAATATGGGTAATGTGCATTAGAAAAACATTGAATTTAACCTGCCATTATACTACTCACTCATTCAGCCTTTTGAAGTCCCTCTAAAGCCTTCCTTAGTCTTGGTGGCACTAATCAAAATAACTTGGTTGTCCTCACAGTTTTCACCCCTTTTGTCCACCCTCATTCCAGATGATCAATAAATACTTTAAACAGTATCAGTCTGAGAAAGTTTCCAGGTTGAATATTGCAATAATCTTCTTGCCATGTTGAAAACAAAACATATACTTATCCTACTTGATTTTTTCCTAGTCACTTTCCATTTCATTTCAGCATGTTGCACAATGAGTGCTTAGCGTCTTATAATAGCCTTTTGTGAGAAATTTTACCAAATGTTAGTTTTTAGGAAGGTCCACATAAACTTCAGCTGCACCTCCTTCATCCAGTATTTCTCTAAGCTAGTCAAAGGATTAATAGATCAGTGATGGTCAAACGTAGCACAGTCGTGGCTGCTCGTGGACAACTGTTAATATTTGTACTGGGTTATGAGTTGAAAATGTTTCCTGAGCTGCACCCTGACTCTTTAAGACAGAAGTGCTTTTGAATTAGCCTTGTTACAAAGTTCTAGCATATATAATATGAGCCAAGAGTCTTCTGAGGAGCCACTGATCCATCCCTTCCCAGCAGTTTTCTTGGTAGCTGTGCGCAGTTTTGCAGAGGGGCCAGAGTGCCTGCAGTTGCTCGTTTACTTCCCTATGCAGGCCTATGGGAGCATAAGAAATCAACTGGCTCTGTGTAAACCTAGGCAAATGCCCACAGACAGATGTAGGATAGCTCAGAAGAGGAAAGGAGGTAGAGCTGAGAATCATAACCAGGTGTAGTTTCTGCATTTACAGCCCCATCCCAGCTTAGAACAGCCAGGCGGGCTGCTTTTCCCTATGCCATTCATACCATATTTCAGCTGAAAATAGCTGCAGTGCAATGGAGTTTTTCCTTGCCTTTTTACATGCCCATACTTTTTATCTGCTGGAACTACTGCCACATCTTCTCTGGGGCTGTACCCAGCAAGGGACTCTTGGCTGCTTCTGTTCTTTGTGCTGCTTGACTCTGGTTGAAAATAGTATGGAAGGCAGCTGATTGTGCATCATGGTTAAGGCTGAGCCAAGCTCCCATATTAAGAGCTGATGTTTCTAATAATTCTAAAATTCATATGCATAATCAGTTGTCTTGAAAATTGGTATGTCTCATTGGGGCCCAAAACAGGGTTTAGTGATGCAAATTTGGGATGATTTGATCCAGGCCCAGAGATGAAGTTCTTGGGGAAAGTGTACACATCTGATTTAAAATGATGACACTGCTCAATACCAAATAGAACTTATTTGCTTAGATCCAACCTCAGCTAGTGTCCAGCAACTGAGTTCTGGGTTGGGAAAGCAGTAATTAAAAAGTTTGTTTGATCTCATTCAATAAACAGGTACATATAGGGAATGTGCACCAGAGAAAATTATTTGTACATGTGAACAAAACACTACACTACTCGTACGTCTCCCAGTGGGAGGATTAGCCAACAAACACTCGCTTAAATGTTCACATTTCTTACTGCACTAGTGATTAGTGCTCAATGCTGTGGTGATGAGCCTGGTATAAGAACTTACATAAAATAAAACAGAATCACTGAACTCCTGCCATGCAGACTAGGCATGATGGACTTTGGCTGTTCTATCAGAAATGCATGGGTGCTGAAACTGGGGGAGGGTGTTGAGAACGCCAGCTGAGATTAATGGAATAGGCCACACCTCTCAGAAATGTTTTATGGCAGGCTGTTGTCATCTATATAAGTTATTCTCAATTAAATGAGAATAGCATATGGAGTTGAATGTGCCACATCACCTTTCTAGAAGTCTCTTATGCTGTGGATGGCTGTACAGAGACCTTTTTCCTATAAACTAAGCCCAAATTTGGGGTAGGAACTCTGGAGCTCCTCTCCTTCCCATCCTGTCTCAAGCTGGCACATGCACCCCTCACAACCCCATTACTCTCTTTTCTCTCCATGGCTAAGTCAAATTTACAGAGACATGGAAAGAGGAGAGCTGGTGACTGAGCAGCCAAGAGGTAGGTCCATGAGTGCTTCCTTGGTTTTGACACTGAGGCAGGTGTAATTTTTCTTCATAAAAAACAAGGGAATTTAACAGCCTAGGAACTTCCCTAGAACAGAGTCAAGATTACCTGTTGCTGCCTCATGCCTTCCAGTACTTGGAAGGGTGGCTAAATTTACACCTCTGAAAATTGACAATAGAGAGTTACATAGCAGTGTCTCCATGCAATCTTATTTCTGTCCCCTTTGAGCAATGCCCCAATAAGTTCCTGTGAGCGGCCTCAGAACTATATAATTTTTGGACATGTGGAAACAGAGTAAAGAAAGAAATGGTTAGATTTTGACTAGGATAAAAGTTGAATTTGTGTTGGGCTTAGCGATGAGGTAGCTAGGCCCAACCTGCACTTGGCCTCTTTACTAATTCCAGACAAATCATGAAAAACTTCCCGGATGTTAACAGAGGGCTTGACAAATTTCCTCAATCTAGTAGCCAGCCCCAAAATTAAGGAGGCAGATGAATGCAGGGGAACAGACTCAGGAGCAGCTTCCTTTCCCGCTGCATGTCAGGAACAGTGGGGAGCTGATTCTGCAGCAGGATCCGCCCCCTGCTGCCGCCGACATGCTGCAGGAAAGAGTTGCTCCTGAGTCTGCTCTCCACTGCCATCATGCCAGGGAGTGGACTCGGGAGCAGCCACCTTTCGCGTGGCGGCAGGGAGCGCTCCCCACCACTACCAAAATGTCACAGGAAAGGGGTAAGAACTGACCAATCGTAGGTGCCCGGGTGAAATTTCTAGGTGCCATAGTGACCTGACACCTGGGATTTATTGAGCCCAGTGTTAATGTCCTTATCCTAGGGATTCCCTCTAGGATAATACTTTTGGTTAGACCTAACTGAGCCTTCTGGAGCTTGGTGATGTGTGCCACCAGATTGCTGGAACTCCCTCTGGTAGTAGTACAGAACAAAGGATGAGCATTACATGGCACTAAATGGCAGTGCACCTCTTGATTTCTGGTGGGCACTGAGGCTATGCATGGGGATGTTACAAGAATGATGAGTGAATTGTGACTTTTTTTTAAACCAGCAGGCAGGGAACATTGATTTCCCACCCACCCACCCCCACTCTCCCTTCCTTTTTTCCTTTTTACATATTTTTCTAAAGGAAGGTTGATTCTCGAGTATAATTTGGTACTATTTGCTAAGTAGCAGGATAACTGATATGTAAGCTTCCACGAGAAGAAAATCTAAGAAAAACAGTTCAAAAGAGCTGGCATTTTCGGAAGGAAACAATTTACTGTTGTGCCTTTAATACCTCGATGTGAAGAAAAGATGAGAGGAACTGGCCTCTTCCTATGTAACTGCACCAGGAGCTCTTCAACGATGGGCGTGAACCTGCAAAAAAAAAAAAAAAGAAAGAAAGAAAAAAAAGAAAAGAAATATGGACAAATTACTAAAACAAGCTCAAAAGAATAGCACGAGCATGTAAGGGCAAAATCAGAAAGGTTAAATAAAATAAATTGCACCTAGCAATGGACATAAAAAGCAATGATTCTGTAAATACACTAGAGAAAATGTAGATCCACTACTTTTCTAGGAGAGAGAGCTAATAGTGGCTGACACCAAGAAGGCCAAACAAACAAGGAGTCCTGTTTATAAGTGGAAAAAACTTATATTGGGGGGAAAAAAAGCATTGGGAGAGAGAAATCCTTTGATTACATTTCACTGCATCAGGTCAGATTACTTCAGCAAATCAAATAAGTTGTACAAATTCAAACGGTGTGTAACAACATATCACCAAGTGTCGAGGTTGAGAGAGGTGAGAGCCACTGTTCGTAATGAAAAACAAAGGAGTTCTCTGGTACTTTTAAAGACTAAGGCCATGTACACACTACAGGAATCATTGCGCAACAAGCCTTTTGCGCTTTAAAAGTCATGTGGTTTTTGTAGTGCAGTATCGCGTCCACAGGGAGCTGCTTGTGACGGAACAGAGCCCCCCCCCATGCAATTTGTGATTTCACAAGAAACCCAATTGAATTGTGGGAACC
Source organism: Pelusios castaneus (assembly GCA_007922175.1). Taxonomy (NCBI): domain Eukaryota; kingdom Metazoa; phylum Chordata; order Testudines; family Pelomedusidae; genus Pelusios; species Pelusios castaneus. The sequence goes on along the minus strand of ML685849.1, from coordinate 5,649,692 downwards.
ATCACACAGGTCCACCCATCCAGATTCAGCGCTAAGAATCCTGGGTAGAAGGAGAGTAGCGCTGAGCACCATGGGTAAAGTCTTGGTTTCCCATGGTGCATTCTGTTCCCTTGCTGTAATGTGAGTTGCTCACGCCCATTTTCAACACTACCGCGTTGCTTCCCAGAACTCCTTTTTGCAGCAACATGGATCCAGTTCTGATCTCGACTGTCGCCTTCAGGATAATGAATACATCTCGGCTGGTGGCACAGTATGCATTGAGCTCTGAATCAGACCAGGAATTGGATGACCCTGGGCTGGTGACTGCCATGCAGAACAACAGCACTGCATTGTTGAGCTCCTTCACAGAGCATCTGCACACAGTGCACTGCCAGTTCCGGTCATGAGAGACAAGCACTGAGTGGTGGGACCACATTGTTTTGCAGGTGTAGGATGATGAGCAGTGGCTACAGAAGTTTCGAATGCGAAAAGCCACATTCATGGAACCGTGTGAAGAGCTAGCCCCTGCCCTGTGACGCAAGGACACCAAAATGAGAGCCGCCCTCACCGTGGAGAAGCGTGTCGCAATCACTCTGTGTAAAATGGCAACTCTAGACTGCTACTGGTCAGTTGCGAATCAGTTTGGAGTCGGAAGGTCGACCGTCGGGTTAGCTCTTTCACAAGTTTGCAGAGCCATCAATCTTGTTCTGCTCCAGAGGACAGTGATGTTGGGCAATGTGTGGGAGACCGTGGATGGATTTGCAGCCATGGGATTCCCGAACTGTGGAAGGACAATGGACGGTGCACACACCCCTATTTTGGCTCCAGAGCATCTTGCGACTGAGTATTTTAATAGGAAGGGCTACTTCTCCATGGTGCTTCAGGCACTCGTGGATCACAGGGGGCGTTTCATGGACACAAATGCAGGGTGGTTGGGAAAGGTACATGATGCTTGTGTTTTTAGAAACATGGGCCTGTACCGGAAGTTGCAGCCAGGGACCTTCTTCCCCGATGATAAAATTACTGTTGGGGATGTGGACATGTCCATAGTGATCATAGGAGACCCAGCCTACTCACTGATGCCTTGGTTCATGAAGCCCTATACTGGCAATTTACAGCCAAGCAAGGAGTGGTTCAATTATAGGTTGAGCAGGTGCCGAATGACTGTGCAGTGCGCTTAAAGGGCTGCTGGCACTGTTTGTGTAGGAGGCTAAACTTGAATGAGGACAACATTCCTGCCGTCATCGCGGCATGCTGTGTCCTTCATAACTTGTGTGAAAGTAGGGGAGAGAAATTTTCCCCTTCATGGGATGTGGAGGCTGAGCGCCTGGAGTGTGCGTTCCAGCAGCCAGCCACTAGGAGTATCGGGGGACCCAGCTGAGAGCCATCCGCATAAGGGAGTCACTTAGGGAGCATTTTAGTGATGAGGACACATTGCATCACTGGATTGCAGTGTACCTGCAAACATGCAGGGTGCTGAGTCCTGGAGGTAGTGGGGGGTGTAATGTACTATGCTTAAATGAGCAAATACTAATCATGCCGCCACAAATTATTATTGTGTATCAGTAAAGACACTGTGCACAGTTCGAGCTTCAGTTTTATTATCCAACATTAAATATTTATAATAAGCAGTGACTGCACCAGGGGCTATAGATACATGTAGGTGCGTGGCTCAGTGCCATAGCTTTGTGCAGGAGTGGATGTCACATTGTACCAGGCCTCCCTTATGGCCTTCAAAGAACTGCTTTGTGGGAGAATGGGGTGGTGGGGACAAAGTGTTGCTGTGTGTGCAGGGGGGAGTGAGCCTGAAGCAGCTGTGTCTGCAGACCAACCATGGTCTTCAGCAGTTGGGTCTGCTCCTGCAGGATTTTTATGAGGGCATCCTTCTGCCTCTGCTTCCTCAAATTGTTCTTCTTGCACTCCTGCCTCCAAAGTGTAGTCTCCTTTGCTGCCGCCTCGTTGGATTGCATCAGCTCTTGGAAGATATCCACCTTGCTCCTGCAAGACCACCTTATCTGTCTCAGCCAGTCACCTGGCGCAGACCACCAACTGGTGAAGATCATTTTTAAGGAAAAATGAAACCTCATAAGTAGTGCTATTGTTCTCACACTGGTTAAAGAGCCAATAATATGCTCCACCACCACATTCCACTGTGGCCACGGCACAGGGCATCCTCTGCTTCCCTCACTGATCTCCAGAGGCTGGATAGGTTGCTGCTGGACCACAGCACAAGCCATTGCCAGGGAGTGAAAGGGCTTTTGAAAAGGGAGGTTCGGATTGCCGAGACACAGCTTAACAGGTTGACTATTACCAATGCTTTGGGGGAATATTTCACACAGGGCACGGCCATGGAAGGCGATATTTTGCTGCTTAGAGTCCCCCTGCAGTGAATGCATATCACTGAATGTAAGCCAGGACCGTACGCAGCAGGCTTGTGTGCAGCCATGGTTCCCAGTGCCATGCTTTGGAACTGGCAAGAGAGAGAATCCCTCTATGGGGGTGGGAACATAGTGGCTCTCCCATCGAATTTAACTAGAAGCCTGTGGAAGTACATCCAGGAAACCTTCAGTGAGCTCAACGGAGAGGATTTCTTGAAAATTGCTGCATGCATTGATGCACTGCTCGTGAATGCAGAGTAGATCCTCTGATCCTCAGAAAAATAAAATTGGAAAGGATGAAACTCAAAACGCTCATCTCCCACCCGTTCTTCGTTTGCCTACAAAGCTTATCCAGCAAGCACAGAACCTTCACTTCCGAGGAAACTTACCAGAGCTCTGCTCTGCTGCATCCGAAGACAACATGGAGAAGGAATCTGGGCAGCATGTTTCGGGGGAGGGGGGGGGGGGACGACAACTCCTGGCTCTCTGTCGGCTGCACCACTTTCAGCTTCCAGGTCATCCTCCACCTCCACTTCCTCGTCAACGAATTGCTTGTCATCATCTGCTCTGGTATCCTTTTGATGGGAAGGTGCCGACATGTCCACAGGAGTTTTTGGGGTGGTTGAGGGATCCCCGTTCAGGATAGCTTCCAGCTCCTTGTAAAATTGGCATGTAACCGGTGCTGAGCCAGAGCGCCGGTTTGCCTCTCTGGCACGTTATCTGCAACTCCTTCACCTTCGATCTGCACTGCAAAGTATCTTTCTCGTACCCCTTCTCTGCCATGGCCTGAGAAATCTGGCCAAAGATATCAAAATTTCGCCTGCTGCCATGTAGCTGTGCCTGCACAGCAGACTCTCCCCAGATGCTTATCAGATCAAGCACCTTGGTCCACATTAGAGCACATTTGCCGTGTTGAGCAGCCATTGCTCTTGGAGAACTCAGCTGCACTCCGCGCCCAACAAACAGGAAGAGAGAACAATTCAAAAATTCCCGGGAATGATGGGAGGGCGGGTACAGTCATGCCACAGTGTGAAGGTGGAAGTGCAGAAGGGATAGCATTAGAATTCTGGGACATTTCCGGCAGTCTAATATTGCGCGGCAACTGTACACACAGGAACTACCATGGAACAGCTGTTCCGTGGTAGCCGCTGCCACCCTCGTTTTGGTGGTTTACATGTTGTGCAGAAAGACGGCTGTTGCCGCGCAACAACATGGATTTGTGTGTGGACGCTGTCCTTGTTATCGTTCAGTAACAAGCGTTATTGTGCAATAACTTTGTAGTGTGTACAAGGCCTATGGTTTGTAGTGAGAGCCGATTCAAGTCATTTCTCACTACAGACCTTAAACTTTGAAAGTGCCACAGGACTCCTTTGTTTTTCACTATGAACAGTGATTCTCACTTCTCGCAACCTCACCAGTTTGATATGTTACACACTGAATCTATATGACTTATTTGATTTACTGAAATCAAACTGACCTGATGCAGTGAAATGTAATCACAGGATTTATTTTTCCCTCACAATACTAAGATTTTTTTTTTTCAATGTAAGTTTTTTCCCACCTTCTGGCATCTGGTAATGTGGGACTTCACCCATGAAAGCTCATGCGAAAAATAAATTTTAGTCTTCAAAAGTGCCACAGGACTCCTTGTTTGCTCTGCTCAATTAGACTAACACAGCTACCCCTTTGGAACAAGAAGGCTAAGGTGTCTAAAGCCTATTTTACTTTTTTTTTTTTTCCACTAAAAAAGGTTAATTGTGACCAGATGCTTAACCTAATTAACATTAACAACAATGTGGAAGTATACAAGCCAGAATAGGAAAAGAACAGGTTAAAGATACTGAAATAAATTAGATGTATTTGAGTCAGTAGGGCTTAATGAAATTCATAGTAGAATACTTCAGGAACTAGCTGAAGCAATCTCAGACCTGTTGGCAATTATAGTTTGAAAACTCATGGAGGATAAGTGAGGTCCTAGAGAACTGGAGACATATCAAACATAGTACCTGCCTTTTAAAAAGGGAGTAAAGAGGAGATGGGAAATAATAGACCAGTCAGCTGAACTTCCAGTTTCTTTCCAGATATACAAATTATTAGAGTATAATAAGGTGGTGATAAATAGGGAACATGGGTCTGTCAAAAGAAATCCTGCTAAACCAACCTAAATTCTATCTTTGACATGGTTACTCATTCAGTGGACAGGGGGGAAAATAGTAAACATGCTGTGTCTTGTTATTTTTTTTCTTAAAGTAAGGCTTTTGACACAGTTTCACGTGACATTCTGATAAGCGAACTAGGGAACTGGGTCTAATGAAATTGTTATAAGGTTGGTGCACAAGTAGTTGAACTAACCATACTTGAAGAATTGTCATCAGTAGCTTACTGTCGAACTGGGAAGCTGTATCTAGTGGTGTCCCACTGGTGTCTGTCCTGATTGTGGTACTGTTCGCTGTTTTTGTTAATGATTTCGTTAATGGAACAGAGAGTATGCTTATAAAACTTGCAGCTGGCACCATGCTCTGAGGAGTAGCAAGCCCTTTGGAGGACAAGATTAGAATTCGAAATGACCTTGCTTAATTGGGGAGTTGATCTGAAGTCAATAAGATGACATTAAATGAAAATAAGTGTGATGTATGATGGAAGACTAAATCAAAAGCCCAAATACAAAATGGGAGGCTAAGTAGCTAGATGGTAGTACTGCTGAAGAGGAGCTGGGTATTAAAGTGGATCACAAATTGAAAGTGAAACAGTGTGATGCAGCTATGAAAAAAGCAAGTATCATTCTGGGTTATATTAACAGGAATGCTATATGTAAGACACAGTAGGAAGGTTATTGTCCTGCTCTACTCTGCACGGGTGAGGCCTCAGTTGGAGTACTGTGCCTGGCTTTGGATGGCACAGTTTAGATGTGGACAAGTTGGAGAGTGTCTAGACAAGAGCATCAAAAATGGTAAAAAATTGAGAAAACATGATCTATGAGGAAAGGTTTAAAAACCAAATTGGGCATGTTTAGTCTTAACACGTCTGAAGATCTTGAGATCTCTCTCTTTGACTTTGTTTGTCAAGGTCTGTTATAAGAGGACAGTGATCAATTGCTCTCCATGTGCACGCAAGGAAGGCCAAGAAGAAATTGACTTAATCTACAGAAAGAGTGACTCGGGTTAACTATTAGGAAAAACTTCCTAAGTATAAGGAAGCACTGAAATAGGTTACCAAGGGCAGTTGTGGAATCCCTGTCATTTTTAGAACAGATTAGACAAACACATCTGTCAGGGATAGTCTATATATATATTCAATCCAGCCTCATGTTTTGCATTTAAAACTGATAAACAAATAAAGTAGTACCTGTAGTTAGTGAATCAAATAAATTTTTGTGGTCAATCTGTCCTAAATTCTGAAGTCTTAAAGATCTACTCTAGAACTACTCTTCATTTATAGGTTTTTAAGAGAAAAATGAGCTTTCTTGCTTTTTTCAGTTCCCAGTTGGTTACTTTTAATTTTTAATGAACTAGTTGAATAAATTGAAATGAAGAAATGCTCTCTCTGCACTTGCAGGAGAAAGCCACTGTCTAAAGCTGGGTTTAGCACTTCAAACTCTGCTTCAGGTGTTTAGGCAGTGATTTCCATTATGGCAATGGACTTTCTTTAAAACTTGTTAACAAATAAGTGTTGCTTGGGGATGTAAAATACTAAACAGTTAACTGATAAGTTTTTTTTTTTTTTTTTCATCTAAAACAATGAGACTAACACTTATCTGTTAACCAGTAGTGTGGACTCCCCATCTCTATGGTGATGGCATTGGGCCATGTCAAGGCAGATGTGCTACAGCTGCCAGCTGGGGAGGTGGAGGCCCTGGTGCAGACTCTATGAAGTGCCCTACTGCAGAACACCAGGGACCATGGGTCTAAGATGGGGAGATCCCCCTTGGAGCTAGGCTAAAGGCACTATCTGGGGGTTGATGAAATGAGGCAAGGTCAGTGGGGTACTAAATATTGGTTAACTGTTTAACCAATATAATTGTAATAGTTTGTGGTTACCTTTTGCAACCAAATTTAATTTGAAATTGCTGTCTTTTTTTTTAAAAAAACCCAAAACCTGTATTTTCAATAAAAAATGGAGTTTTTAAATTAATCATTGTTGTCTTGTTGACATGGAGAAAACAAACTACAACATTTTAAAAACGTACCTATGCTGGTGTCTGTTCATATGCAATCTGCTTCTCTGAGATTTGAACCCAGATACGGAAAGTTCCAGAATACCTGAAAGCTGTTCTAGTCTTTCTCTGTTTCCTGAAGTTAACCTCTTCAACTTTCAGCAATTCAGGTTAGCATCTAAGTTTGAAGGTGAAGTCTACAAAAAAGTCTCAAACTGGATTGATATTGAGAAGGGCCCATTTAACATCTAGTGTGTAGCTGTTTCAGTCCTAAATGGTGGCTGAAGTTTCTGGCTATCTGAGGCCCATTTATGCTGGCACAGAGAAGACGGTCTTCAGTCAGAGGAGCTAGCAGGGAATAGTGCTCAGCTTAATGTTTTCATTTAGCCATCTCATGTCAAAAGTTTTATGCTGACCAAAGCAATAGCTGGATATTAGTGGTAGTCCTGAGATTTTAACTTTGAGAGCTAAGTGCTAACTCAAGACGTGTCAAGACAAGTACTGAGCTAGAGTGGAGACATCAGCGCATAGTGTACATTGATGGTCTTGATGTGTGCTCTGGCAGCCTTTATGTTCTCTGTACCTAGAGCGGATATAGGACATAACACTTTGGGGATGAAAGGTAGTACGGATGACCTATACCATCAGGTATTGATCTGGTTTTATCAAAGGTATAGAAGAAAGTATCTTCTACTTAAGGAATCAATCAGCTATACTTCCATAAGAGAGCCTGGTGGTGAATGTTGCAGTGACCAGAAGCACCACTGGCCAGCCACATTCCCAACTTCATAAGCTGGTATATTGTCAGGCAATAGGGTATACTAGTGTTTCCCACAAGGTGTGCCATGGCACACTGGTGACCCATGAGGCCTGAGCAAGTGTGCAACAATTTTTTTTAACTACTGGCTCACAAATATTCGTGAGTTCATTTGGAAATTATATGGTAGTGTGCCTCAAAATAATTAAAGGTATCATGTGTGCCACAGCAGAGAGAAGTTTGGGAATCTCTGGGATATACCACTGTTCATCTGTCACAAATGCCAGTTCGAACTGTAGAAGACTTGTGTTTGATCTTTTCTATAGGGAATCAAGGGTTCATATATGAATTCGAACTGTAGAAGGAGACTTTTGTGTTTGATCATTTCTATAAGGAGTCAAGGTTAATTCAAGAAGATAACATGAAGGGTACCCAGGCTGCCAAACATTGGGTGCAGGTATCTCTTTGGGTTGACTGATGGTAGCAACAGCATCTCCTCTCTGTCCATGATCCTGGAAAACACCTTCTTAAGGGCCTAGTAAAAGCATAATGATCTGCCATATTATGGGAGATGATTTTTTTTTCTTTTGGGAGAAAAATGGAGGCTTTCCTTAAAGACTAAGGAAGTGGAAGCCACCCTCAATTTCCATGGGTTTGTTGTCCAGGTATCCTTCACCAAAGAGATAAAATAATCTTAATATAGGTGCATTTAATACATCCAGAATCAGAGTGTTTGGCCTCTCTCTACTCCTAAATACAAGCAGCAAAACCATCTTGGACTCTGAAAGATTTTCAGAAAAACTAATGAATCTGTGATGCTAGCCTTGAAGGATCTATCCATTAGAGGACTATTAAAAGTCTGGTACATTAAAAGTCCGGTACATTAAAAGTCTGTGTACTCCTGGGATATGGAATTTTTGCTTCATAGAAATTCTTCTCTTGAATTGCCTCCGAAATGGCTCTTTCGAGCCCTTCTCAAGTAAGCTCTTCACTTCCTGGATTTACATACTTAAAAGAAATACCTTCTGTCAAAGACTACATTGGCCCCATAAAGCTAAGGTAGAGAGGCTTTATGATCTAGAGATGGCTGAGGCATTTTACTGCTGCCGGGATCATCTGCATGTAAATGTTCTGAGTGCACTAAGGACTACAGGTAATCTCAAAGTGGTCCTGATTCAGGTGGACAGTAAAGTCACTGTCTTCTAAATAAACAGACTCACTGTGTCAGGAAGTCTTGAGACAAGACAGTATTCTGAAGATTTTCCTAGCTTACTTGACAGCCAAACTTGATCACTGATTGAAGACAATTTGACAGATCAACAGAAATTATCCCTTCCTTATTTGGTTTAGTAATTCAGGTGTGGTTTTTTATTTTCAAATGCAATAAAGATTGTTCATAATGACCCAGTTCTGCTCTACACTGGATACCAGAAAGATTCGACTGGCAAGCTTCCTTCTGTCAGCTAGGGAGAGATCTCACAAATTCCTTTTCTCAACTACCTGTCTGGTACAAAATGTCCTGACCGACCTCTGAGACACAGGCTTCATTATCAAAACTAATATTGTAGGAGAAACACAGCAGGACCTCCCTTCTGTCTTCTCTTTTCCCCCTTCCCAATTCTGTTCATCCCTCTGGCACATAACCTGCATGTCTTCAGCTCTACACCTGATACCCAGTTTGTATCAGTAGCTTTCCCTTTCTTCCTTCACAACACTCCATGATCTGATCTTTTCTGGCATTCTTCATCTAGGAATTTCTCTTAACTATAGAAAACTGCTTCTCTCTGGCTTTCTTGACATCCATTTCTTCTCATTTAGGTCTGTTTTTTAAAGTTGATTTAAAAATAGCTTTCCCAACCTTTTGCTTTTGGCCATCTCACCCGTCTTTTTCAGTGTCTCTACTGGCTCTCCCCTTCACCAGTCATCAAATTTCTGATCCGTTTCCTATTTAGGGCTTACAGTTTAGCCACTTTACTGTGATGTTCAACCAAAAAAGCTAGCCTCTGTCTCCCATCCCCAAGTGGCTTTTAATGCACATAACATTCCTCTCATTAAACTCCTTCCAAGTCATTTCCAAAAAGCTGCCTCCATGATACCTGCAGTAAAATAACTGTAAAGTAATTGCTAGGTAAGTTGCCTCTTCATTTAACTCATTTGCTGGTTTCACGTTAAAATAAACTATGCATAATAGCTGCTCATGGTGCATAATGTTGCCTGTCTCATCCCTCTTATCTTCTATCCACCTATTTTATCTTGTTTTAAATGCAATTTTGAAAATCTTTGAGCACTCTGATTAAATACTTTATAGTAAACTCCAGCACCAAATGACTGTTTCTTACTGTATATAGGCACTACTGTGTTAGTAGCAGTAAGAATCCTAGTAGCTTATTCGCTGAAGCGAATATACTTCGCTATCCTTTCAGTGTTCTGACTGCAAATTTTACATAGCTGAAAGTCTCCATATCTGGTGACAGAGAACCAAATAAAACTTTCTACAACACAATGGAGGATGTCTCCCTATTTTATAGAAGATGAAAATGATGTGTCTGCTTTCATGTTACTCTATCTGCTGCATTATTTTGTCTGTTAGAAGAGCACAAGCTGTTAAATGGAAATTTTTTGTGGTTGAGTGGGTGGCAAAAAGGCCCCATGGCTCCATTGGTACGCTTAACTTTCAGGCTGCAGAGACCTTTCCTTGATGTCTGACAGCTTGACATTTATTAAGGTGCGGAACGTAACTAGCTTATTTGAATTCCCAATTTTAGAATATTGTGTTAATGATTTGGACCTCACTAAGATGGCAAAAGTACCTCTTCGAACCTTTCATTACACATGAACTCAAGATTCTTTACGTGAAAGATAATTTTCCTGTGTCAAATGACTTCAGTTTAAAGGAGTAAGCATTAGGCAACGGTGTGACCCATTTCCCCATAATTCTTCGGAGGCTAGGTTGTCTATATCAATTGCCTTAACTTCACATCTTAATATAAATGCCAATAAATAAATGTTCTTTCTATCCCTTCATGCCAAGACGAGCTTTTTCTTCAACCGTATGCTTGAAAGGTGTTCCCTAAGTTTTACCTACTCTGTGCTAAAGTTCTTAAGTCCATTCAGATTTCTGTTTGAGTCTTGAACTAAGTTTCCTAACTCCATAAATGCAGTCAGTCAGCCATTCAGTTCTCATCATAATTATAGATTTTTAATCTGCCATAGCAAAACTTTAGTCTGGGCTCATATCTTTATAAGGCAATTTACAATACATGCACAGCTGTTGGAGATTTTGCTTTGATGGTATTCATAGAGCTGGTTCTGGAGCTCTGTACTCATGCTGTAGTTTGAGGTGCTGCTGGCCCTACACCCCCTAATTTCCATTGCTCTTCAGGGACCCCTCTCAAAAAGCAACTCATTCAAGGGGTGGAGACCCTCCTACAGGGAGGCTGGGAAAGAGGTTGCTCAAGATGTGAAGGGAAAGGGCTCTACTTCCTCATACCAAAGGCCAAGAGAGGCCTCGGACCTATCCTGGACTTCTGCCACCTCGACAGATACCTTAAGAAGTTGAAGTTCCACATGGTCTCCCTAGCTTACCTCATCCTGAGCAGATATGCAGCCCTTGACTTAAAGGACACACATTTTCATATCTCAATTTTCCAATGCCTCAGGAGATTCCCTCACTGCCTAGTGGGCAGTTGCCACTATCAATTTGCAGTATTACCTGTCAGCCTCACCATTCCATTCTCTGATCCAGAATAAGACAGTTTTTGCCCTTGACATCAATCAGATTCCTAAAGGGCCTGGAGTGGTTGTACCCACAAGTCAGGGACCCTACGGCTCTCTGAGTTAAATTTAGCTCTTGCAAGACTCTCAAGACCCTCCCTTTGAGACATTAGCTAGCAACTTGTTCCCTACTTCTCCTCTCAGGGAAGGTTTCCTTCCTGGTGGGGATCACCTCAGTATGGAGGGTTCCTGAGATCAGAGCCCTCATCTTGGAGCCACCTTACATTGTGTCTTAAAAGTTCCAGCTGCAGCTCCACCCAGCCTTCTTCCCAGAGGTGGTGTTTGAAGTTCCACAGCAATCAAGATATATTCCTACCGGTGTTCTTTCCAAGCCATGCAAATCAGGTGAGGAGCAGAGATTGCATATCCTCTGTTAGGTGGGTCTTGCCTCCTACGTTGATAGAACCAAATCCTTTTGGAGGTTGATGCAGCTTTTCATTATGGTGTTAGAACACATGATAGGTATACCAGTCTCCTTGTGGATGCTATACACAAGCAAAAGTGCCTCCTCTAGCAATCATAACAGCTCACTCAACTAGGGTGCAAGCCTCATCAGTGGCCTTCTTGATGCAAGTGCCTATTCAGGGTATCTCACAGGGTGGCCATACGGTCTTCAGTCCATACTTTTGTGTCCCATTATATTATTACCCAGCAGGCCTGGGATGAAGTCAGCTTTGGTAGAGCGGTTTTATGTTCAGTACTTTCATAAATTCTGAGCCCACCACCTCTTTGGGTACTGCTTGTTAATCACCTAGCATGGATTCAACATGAACAAGCACTTCAAGAAAAGAGGATTCCTAACCTTCTGTAACTGTTGTTCTTTGAGATTGAGTGTTGCTCCCATCCATTCTATGATCCAACCCCCATCCCAACAGTTGGAGTTGACAGGAGAAGGAACTGAGGGAATGCAAGGCCAGGAATGCCTCTCTTAATGCAGGGCTCCAGAGAGTGCCAGAGCCAGCTCTACAGTAAGGCTAGGGGGAAAAAAAATCTTCTACAGTTATGCACATGTCTTTGCACACACTTAGCATGGAATGGACTTGAGCAACATCTCGAAAAGCAACAGCTACAGAAGGTTAGTAACTGCTTTTTCTTTACCCTTTTTTAATACAAGGAGTTTTAAAACAATTTTTATCTATTCAAAGGAATAGGCAGTTGGCATGCACATATTGGTGTCTATGTTCTTTTACATGAGCTATTGAAATCCCTGTGCTGAAATCAACAATATAATTTTCAAAGGGGCTCTTTTTATTGTGTGCAGGAGAATGGACATGCGTGGTCTAGTGTGATCTAAAATTTCAAAGAACAGTTTTCATCTAGTAACTTCCTCATTCTTTCTCCACCCAGCTCCAAGGATTGGAAGGAAAGTTACACTGTCACTTCCTCCCTCTAACAGCCAGGCATGAGAGGCTAGAACACTGAATTCTCTTCTCCCTTTCCCCAGCCCACACCTTGCCCCAAAAAACCAAACCAAAACACCTCCTTAAAACAAGTCCTATGAGCGGAGGGAGAATAGTTTCCTGTTTACTTTGGGTTCTGAGGCTTTGTGACATGTCTAAGCTGCTGAGGTCAGTAGCATGAATAATCCCAGATGGACTATAGCTGGCAGCTGGTTACCCAGCTGTGTGACCGTTTCAGACACCTGTCAATTTCACTTGGGCTTCTTTTGAGTTGTCTTTCCATGCATGCTTCAGTTAGTGACCATTGGCAACCATGGTTCGTAATGCTGTTGAAGCAGCACAGTAAACTGCTTCATGAAGTCTGATGTTGAGAAGACTTTCACTCTCAGTAGCAGTGAAAAATGTATGCATGTTGGATGCTTCTGCACCTACTCTGCCCAATAGAAAGGAAGTTTATTATTGTCACCTGTCTGCTGCTGTAGCAGTCAAAGGCATGTCATGTCATCCAGTATATCATATATTGCAAATGAATTGATTAGCTGGAATTTACAAAAGTGCAGACATAGCTACTACTCTCCTATTCAGGACTTAGCCACCACCCCCTCTCTCCCTCCCAAAGCAATACAGACCTCCAGATTTAAAACACCCATCACCAAGAAAGGACAGGTACAGGAGAAAAATAGGAATGTTATGGCTGTTCATTGGAATTCAGTCTAAAGCATATCTGTTTTTATGTATCAGAATGGACTACAGTGCTGCTAGTTCTCCTTTACCTTAGTAAAGAGACACAATAGATGAGACCTGTATCCTGTTAGTTGGAGGGGAATCACAATATATGGCTTCTCGGTATGGTGGTTTCTTAGAGGAGACTTTTCATCACTGTTAGCTAGAGGAAGAATAAAACAAACTAGGGATCAAGCAAGGAGAGAGGAGTGAGGGAGCTAACACATTGAATGGGGAAGGAGAATGATACAAAGTACATAAAAACTTTGTTTTGTGGTAGAGACTATTTCAAGGCTTTCTCTTACAGATATTGTAGATACTAAATGTGTGGCTTTTTGTGTATGTATGTATGGGCCGGGTTTAGATATAGAAACCAAAAAGAGAGATGCAGTCCTCATTGAGGTTCAACAGGACTGCTTGTTATTTATAACATTTTTTAAAGGGGAAGAGAACTGTAATTTTAAGCATTCATAAGTAAGTGTAGAATGTGAAGATAAATTCCAAAGGGGTAGCCGTGTTAGTCTATTGTAGAAAGACAACAGAGTCCTGTGGCACTTTTAAAGACTAACAGATTTATTTATCGCATGAGCTTTCGTGGGAGATAATCCCACTTCATCAGACGCTTTGAAGATGGGAAAGTTAACTTTCCCATCTTCAAAGCGTCTGACGAAGTGGGATTTTCTCCCACGAAAGCTCATGCGATAAATAAATTTTGTTAGTCATTAGAATCTCCTGTGTGGGTTTAATCAGCTTAAAATATTCATTCTTCTATTGCTATTTAATAGACATAAGAAAAAGTGGAAACTCACTGGCCAGAAAATCGGTAAGACATTGATACAAGGCATGGTCTGCACTACTTTTTTTTTTTTTTTTTTTTTTTTTTTTTTGGCCATAGTATAATATTGGCTGGCTATGAGGGGGAAAAAATCCCTGCTGACTGCTCAGCATAGGCGTGTTGGCAGAACCACTGGTGTAGATGCAACTGTGCTGAACAAAGAGTACTTCTGTCAGTATAGCTAATGTCTTTGAGGGAGGTTGTGTAGCTATGTCAGCAGAAGTTCTTCTGCTGGGATTTTACACGGAGTTTGTTAGCATACATAAATGGAAAAAGTAAGAGGGCTAAGAGTGGGGGAGTTAGGACCTACACAGTGAAGCTTGATCCTTTAGGGGCTTTGTGTTACGAAAAATGTTTTTACAATATTTCTCTTCATGGGGAGGAAAAAATTGTCCATGGTTGTAGTCTAAAATTCCCACATTTTGGTGACATTGTTCAATATTTACTTACAAGAAATTATCAAAGTAATCATTATACAGCTTTAGATTTAACAATACTTGGAAAGTTTCTTAATTGTTTAAAAATATAACTGTTCTTAGAGTATTCTGTACAGTAGAATTTTGTATAAATCAAGTTTAAAATAACATTACTTGGAACAGGTACTTCAAATGACTTCAAGTATGGACTGTTGCCGGGTACTTCAAATGACTTCAAGTATGGACTGTTGCCGGGCACTTCAAATGACTTCAAGTATGGACTGTTGCCAGAATCTTGGCCAAAAGAAGCTTGGGAAAATGGTAAGTAATCTTTTCTTTTCCTTCAAACCTTCTTTTTGGTCCAAATCAGGGTTGCCAGCCTTGCATTTTAGTGTTTACTGAGTCAGTAAAAAGTTTATTGAAAGTACTAAAAATAGCTTATCCCCGGCAGAGAGGCTCCCTCTGCTGTCAAGATTCCCCTGGTCGCTAGCTCTTTCTGGGGACAGCTGAAATTAAATGTCCCTGCCACAGAAAGAAAATTGCCATCAGGCAAATTCAGTGGTAAAATCCTTCACAAATAAGCACAGTGCAGCTCAAGCAGTTACTTTCAATTTCAGGCTTTCAGTGGCTCTTAAAGGGGCAGTACTGGCTGCAGTTCTTACAACAGGCTAGTCTCCCTGTTGCTGAGTGAGGGGGAGATTTTTAGACATTTCCCTTTAAATTACGGGCAGCAGTAAATTTGCATATGGTTGGCAACCCTGCAGTTTAATGATTTATAGATTATAATTCCAGTAGGGACCACCGTGATAATCTAGTCTGACTTCCTTGAATTAAATCTTGTATGAAGGAGTTAAATCCTGGGATATAGCAAACTCTTTAATGTGCACTGGCAAGTAGATACCTATAATCTTCTCTTTGAAAATGTCACAGTAGTTTCTCCCAAAAAGAAGTATAGCTAATTAGGCTTTTTAAAAAAAAAACATTAGGCTTTTACTGTCAATGTAAAATGCATGGGTTAACATAGAGAGGAAAGTAGATTAGTTCTTTTAAATATAACAAAATGGTTCATAGCAATTGGACATCTAACATAATGAATGCCGGTGAAAATGAGGTAGGATTTGAGATTAAAATAGGGAAAGAACAAGTTTTATATTGATAAGCTAAACCTTTTGACATTATCAGGGCATAATGAAATGCATCCTAAGTACTCAAGGAGCTAACTGAGAAGATACCAATCATCTTTGCAAAACCATGGAAGATGGGAGAGATTCCAAGAGATTGGAAAGGGGCAAATATAATGCCCATTTATAAAAAGAGAAATAAAGACAGGCTGGGGAATTAGACTAGTCAGCTTAACTTCAGTACATGGAAAGATATTGGAACAAATAATTAAGCAATCAACTTGCAAATATCTAGAAGATAATAAGATAAGTAGTAGTCAGCATGGATTTGTCAAGAATAAATCATGTCAAACCAACCAAATTGCTTTCATTGACTGAGTAACAAGCCTTGTGGATTTGGTGTATTTAGATTTAAGTAATGCTTTTGATACTGTCTCACATAGCCTTCTCATAAACAAACTAGGGAAATAAAATCTAGATGGAGCTATTATCAGGAAGGTGTATAACTGGCTGGAAAACCATTCCTAGAGGGTGGTTATCAGTAGTTCATAGACAAGCTGGAAGGGCATATCAAATTGGGCCCTGCACAGATTATTTCTGTCTGGTTCTGTTCAGTATCTTCACCAGTGATTTAGATAATGGCATAAAAAAAAATACACTTATAAAATTTGTGGATTATACCAAGCTTCCAACACCAGTTTGAGAACCCCTGTTTTAGCAGAAGTGTTGTAAGGAAGACACATGAAGTAATTCTTTCACTCTATTCCATGCTGATTAGGCCTTAATTGGAGAACTATGTCCAATTCTGGGTGTCACATTTCAGGAAAGATGTGGACCAATTGAAGAAAGTCCATAGAAGAGCAACACAAATGACTAAAGGTCTGCAAAACATGATCTTTGAGGGAAGATAGAAAAAAAAATGTTTGTTTAGTCTGGAGGAGAGAACATGGGGGTGGGGAATGTGATAACAGTTTACAAGTACATTAACAGTTGTTACAAGGAGAAGGAAAGGAGAAAACTTTTTTTCCTTAACCTCTGATAAGACAAGAACAAGTGGCCTTCAATTGCCGCAGGGAAGGTTGAGGTTGGACTTCAGGCAAAAACAGTGATTAAGCACGAATAAATTGCTTTGGGAGGCTGTGGAGTCTCGATCACAGGAGATTTTTAAGAGGAGGTTGGACAGACACCTGTCAGGGATGATGTAGAGATAGTCCTGCCATAAGTGCAGGGGACTGGGCTAGATGACCTCTCAAGGTCCCTTCCAGTCCTGTTGTTCTCTGGTGCTTAACTTTTTCTAAAAATTGTCATTCTGCTTATTACGTTTGTTAGTACAATTCATATTGCCTTTCTGCATAGCTAAAAGCATTTTCTCTTGAGATCCATGTCGGGTGCTTTTGCCCTTCTGAGAGCAGTATCCCCACCTTCCTCTCCTCCCCTCCCCCCCACCATATTAAACTAGCTGGGAAGTTAGCTGTAGACAATGCCTCTGACACTTTTCAGAACATGCAAAGAAACACCCTCATACACAATCATATTATTAATAATAAAATATATCTCTTCTCAGTAAAGCAGCTATTTTAGGAACTTCTGGGACTCGGTAGTAATATCTAGCTCTTAAATATTAGCTCTTATCAGAACTCAAAGGGTGTGTCTACACTGGCAACTTTGGTCGACTTAAGGACGCTTAAGTTGACCTACACAAAGCCGCATCCACACTGGGCTTTTATTAAGTCAACTTAAGTGCTTCCTTAAGTCCACTTAACACCTCTGAAGGTTGACTTAAGCTTTAAGTCGACTTAAAGGCATTGTGGATGGCTATATCTACTGTTAAGTCGACTTAAAGTGTAGCCACTCTTAAGTCGACCTTGTTAAGTCGACTTAAGAGAGTTGACTTAACTTTACAAGTATAGACATAGCCAAAGTGCTTTATGAAGAAAGATGGATTTTCCTGACATGGGGGAAACTGAGGCAACTGGGGGTGAAATGACATGACCCAGGGCATTTACCAGCATAAGAGTAGCAGAGCTGGGACTAGAACCCAGGTTTCTTAAGTGTCAATCCAGTACTCTACCTACCAGGAGTAACTTCCTCAACATAACTGCAGCCATATGAAATCTGCATTAGCAAGAACATGGACAGAATCATGAGTTATGTGAATCAAAACATGGAATCAAGCACATTTTTAAAAAAAAAAAATTTTTTTTTTTAAAATTCCCTTCTATACAAAAAAGAATACAGATGTTGCTTCATTGCAGCCATGGAACTGGAGGAGTTTTCTGCTGGCCAGGACCGGAGGAGATGGAATTTGATTTTTTTGGTAATTCAAAAGAATAAAAAATAAATCCGGACATCCAAAATGAAAACATTGATTTCATAGGAGCCAACATAGTATTTCAAGCAGGGTCTTAATGTTATATTTAAGTTTTTTAATTGCTTTTGCCCCTCCCATTCTTGCATGTGCGTGCACACACGCACACAAACACAGATTTTTTTTTTTAATTAACCATTTTTGTTGGGGTAGGTGGGGGTGACGCTTATGGCATTTTTTTTCGGAGTACCTGTCCTTTTGCTTTTAAAGGTGCAACACTTGGATGCATAAGAGTACAAGTTTGAGTCAGTTCTGGGCGTAGCTTTCTTAAAGTGCAAATAAGTTAGTTAACATTACAGATTTGTTTGATGGTGCAAGTGTGAATACTCAGATATTGCGAGCCAAGTTTTTGAGCACTACAAACACTTAAAATCCATGGCACAAATGAATTAAGGCTTTGCTACAGGGAGCAGTATCTTCTATTTAGATACGCAATTCTTTGCTTTCTTCCTGACATCCACTATGCAGAATCCCTCCTGTGCAAAGCCCCATGCACTTGGACTTAACTGCCACCAAAGCTTTTAAGTGCATGTACCTTGAGTTCCTATCATCCCTGCGTGAACATATGAAAAGCCAGTCCTCGTAATAGTTCCAGAGTTCTGCTTTAGTCAAATGCACAGCAGTCATAAAAGCCATTTCTTTCCTTTTGTCATAAAAACATGTAGAATTTTAACGTTCTGTATAATGCTGAGTTTGTGCATGTCCATTGAACTCCACACCCCTAGTTTTAGATACAGCTAGCTTTCCTGACTCCTGATGTCATCCCCTTCTTCACTACCTCTAGAAGCCATATCTGAGCTCTGAAGAAGGGGAGTGTAAATGAGGGTCTGCACGGGCAATAGTTAGGAAATAAATTACTGAAGTTAAGTAACTTATGATTATTCTAAAATTATAACACAACTCACTTATATCGGTCAAATGAACCAAAATACAGGTGTCCCCCAAGTTTCCAAAGAATTGCTGTTCTTCGGTTTTAGAATCTTTGGTATGAGAATAAGACTTAATGGAGAGTCCCTATTTACTAGGTAGGCACCAACAGTCAAATCTCGCTTGCTGGACCTACCTGTCAGAGGGCTCAGGGCCAGTAGCGCTCAGACTTGCATGATTCTGACATCTGTGTGGTGTCTGGAAAAAGCCCCCTTTTGCTATTTCACCTGTACTAGAATGTATTGCAGGGTAGTCTTGTTGCATTTTCTTCTATTACTAAATACTGGGACTTTTTTTTTTTTAGGTGATTCATCTGCTTTAATCATGAACAAACTGAAGTGTCCGCACTGTAATTATGTAGCCAAATACAGAAGAACACTAAAGAGACACTTGCTCATTCATACAGGGGTGAGATCTTTTAGCTGTGACATCTGTGGAAAGCTGTTTACTCGAAGAGAGCATGTAAAAAGACATTCCTTGGTAGGTAACATTTTCTGTATATATCTTTAAGGCTTTGAAACATTTCTTAATCTTTGGTAGAAATCATCTCACAAGAGATTTGACATGTGAATAGTCTCTGCATTAGATAAGGTAGCCAAATTTGTCTGCTTGGTGCCAGGACAATTTTATATATAAAATTCCAATCTGAAAAATGCAATATCAGTAAAATTTGTTTCCAAGATCTTTCTTGGAAATGGCATGAGAGTTTTGAGGCAGAAGTTTCAGGAAGATTGAGGAAGTGACAGAAGAATAAGAACAGAAATGCGTGGTTTTACAGGTTTAGTAGACCAGAAGAAACCTTCCCTTATTCGGGCAGTAACCGAGTATAACATTCTTTCATTCTGTAGTACTTTTTCACTGTTTTCTTCCCAAACTGATAACCTACTAGTCAGCTTCTCCAAATGCCATGTTGAAGTTGCAGCCATGTTCATCCGAAGACCATCTGATGGATTGATGTAATACGCAGTTTAAAAATCCAAATTGGGGTGATCAGTATTTCCAGCCTAATGCTGAAAATGAAAACTTGTCTTCTGATATTCATTCACTGTAAAGTGCCATTGAACAGTTGTTCACTAATGTGCTATATAGGTGCATTGTGCCTAAATGACCATACGAACCAAGATAATCACAGCATCTCAGGAGGAGAAGCCAGAGAAGTGTTTATATTCTAGGCTTTTTGATAGATATTTTCTGTGCAGTTAACAAGAGTTAAGACAGATCAGATTTCATTTTAATCCTTGGGTTGTATAAATCCTAGGTGCACTAACATTTCAGTTTTAGAGAACAGTGAAGGCACGGGTTAGATTGGTGGCAAGAAAAATGGTGGTATTTTTCTAAGTACTGCCCTCACGAGTCACCGCTCACAGAAGATTCTGTGATTGTATTTTGAACAGCTGCAGAATCTGAGTGATTTGGGATTGTCCTCCCCTCAGTGTGATCTGAATACACCAACAGCTCCATTGGATGGTTGAGCCTCATTGAGGGGACGCTCAAGCCCATAAGGCCCTATTTGGCTTCTTGAGTTTGCAAGGGCAGGAGAGGGGGTTCTGCTACATTCTACTAGGCTCATTGGGCGTGGCTGCTTCTTGATTGGGGATGGGAAAGTGGTAACACACTCATGAGTTCTACTTCGAGACATGTCTCTGTGGATGCTCCACGTTGGGTGCTGGAGCATCTACGCGGCATGAATCGGAGAACTCTCATAGCCATATTCGTTAGGGTCACGCAAGCGCTGACAGGCTGTCTCGTGCTGTCACTGGCGCCCTGTCAGCATGCGCGCAACCTGACCCTCCCGTGCCCCCCTAGCCCCCAGTTGTGTCTCAACCGTCCACAATTAGACAGAGTTCTCTGTCTCTCCTGGCCTACCTCAGCTCGTTAAATTCTTCCTGTTCAAGACTATTTCTCTTCCTATTTCTTTTCCCTTTTTAAACTTCACTTCCCCTGTTTAAAAACAAAATAAAACCACAAAACAAACACTTTGGTCCGCTTCAAGCACTGAGAGTCCTGTCAGGATGCAATAACTGTGTCCGATGGACACTCAACCTGCATAAAATGCCTAGATGAGGGACACGTCTCACAGAAGTGCCCCCACTGCCAAAACTTAAGTTCAAGGGTACGCTGTGACAGGGACCTCTGCTTGAAACTGATGATGGAGTGGTCCCTTCACCCAGCTTCAGACCCGGGGCAGCCAACCGCCACTCAGGTCACTTCGGACAAATGCCGAACTCCTCCACACGTGGGATTAAAACAGAAAATCGCCGTCATTGGCCACCAGATCCTGTAGCGATGAAGCTCCTAGTTCCTCCGCTACACAGACAGCTAAAGCCCCTAAAAGGTCTGCCTCTCTGCATTCGGACCACAGGGCAAAACACACAGACCAACAGGGCTCATTATCCCTGAAACCGCCAGTCATCTGCCTCCAGCGTACCAAATGATCAGCACAGGAAGCGGACGCGGCACAGGCACCACCACTGCTCTAGAGCAGTATGCCATCTCTGATTGAAGCCGCACCGCCTTCAAATCCACTGGCACCGAATCTCACTGCGGCACCAACCCCCTTCCTTTCAGAGCCTCATATGACTAAAGAACCATCAATTTCTTCGGCACCAGCTTGCTCTTGGGAGCAGACAGCTCTATGAAAGCAAACTGAAAAGAGAAAACACTAACACAGAAGAGGACGAGCACTCACTACCACCACCCTCCCATAGACACGAAACTGATGGATCCCCAGTCTGCCTGGCTAGGTCTGAATCATCCTCACCGCTGGATTCAGAGGAAGATGATGTGATGGACCAGGGACTTGGATTTTTGCCACAGCCTATGTCCCCACCAAATAGAGAACACAGATACCATCGTTTACCTACTATACCTACATACTCTTGGTACTCACCACCCTGGTATGGTCTGCCGCCCTCCCACCAGCAGCATTGGTCGCACTGGGACGCCTGGTCGCAATATTTATCCAGACCGTCTACCTCACGCCAATACAAACCAACAACCCCAACCATCTGCACCTGTCAACCAGGAAACTGAGGAGGAATTAGATATGGGAGACCCAGAGCCAAATACTCCACCGCACAATCAGACCCAGACAGATGACACCATTACTTTATCACTACCTAACTTGGATGACTCCAGACAGTTCCAAGATCTTTTTTGTTGAGTGGTGGACGCACTTGAGATTTCCATACAAGAGGACTCAGGATCCTAAGAATCTTACACACTAAGCCTTATACGAGAATCGCAATACCAATGAATGATTCGATCCTTGACCCAGCCAACGACCTCTGGCAAACCCCTGCCTCAATCCCACCTACCTCCAGAAAGGCGGATAAAAAATACTTTGTACCCCACAAGGAATCAGAGTACTTTTTTAACCACCCTCCTCCCAACTTTTTAGTAGTGGAGGCTGCACACAACCATCATAAACAACAGTTTAACAAAACACCTCAGGATAAGGAAGATTGGAAAATGGACATTCTGGGCAGAAAAGTATATGCCTTAGCCACCCTCCAATTAAGAGTAGTTAATTATTCCACATTACTCATGAATTATGATCATGACAACTACCTTAAGTTGGCTGATTTTATTGAATATATTCCAGAAGAAAACAGACAGCATTTCCATTGTTATTAAAGAAGGACAGTTAATCTTGAAGCTAGGCCGCTTTGGATGCCGCTGATACTGCAGCCCGTACCATCACCACAGGGGTAGTGATGTGCAGATGTTCATGGTTACATTCGGTGGATCTTCCCAAACAACTTCAGGAGGCCATAGACCTGCCATTTGAGAGGAAAAAGTTATTTTCGGAAACTACTGATCAACTGATGCACGGCTCTGAAGACTCAAGAGCTGCACTCCGAGCCTTTGGTATCTATCCCCCGGTGGCACAATGTAGACCGTACCACTACCAACCTTATAACTCGAGGTACCAATACCAACCACAAACCAGGCCACCGTTTAGATGACAGGACCAGCATTCGCACAATCCCCAGCGCCCACAATGCCACAGACAGCCCTTAAATCAACCCCCCACCAATCAAGCCCCTACATCAAACCCCAGTTTTGAGGGTGATGTTGAGGGCCTGAATGTTACCCCAATATCTTCTGAGCCACCTACATGTCTGATCTTTACAGACAGTCTACAGTCCTGTTACCATTCCTGGACAACAATCACAATGGATAGATGGGTCTTAGACACTATCACTGTGGGTTACACAATACCATTTCTATCAAACCCTACATCCCATTACCCTTCCCTGTCCCTTTACAGGGACACAACTCATTTTGGAACAGGAAGTTCAACACCTCCTACACATGGGTGCAATAGAGGAAATACCCAAAAGGTTCCAGGGCAGGGGCTTTTATTCCCCCTATTTTCTGACCCATGAAAAATCAGGAGGTTGGCGACCAATCCTTGACCGTAGAAGGTTAAATACATTAATAAAATACCAAAAGTTTAAGATGGTCACCCTCTCTGTGATTATCCTGGTTCTCGAATATGGGGACTGGTTTATGGCCCTCGACTTGCAAGACACCTACTTTTACATCCCTATCCATCCAGCTCATAGAAAATACCTCAGGTTTATGGTTAATGTTCATTTCCAATATGCTGTTCTCCCCTTTGGTCTCTCCACAGCACCACAGATATTCTCCAAAATATTATCCATGGTAGCAGCTCACCTTCAAAGGAACAGAGTAACCATATTCCCGTACCTCAATGACTTCCTGATAAAGTCCACCTCATGCGCACAGGCCACTCAAGCACTCAGCTTCACGAGTTCCCTCTTCCAAAACCTAGATCTTCTAATAAATCCAAAGAAATCAACCCTAACACCAACACGAGACATCCAGTTCATGAGAGCCCGTCTGGACTCCAGAGAGGCATGAGCCTTTCTCCCAGATGAGAGTGAAAACATAATAGACCTCACGAACATGGTCATTCACATGCCTACAACCACAGCAAGAACCTGCTTGCAACTAGGCCACATGGCCTCTACTATCTTTTTAGTCAAAAATGCCAGACTGCACATTCGCCCTTTCCAACTCTAGTTCACTATGGTCTACAGACCAAGATAGCACTCTATGCAGAAAATGGTTTGTCTACTGTCGGAGATGAAACATTCCATATCTTGGGGGACAATTCCAGCAAATTATAGGAAGTGGATTATCCTTCCTCCAACAATAATAATGACTACAGACACTTCCTTTTGGGGCTGGGGCGCACATATCCAAAACAATACCATGCAGGGCAAATGGCTCCCACAGTTTGGCCACCCTACATATAAATATTTCAGAGCTTTGAGAGGTAAGATATGCCTGCCAGCATTTCCAGTAATCTCTTGTAAATCAACACATCAAGATCATGACTGATAATGTGGCCTGTATGTTTTACATAAACAGACAGGGAGGAGTACGCCCCAAATCCCTTTGTATAGAATTGATCAAACTATGGACATGGTGTATAAGCAACATCATCATGATTTTGGCCTCTTACTTGCCTGGCACTCGGAACAATGTAGCAGTTTTTCTCAGCTGCTCATTCATGCAAAATCACGAGTGGGAACTACATCCAAAACTCCTACAAAGGCTCTTCCACCAATGGGGCTACCCTTCAGGAGACCTATTTGCAACCCTAAACAATTGCAAATGCCCCGAGCACTGCTTGAGAGCAGGAATCGGCACTGGTACATTAGGTGATGCCTTTATCCTCCCATGGGAGGGAAAGCTCCTATATGCCTTCCCTCTCATACCTCTGATTCCCAGAACTTTACACACACAAATCTTCAACAGTCATAATGCTAGCTCCAGCATGGCCCAGACAACCTTGGCACACGAACCTAATGGAGATATCTGCCAGACCACTCATCACATTACCCCCACTATGCAACCTCCTCACACAACTCAACGAACGCACAATCCACTTGGACCGCAGAAGACTCCATCTGACAGCCTGGTTGCTTGTTGGTTCCACAATGAGAAACTCCAGTGCTCCGAGGCAATCCAACATGTCCTCTTAAATAGTCGGAAACCCTCCACTCGTAAAACTTACCTCCAAAAATGGCAAAGATTCTGACACTGGTGCCTCCAGAATAATGTCCACCTGCTGTTAGCTCCTATTGCTGACATTTTGCAATATCTTCTACACCTAAAATCATCAAGACTCTCCATTAATGCCATTGAAGTACACCTGGCAGCAATCACAGCATTTCATGAACATCCAGGGTTTGAATCCCCTTTTTCTCACCCTACAGTTAAGAGGTTCCTCAAGGGTATTCAAAATTTCTACCTGGAAATTCGCCCTCCCACTCCAACCTGGGACCTGTGCTTAAGTCCCTAACCAGACTGCCGTTTGAACCACTGGCAACTTGCTCCCTCGCTCACCTCTCCATGAAGGTTGCTTTCCTGATTGCGATCACTTCTGCCTGTAGAGTAAGTGAACTCGCAGCACTGATGGCAACTCCACCCTACACAATGTTCCACAAGGATGAGATATCATTGAAGCCGCACCTGAGCTTCATTCCAAAAATCTCATCTCTGTTCCACCTTAACCAAACCATTCACTTACCTGTTTTTATGCCAAAGCCTCACTCGAATCCGCAACAGGCTCTTCTCCACACACTGGACGTCAGCAGGGCCCTCGTCTTTTAGCTGCAAAGGACGGACATTCAGGACTTCAAACAGACTTTTCGTATCCATAGCAAACAAAAACAAAGGCCAACCAATTTCAAAACAAAGGCTGTCTAAGTGGATATTTAACTGGACCTATACAAGCTACAACATCGCCAAATAGCACCACCAGGGTGTATACAATCCCATTCAACTAGAGCTGTATCCACATCAACAGCCTTTCTCCATAATGCGTCGGCAATTGACATCTGTAGGGCAGCTACCTGGATCTCAATTCATACTTTGACTAAACACTATGCCATTGACCAAGCTTCTAGATCTGGTGCCGCAATTGGCCTATCCGTCCTGTCCTCATTACAAGGACGCCACTCCAAAGACCCTCCTCCGGTGTAAGGACGTGGCTTTGGAGTCACGCAAAGTGAAGCATCCATGGGGACATGTCTCAAAGGAGAAAGGAAGTTTATCCACCTTGTGCAGTAACTGGAGTTCTTCAAGATGACTGTCCCCGTGGATGCTCCACCACCCACCCTTCTCCCCTCTCTTCGGAGTGCATACTTTTCTGCTCCCTGGTTGAGGGTTTCTAAATGAGATGTTACACCAGGGGTCGGCAACCCCCAACACGCATGCCAACCTCGGCACACGGGCCAATCTTGAGCGGCACGCGGCACTGCTCAGGCTCCCCCTGCTGCCTCCGCCCCTCAGCGTGTCCTGGGGGCTGGGGCCAAAAGAGCCATGTGTCGCGGATCCAGGCTCCCACTGGCTGCGCTTCCCTGACTCCACAGCAAGGTAAGTGCTATGGGGGGAGCCAGACAGGGGTGGGGGCAACCAGTGGCGCAGCCCGGCTCAAGGGGGCCGGCTCGTCAGATGCTTTGAAAGCTCATGCAATAAATAAATTTAAGGAGTCCTGTGGCACTTTTAAAGATTAACAAATTTATTTATTCATGAGCTTTCAAAGCATCTGATGAAGTGGGATTTTCTCCCACGAAAGCTCGTGCAATAAATAAATGTTAGTCTTTAAAAGTGTCACAGGACTCTTTGTTCATTTTGCTGAACTATATGGCTACCCCTTTGGAATCGGTGCTTTTTGTAAACCTTCTTAATATTCTCCACCATCTCCTTTCTTAGGTATGTTTCAGCAAGCAGTGAAGCTGTTTACAATGTCATTATTTAAAGTATTTGTCAATGAACGTCTGAGTTAGTTGCCCTGTTCATTTAGTGGGTGGTGGAGGAGTTCCAGGTTTCGCAAACATCACTGCATCTGTTGAACTTAATTGGTTTTTGACATGGTATTTCAGCAACCATTGCATCTTCTAGAGTCTTAACTTTTTTAAAAAAATGAAAGTTTAAGTTCTGTGGAATAAGACGGCAACAAGAAAGAGGTACTGGTACACCATGCTCCTGTTTGTTAGTCTGAGCTACAGTTACATTCTTGTCTGCAGAGGAAACTTTTTCAGTATAACTCGAGAATTTAAACAGATTTAGTTAGATCAATACAGTTAGACCTGCTTCTATTGTGTTACTTGGGAAGGTGTTTAAACTAAACAAAAATAATTATTATAGACATCATACAGGGTTTATGCCAATACAATTATAACACTGTAATGTAGAGTGAGCTGTAAATGTTATATGATGAAATACTTCGCCTTCAACTAATTTCCATCTGATTTTTAAATTGCGTGTTTCAGTGGTTTGTTTGTTTTGAAAGAATATTTTCATCTTCTATCCTTAAACTATAATGGACTAGTTACAAACATAGTAATTTAATTGTATGTGTAAGGAGTTCAATCCCCATGTACAGGTCTTGAAAATCTTGAACTGGGAAATTTTCCCTAGTGAATAAAGGGGCATATGCCATTAATTAATACAGGATTTAAGTTACTTTGTGTTTTTAGTTTCTAGCCCTTAGAATTTCAAAGACACATCGGGTTCTCTTTTAGAAGACTGGCTTGTTACAGAGTCTTTTTTCCCTAAGTGTCTATACAAAACTCTACAGCAGTGAAACTGATAAGAAGCATGTCAGTCTTATCTCAACCAGCTGCTTAATGTATAGGCGGCAACAGTTAAGGAAGGCAATGAAAATGTTACCTCTCAACTTTCAGGGGCCCTTTAGCTAGCAAAAGGTCTTGTCAAAATTCTTTTGTGGATATCAAAACATGAATTGACTCAAAACAGTTCATGCAAATTCAGCAGGATTTTCCAAATGATGCAAATGTAAGTTTCTTCTAAACAACATTTCTCTTCTTGTTCAGGTGCATAAAAAAGATAAAAAGTACAAGTGTATGGTGTGCAAGAAGATCTTCATGCTAGCAGCCAGTGTTGGAATAAGACATGGATCTCGACGCTATGGAGTTTGTGTAGACTGTGCAGATAAATCTCAACCAGGAGGGCAAGAGGGAGTAGACCAGGTGCAGGACACCGATTTCCCTAGGGATGAAGAATATGAGGAAAATGAAGTAGGAGAAGCTGACGAAGAGCTAGTTGATGATGTGGAAGAGCAGAATGACCAGTCTCGATGGGATGAATCTGGGGAAGTCTGTTTGCCTTTAGATGACTGAGGGTGTACTGCTTAAGGATGCTGCAGTTGGATACTGTGGATTGACAATTTTGAGTTTTTTGACTGAAGGCTTGCAAAATATGGTACAGGCTGGATGGTAGTTATGTTGCTGTGAAAACTGTAGGGTCAAAGCCTTATAGCAAAAAAGGATTATTAAATTTTTTATGATATTTGCACAGGACTGTACAGCATACAACTATTTGGTTGAATTATACAGAGTCCTCACATCTAGTCAGTTATCAAAAGAAAATGTATTTTTTATTATTTATAGGATATAGCTACTTGGGTCCTATTCAAACATGGTAACTGTACTTATTATGTTACACATTCATTTATCCTTCAACACAAATGAAGGAAATAACAATCTTGGTATGGAAATACAATGACAGCGTCCCCAAATCCAATCATAGTTCCAGTGAACCAGTGAGGCTAATTTGGGCTAGTGGCTCTTATTTCCAAGAATAGGGCTTCGCTATTCCACTCTTGCCTCCCCTTTACCCGTAATGTTCTAAACTCAGTAACTTAAATATGCAGTATAGATAATATCAACGTACTAAAGAAATTGATTTATGTTGGTTGGCCTTAAGTCAACCTGTGGTCTAGGTGACAAGCACTGGAGAAGATAATATTGGCATTAATTTACTGACTTTTTCTTGACAACTTTGAATTTGTAAGAAAGCTATTTCTCTTTCACCAAATGCAGAGTAATTACACAAGGAAAAATGACTAATAATACTAGACTTGTATTAAAGTATGAGTAACTTTTTCCTTGCCACTTATCAAAATTTATTATATTGGACACTTTCTGGCATAGCCTCTTTTTAGGTATCTTTTTTGTTGGCATTATTCCTTGCTGACCATCTTTTTTCTCCAGTGTATACCTCAGTCCAACACAAAGCTCAAAGAATCCCAGAAATGGAGAAAGAGTGTCATAGAAATATTAAATGACATCTGATTTTTTTGTTTGTTAATTTACCGTAAATGTCTGCTTTTGGCTAGTTTTGTTATGCAGTATGAATTAGACACTAGGCTGTTGTGTCCATTGTTATTCATTAAAATGAACACAAATGATCTACTTTTTTTAATTCTTTTGTATTTTCTGGGGGTGTTTCTAATGTTAAATTA
This sequence comes from Pelusios castaneus, assembly GCA_007922175.1. Lineage (NCBI taxonomy): Eukaryota > Metazoa > Chordata > Testudines > Pelomedusidae > Pelusios > Pelusios castaneus. Next base: position 5,620,552 of record ML685849.1, on the reverse strand, counting down.
TGTTAACTTGATGGCTTAATTTGCTGAAACATTTTAAAAAAAACAAAACCAAACCAAAAGCAAAGTGATATTTGAGTTCACCTTATAGAACGCTCCACTCCCAACACTCTTGACTTCAGTTTTTGAGGAGGCATTGAAACTTGAATTTTTGTAGCCATGGACTTTTTTCTAAACTTGTGATACTGTACCAATGATTTCAGGCCTCTTCCTGAGGGAGGGGAGGGTATTGCACCTTTAGGTTAAACTCCTTCACTTCATCTAGCCTAATGAATTAGCTGATCATTGGACACTGCGTTTGATGTATTATTATGTCACGATGAATAAATATGCACAGCATTTATCATAACACATAGCTAGGCCAGTGTGACTGTACTGTATTAAAAAAATTGAGGGTCCCCATATTTTCAGCTTTGTTTTAATTTTAAAATGAGTATATTTTCCTATTTTATATCAGGTAATTAAATTATGGTAGTTGTGTGGAAAACTTTGAACTACGCTTTGTTGGACAGAATCTTATTGGTGCTCCATCTGATCAAAGTTGGTATGTATTTAAAGAGACAAGCTTTACTGTTCTTTTATTGCAGTAGAACAGTGATTTAATGTTGGTCATTGGTTCTGGCTAGATGAAACTGAGATAAGTTGAACTACAGGTCTGTGGATATTAAAATGCATCTTTTTTTATGATACAGTTGTTTCATTGGTAGTTTCCACAGCACTATAAACTTGACAGATGACTAGTTTTTGTTTTTGCTTTTTTTTAAAAAAAAAAAACCTGAAAAATACAACTTATTCTCATTGTTCTAGACTGAAATGTGTAATTTTGGTGGGGTCCAAAGTAGAAATTAGTTGGGCAAAGAGCATATGAAAGAAAAGTATTTTAAACATTAAAATAATGTTCTGCTTTGTGAATATGTAAGTATAGCATAAAGATTTTTTCCCATTTATCCCCTTTAAAACCATAGTTTACAACTGGTAGATCTCTCTCTCTTTCTCTCTCTCTCTTTCTCTCCCTACACACACACACACACACACACACACATGCACGCATTTTTTA
>ML685849.1:5570431-5619098 GCA_007922175.1 Pelusios castaneus | reverse complement strand
TTAGAAACTGGACCTGGCTTGACATTCTTAATGTATTTTACTTTTTTCTCAAGGTATGAACTTCTTCTCTTGAAACTGAATCTTCTTTTACTACTTAAATCATTTATGTATATCTGGTAAATTATGACCAAATTTGTTGTTAGATTGCATACAGTAAATTGAAATATACACTTGGTACACTACAGAATTGTTGTGCTTTTGTTCTGGTTATATTTTGAAAAACAGGGTTTATTATAGATTGAGTGTAACTTATAAATATTCAAACATTCTTACAATGATTGGCCTTAGACTCTTCTGTTGTATTGTGACAATCTTTATATGCTTATTAATGGTCAAATGTTTGGTGTCAAATTCTGTTTTCTTAATGTGACATCTGGTGTTAAATCGGTAAGTACAGGATTGTGCTTGTTCTCACATCTGAGAAGCAAAGGAGTTTGTTTGTAATATGGTTTAAAACCTGAATACTCTGAGTTGATTGTTGCTCAATATTTTTCATTTTAAATAAATGATAAAATAATTAAGGGCTATGAATTGAAAAGGGACAGAAAGTGGGTTTGTTTATCCCTCTTCTATATGTTATAAAGAAGCAAAAAACAAACAAAAAAAAAACCCTTTTCCTTATAGGGTATAATGGATTTTTTTTATTTTGCAAAAGCTGTGATTTGCTCTTTAGAAACCCATGAAGATCACTTCTTTTTAATCACTTGTTTGAGGCAGGGTAATGAAATTCATAGGATGCAAACAAACACAATTTTGATTAGTAATTTCATTCTCCTTATCAAACTAGATATACTACAGCTAAAATAGATTAAAACTTAAAACATAAATTGCTCAGACACCTATGAACAATATATTAATAGCATGTAGTACCCAAGGAGCATCTTCCCATTGTAATGTTAAAGATCTTAAACACAAGAAGTTTCCAGTTAAGAATCTGTTGTTGGAGTTAATCCATCCTTCCTTCCCCTCCCTGCAAGTGAGCATAGTTTTTGTGTCTGCACCTTGGAGACCGATACACCTGATCCTCAATAGATATAGCCCAGGCAGCAGGAGTTGGAGCTACCTGTCACAATAGTAACACTTTTTTTCCCCCCTTTTTAAATGTATATATACCTTGCAACTCTCTTTTTGGTTTTTGTTTTTGTATTACAGCTTGATGTTATCAGAACATTTGATTTCCATTTTGAGGGGAATGGGTTCTAACCAGTAAGAGAAAATTAAATCCTGGACAACCAACATACAATAAACTTCCTATCTCCAAACAGCTGGCATAACTGAGGAAATACTGTTAGTTATTTGACATTGGTTTTTAATTGCTGAGCTCTCCTAAAATAGTAAAAGAGAGAGAGCTTGGGGGTTTTGTGCCTGTTTTACCATATGCTTAATTGTTTAGCCAAAGTGACAAGAAGCACTTGACTACAGAGGCCTCTACTTAATCTGTCTCCAAGGACCTGGTTTTGAGACCAGTCACTGCCTGTTTCTCTAATTCCTTCCTGAACCACTGGGCTATGGGGACATTTTGATGGAAAGACCGTCTCGAAATGGATGAGAGAGGACAGAATAGTTGGTGCTTCTAAAATGTAGACATCCCATTATACATTCTTCCTACTACAATGAAAGCTAGATGTGTGTTAGGTGATATCTTTAAGGGGGGATTTCTGTGCAGTAATTGGATACCAATAAGACCTAACTTAACTCCTGGCTGTTTTTGGAGTTCCTATTCAGACTGCCCAGGAGTGATAGGAGAAAATATACTTGCTAATTTTTCATCTGGTCTCTAATTGAACCAGTTTTAGGGCATGTATCTGCACCCAGTTTATGCTCTCTGATATAAGCACTTTCTTCTGAGGCAAAAAATCCCCTAACCACCTCCCTGAACAGCAGAGAATCACGGTCAAACTACTGAGGTCAATGCAATGAGAATGTAGGTATCGTATGACCTGTGTGAACCCACCTAGTCCTTCAGCAGCTCTCCCAAAATGCCCTGGTCTCTGCAATTGTGACCACTTTGGTCACGATTGTGAAGTCCACTACCCAGACGTCTCAGAAACCCCCTCCCGCCTTGTGTTTTTTTGAAATGCCTTTTCCTCACTGTCCACCTTGGCTAGCACACCTATTAATTTATCCTTACTGTTGTGAACAAGTGTTCAACAACCATGCCAGCTCCAGATGCTAGATGCAGTCCTGACTGAAGAAGACAGGAGATATTGGATCTCCTTAGCCTTTGGGCTCATAGCTGTGCTTGCACAGCCTCTTTGCCCAGCTGTAGAAACACGAACATCCGCAAGCAGATTGCCGGGTGAGGGACTGGCAAAGGGGTATGATGGGATCAACAGCAGTAATGCATGAAAGCAAAGGAACTTTGCCAGCGTTACCACAAAGTCAGGGAGGCCATCAAGAGATCTAGTGCTGCCCTGCAGATGGGTCACTTGCAGCAGATTGTCTAACATAAGTGGTGGAGACCCTGCCAGTGCCCCACAGATCACTGAGGAGCCCAAGACACTCCTGCCAAGAATGGGGTCTGGAGGGAGACATCAGAGGATCCAGGCTGCCAGCCAAGGCCTGTTTGAGACTTTGCACAAGGGTGGACTCCTGCCAGACAAGCGTGGATGAGCTCAACAAAGGGAAAGAGAACTTGGGTATGTGTATGCATGATTTTTTTTTTTTTAAACAATGTTTAAATTTAGAGGTGACATCTAACTCATCCCTAAATTAACAAGACATAGGTATAAATGTTACGTGATATTACTTCTATGAGAAGAGGTAAAGTATAACCAGAAGAGGCAGATTTGCCTTCTGCTTTTCATTCCCCTATTGGGTAGAGAGGAGGCGGCATGTGGAGCATTGCAATGTCCCTCTTGTCCTCGTCAGAGAGAATCTGCAATCCTCTCACGAGTTTTCTAGGGCCGGCTACCTTATTCCTCTGCAGTAGGGGACTTTCCCACGTCACTCTGTGGTGAGCTGGGTTGGCATCATTGCTGCAAACGGACTAGTGATATGCAGACCTAGGCAGCTTTGGGTTGTTAGCAGCAGCTGTATCAGAGCCCTATGCCTCACAAAGCCCTCCCCCCCAGGTGCCCCATGGAGGGGGAACCTGTAGAGGCCAGGCCCCTGGGCCATTCTGAGGGGCTTTGGGGGGAAGAAGGGGACTGGGCTGGCCCCACACCAGAGCCAGATTAGAGGGGCCCTGGCCTGGCCTACCCACTTTTGGGGTGCCACCTAGTGCCCTGCCCACTCCTCATGGGGGCAGGGCATCTGTGGGCCCCAGTGCTGGAAGGGCCTGTTCAATGCTGCAGGAGGCCACCCTCCCATCTGTTCTGCATAGGGCAGCATTCTGGCCTGCCCTACTCCCGGCTAGCTGTTCCGCCCTAGGGGGCAGGGTGGGCTGGCGTGTGGCTGCTGCTGTGCACGGTCTCGGGGAGGGCCATCTCCCCCTTCCCTCCCAGTGCAGCTGAGGGCTGGGTGAGCCAGAACAGGGTTCAACCCGCAGGGTTGAATGGCCCACCTCCAGTGCCAGGGCCTGTGGCCACTCTGCTGCCAATTTGGACTATGTGAGGGAGGATGGGGGTGCCAAGGGCCAGTCCGGGCTGTGGCCCTGCTAATCCAGCCCAGGTTTGGAGCTGGCCTGGCACGCAGGGCGCTCGGCCCTTCACCAATTCCCCCATCAGTCTGCCACCTGAGCTGTATTCTCTGTGCCTGTATAACCTTTGAGGGGAGAGCAATCAGCTAAAATCATCACTGTGCGAGTATTCAGTACCATTGCCCTATATTACTATGAAATGGGGGCTTTGTGCAACCGAAAACCCTACCTGTGCCCCTGTTTGACCATGGTTGGGGCTGGAGGGTGGTACCGAGCCAAGGCACACCAAAGCTGTCAATAAGCATTTTTTTTAATTAAAAGTGTTTGTGGGAACAAGGGATGGGAATCGAGACACACATCTTACCTTCTCCATTGTGACTGTAAATCCAGTAGTACAACTGTCTGTTTTTATCAGCAGCTCTTGGTGTGGCCTGCTCCATACCGGCAGAGCCTGTGATCCTGAGGAAGAGGAGAAAGATAACTAGGGAGGCTGTTCTGCGAGATCCTACATGCCTGTGCTGCATTGGACCATGAACATACAGCTTGGAGGGCTAGTATGATTAACAGCATGGATGAGGAAAGAGGACAGAAAACAGGACCAAGCGAATGAAATGCCCTTGGACATAATGGTTTTTCCCAGGAAGCAAACCCAAATGCTGCAAACCTTGGTTGGGTCCAGAAATCTGACTCGTGATCCTTTGCAATCTGGGAGGACTCCATAGTTGCTGCTTACATCTCCTTCCTCCCCCACACCACAGTCCAAGTGGCATCATGGGCTGTAATCTTACTCTTAGCACTCTATGCTGGGGGCCAGGAAGGAAAGCCAGTTCCACATACACTGGCCTGTGGGAATCGTAGTTCATGCACGTGAAACCATAAGAAACGACATATGTACGTTCAACTAAACAGAAATGTTTATGCAGAAATGTTTATACCATTCCAAGGCTAAAGCTTCACCCTGTTAATTTTTTTAACTTAATATTGCCTGTGGTTGTTTTGCATAGTTTTCTGCACTGTTTGTCAGTCAAAGTTTTATTGTTGGAGAATCAAATGTATCTTTTTTTTGTTTAGGTCAAATGTTGCAGAATGAATTAACAGTGCTTGGTGCAGCCAGTACGTGCAAATGCACATCAACCATCCCATAATTCATAGCTTTGTGAAAACACTGTCTCATTTCTACATGTGTAGCAAGCTGTACTCAGTTCTTATAAGCATCCAAAGCTCCATGCCCCCAGAGCAGTCCAGCACGGAACACTTCTGTGACTCGCTGTCAAAGCCTCCCTCAGCTGCATGGTTCCACATTAGGCTCTTGTGCCTGCCTGTTCAGCATCAGTGGACAGCTGCTTTGCCTCCGCTCTGTTAGCAGCTTTTCCCCTCTTTGCCTCCGAAACTGTACTAGACACAAGTCACTATAACAATGGCATTTTTTTTCACTGAGATCCAATCTAGTGAGTAAACACTGCCAGCCTCCCTTCAGTCTACGAAAAGCACATTCAATGTCATTCTGCACCTGCTGAGGCAGTAGCTGCATCTTTCCTGGGGGCGTCTGAGGCGAGGAGTATGCATCTTCATGAGCGAGGATAGGCTGGGTCCCTGAGAATCACTGGCATTTCAGTATTGCCAGTGGTAATCTGCGGGTCAAGAAAGAATGTCCCTGCTTACAGCTTGCTTTCCGAACAGTCCCATGTTCTTAAAGATGCAAACATCATGCGCCTTTCCTGACAAGCCCATGTTGATGTCAATGAAGCATCTCTAATGATCCAGTACTTGCATGTGCATGGAGAAGTAGCCTGTTCTGTTGATGTACTCTAGGGCAGTGTGGGTTGGGTCCAAAAGAGGGGAGGTGTGTGCTGCCCATTGCTCCACTGCAGTTCAGGAACCCCATTCTTGAATAAAGCCACTAAGTTCTGCAGATTGCTGAGTCACAGTCCTGCCTAGCGGAGGTGATTAACAGCCCTATGCACTTGCATGACAATGGTCCCTGTTGTGGATTTTTCAGATTCAAAATGATTCCCCATTGGCCAGTAGCAAACTGGTGTTGCAAGCTTCCAAAGTACAATCACCTGTTACTTCTCTATTGTCAACACAGTTCTTATTCCGCTGTCCCAGCGCTGGACGCCTGGGGCAAGCTGGCCACAATGTGGCTTTTCACATCCACAACTTGTCATCCCAAACTTGCATTGCAATGAGAACCCCGCCAGTCAGTGCTAGTTCATTGGGCCCAGAAGCAGCACTCTGTCATCTGCAGCAGCACTGCGAATGACTCCAACCACCTTTACAATCGTTTTTTGTTTGGTTTTTTTTGAGGGGTTCTTTTTGCTATGTCCCTTGGCAGCCTGTCCTTGAAAAAATTGTCGCATCTCCCCTGGTTGCTGCATTCCTTGCACAACTGCAAATATAGGATCATGTGTCCTGTATCTGTAACATGTATAAGAACAGTGCAGCATGAGTTTGGTTTTTGTTTTTTTTTTAAATTGCATGGACATTATGGGATATGGATGGCTTTATGGGATGGAGAAAGTTGCAGGCTGGAAACAACAGGTAGCTCCCAAGGATCCTTAGGTGAGTCATTTTTGTCCAACAGGTTCTAAAAACTTCCTGAAGAGAATTGCACTGGACAATAGCATGGGGCACACTGGGTATCTACCCATAATGCACAGCTTGTCTTCATTGACACAGTTGCTCCTGCTGAATGTGTGCAGCACTAATGCAAGCAGCCATATATGTACTCAACCAAGCGATATACAAACACTTCTGCATGGCAATGTAATGTAAATTGAGTGTGGTTTGTAGAGCAGGTACGGCTTCTGTGTTACCCAGGACAATGGTTTAGTAGTGAATACTTACTATCGTTGGGGGGTTTATGAAACTTCTTAACCAAAAAATTTAACTTCTAAAGTAGTTAAACTTATGGATCTATGTACCTCGTTAGTAAGGGGCAACTGCTTTTCTGTGTTGGTCAGCAAATTAGCTCTTCCATCTTACCTAAAACGTTATTTATTGTAGTGCCTAGGGACTTCAAACAGATCTTATGATACTGGGCATAGTGCAAACAAGTTGTATTTTTCAGTTTGCAGGAATAGTCAGTTTTTGGTTAGTCATTTAAAAGGCTTGGAAAGTTTTGAAATTGGAAACCTCATGAGAGAAAGGAAGAGGGGATAAATTCTGGTGATCTTTGAGAGCTTTCTGGCACCAAGAGGAACCTAATATAGACCAACCAATGGAGTTAGCAATGCTAATGAATACGCAGTTGGCTTTGAGGAATATTTGAATACCTCTTGTGATAAAGATCTCTTTTGGGGCTAGAGGGTCTCCTCTTAAATTTATTGGCCAGTTGACTGGGTTTAAGACTAACAAAACTTGGTGCTTTTCCCTCTGGAAAAACCAAGAAATCTACTAACTTTTCTCAATACCTGGGAGGTGCGCTCATATTTTGAGGTACAGTGACAATTATATTTTGTCAGTTACTATGTCTTGTAATCTCTTGTGGCAACTTGTTAGCTTAAAAAAACCCACACTTTTCCCTTTACTACATGCTAATTTTATTTTTTATTGCCTCATCTTTAACAAGATAATATGTTCGATATTCTGTATGTTTGAGATGGTCTTCTATATACGTGGACAGCACATTGCTGCTTCTACAGAAAACAACATGACCAAGATTATATATCAGTATACTGAACAAAATATAGCTGAGAAGTTTGGCTGTAGCATACTGAATTTTATTTACAAACTTGTCTTATATAGTCAATATACATTTGATAGCAATCTGAGGCCCTGGAACTGCAAGATAGAAAAACATATGGCACCTGCAAGAAGAGAGGAGCACTTCTCAATACCTCAGTAGCATACTTAGAAAGGGCCCAGTAGAGAATATTAGAACTTACTTCATATATGGGAGAGTTTAGTACGACAAACCCTTCCAATATACTTTCTACTGACATCAAGCAAGAAGTTTCATGCAGGTTGGAGAACTAAATGTACAGCAGTGAATAACTAACTTGACTACACTAAATTGATGTGATTATAGCAATTTGAACCCAATATTTGCTGGGCATTAGCTTACAATCTTAATGAAAGCTATGTAAAACTTTTTTACTGTTATCAGTTGGACTTACGTATGTCAAAATTCAAGAAGCAGTCACTAACAACATTAGTTTATGCCTTCATTTCTTTTTCACTATTAAAATGTGGACGCTCTCAAGTTCTACAAACAGTAACCCCTTTTCCCTGCTTGATGTGTGTAAGACAGCCAGGATATACAGCAATTAGTATACAGCCCTCAGCCCCAAATTTTATTTTTAAAAAATTTGCTTTTAAAAATTTTTATTTTAAAAAAGTTGATTATCTGGGTTTCTGTTATACTATTTAATAGGAATTTACTGTTATAAATGAAGTTGGAAGTATACTTTTTTTGAAGTAAAAATTCTGAGTACTAAATGCCAACTTCTATTATGAATCAGGACCTCCTTGTGCTAGGCATTGTACAAGCACAAAACAGACTAATCCTGTCCAAAAGAGCTTACAGTTTTGAGATTGCCAGCGAATGCTAAGCAAATACGGGCTAAAAATAAAAGACAAGACAACGGCTAGACTCAGATGGGAAATACGAGAGAAGGAACGCAACAACAGAAGATGGATTGATGGTGTGCTTAGAGACCGCTGTTTAGCTGCCAATTTGCTCATGTAAAGGAGCTGGTTGGAGAGGATTTGAAGAAGGGTAGTGAGTAAGTTTGGCAGATGTTTACTTGGAGCTTCTCCCACATGTAGGGGTAGTACAGGAGAAAACATAAAGCAGTGGTTCCCAACCTTTTTGGCTTGAGGACCACAGATATCATTTTTACAGCCCTGAAGGGCCAACAGCAGCTTCCCCCTGCCAAGCAGTTTGCCTCCTTGCTCATTGAACTCCTGTCTCCCTAGCTGCAGCATCCTGCCTCTGTGCACTCTGTCTGGGTCCCAAGGCAGTGGTTCCCTTCTGCAGCCAGGGGGGATAGAAAATCAGTGTGTCCCTTCCCCCTGGCTCCAAGGACCCTAGCACCTATGGACCTAGGTAGAGAACTTTGCTGTGCTCCCTGCCACCGCCAGCGGGATGGGAGCGCTAGTCTGCAGTCCCTTTGGCTGCAGCATCAGTCTTTTAACCCTGCAGATACACGCTCCCCCTGGGTCCTTAGGCAGTGACTCCATTCTGCAGCAAGCAGGAGGGGAGCTGAGGGCCACTTTGAAAGCCCCTGCTGGCCACTTTTGGCCCCCAGGCCGCAGATTGGGAACCACTGGCATAAAGAATTTGAGACTTTGACAAGTGGGCAATGGAAGCTGGTAGCATGGACTCAACAGAAGCAGGAGCTGGCATCTTGATAGTGAATGAGAGATGATAGGTAGTGTGGGAACAGGCCCTGAAGGGCCTTGAAAGTGAAGACAAATTGTTTGCTTTAGATAAGGGTGGCAAAGAAGAGATGCACAGAGCGGTGATGAGGTCAAAGTGATGGGCTAGGAAAAAGGTTTTCGCATCAGCATTCTGAATGGGTGTATGCAGGACAAGACTGAATTTGTTGAGTCCAGAGATGTACACCTGTAATTGCACTTTGGCAGAATTAACATTGCTGTAGAAACCTTTAACTTTTTTGAATTTCCTCGTCTTTCGAGGACAGCTCTCTAACTGAAGAGCTGTGATATCTGACACTTTAAACCGAAGCAAGTTTCAAATTAAGTGCAAACGTTTTTCTTACGGAAACTTTTTTCTGCTCATCTGAAAAGGGCTAATTGGATTGCTTTGGTTTGAAACGTAACTTAATGTACTTTGAGCCCAAGAGGATCTTTCTTCCTGAGAAAATTGAGAATGAATTTGCCATTTCTTCCTTAATTTCAGAGTTGTTATAGGTGTTATGATGAGAATTCAACAGAGAATTTTTCTGATTGATCCTAAATCCCAAAAGCTCAGTAAATTTTAATTCTTAGGCTTCCAAAATGGTTGCCCCAATTAACTTTAGAAATGCAGCATAGTCTTATAGGTATTGATGCCTTTGCTTTTGGTAGAGGATGTTAGTGTGTGTGCGGCAAGAACATTCATTTAAACCAGGGGTGTCAAACATGCAGCCCATGGGCCAAATGCGGCCCGTGAACGTCTTCCATTCAGCCCGCAACTGCGCTCTGTAGGACCACACTCTCTCTAACAGAGGCTGCGTCTACACTGGTAAATTAAGTCACCTTAAGCTTGCTTAAGTCGACTTAATTTACCCTGCGTCTACACTACAGTTTCCTTAAGTCGACCTTAGCAGCTTGCTTAAGTCGACTTAAGGAAAATAAAGTCGACTTAATTAAAATTATGCCTTCCCTTCCCATCAGACCTAAGGCTTAAGTCGACTCCCTAGAGTCGACTTAAGCCAGTATAGATGTGGGGTAGCCCTAAGTCAACTTAGGGCTACCCCAGGGCTACACTAATGCCCTCCCTGCTGGGGGGGGGGCACAGGGGGAGCCTGGCATGCCCCCATACAGGCCCACCCTGCCCCTCTGCCCTGCCAGGGTCCCTGACCACCTTTGCCCAAAGGCAGAGCCCCCTGGCATTGGGCAAGGGGTGCCCCCCTGCCCCCGTGGACCTCCCCTAGGTCCCCCTAAGCCCCTAGAAGTCGACCTAGGCATCCAGTGTGGACGCTCTAGGTCGACTTTCTAAGTTCCCCTTTAAGTCGACTTTAATTTTAAGTGTAGACACACTAAGTCAACTTAGTTAAAGTCGACTTAAATTACCCAGTGTAGACATAGCCAGAGAGAGAGAGAGAGTGTGGTCTCACATACCCAGTGCTCCGCAATGCCGCGAGAGTGTCAGGTCTCGCAACATCATGGAGTACTATATATGCGAGACTGCACTCTCCCTAGCAGAGAGAGAGAGAGAGGTATCACGGAGTGCAGTTTCATATACACAGTGCACCATGATGCAGCCAGAGTGCCATAGTATTTAGATGTATGGCCCACTCGAAGTACATTTAAGTCAAATCTGGCCCACCAAAGCAAATGAGTTTGACATCCCTGATCTGGGCCGGATCAAGGCCTGGGGCTGCCCACCCTTGTGGGGCCCCTCCATTGCCCCCTGTAGCTGTGGTATGGGGTCAGGGGCTCCGGTGCCCCAGCCGGAGAGGATTGGGGGGGCCCAGCTGGTGCTGCCACTGGAGGGGGTTGGAGAGGGCGTCTGGGGGGGCACAGGCCAGTGTTGCTACGAGGCTGCGGGTCACATTGGTGTGGGACCTGCACTGTTGGGGGGCGGGGGGGTGGCCCAGTGGGGCCATGCTCCTGGGAGGGTGCAGATGGGGCTGCAGGAGGGGGCTGCAGGCTGGCAAAAGCCGGCGCTGCTCCTGGAGGCTGGGGGTGCGGAGTGCGGGCAGGCTGTGAGCAGCAGCAGCCGCCACTCGGACCAGCCAGGCTGGATTTTTGGAGGGTTGCAGGGGCCCCCTTTTAGCCTGGGGCCAGGGGCTTAAGCCCCTGCAGTAATCCAGCCGTGCCCGATTTAAACAATTACTTTTTAAAGCTCTCCAGATAATTTAAAAATAAAATGGAAAAGCATATTTGTCCCTTCAAAGGCTAATGGTTAAGACAGATGTGATAACTGCATGGGACTACGCTGGCATTTAATGAACACCGCTCCTTGATTGAAGCCAGCTTCACAAGGGCTGAGCCTTCTTCCACTCAGTAGTTTTTAGCCTATCTCTCCAGATTTCAAGTGACTCTGAGGGGGCTTGGTTTCAGTTGTATAAGAATGCAGAATGCTATTCTTGTAGAGCAGTATGCTTTATACAGGTGCTTCAAGATGTACCTTTTTTTTAACCATGGGAATTTAAGATATTACATTTTAGAAATGTCAGTTACATTTTTTAAATTATTTGGTTAGCTCACTTTCAGTAAGTACTTCCCTGAACAGAGCTCATTTGGCATGTGACTTGTATGCTGTTAGAATATTGGAGAACTCTTTCCATTTTTCTCTCTGAAAGGTATGTTCTGTTTCCACTTGAGATTTCAGACTGTTGAGGTCACAAGACATAGTATTAACATGTCCATGCATGCGACGGATTTCATCTTCTTTCTCAGAAATCTAGGTAATTGAAAATTAAGACATTAATATTTTCTATATAAAATAATTTAGGGGCTAGAATGTGACTTTGCTCTAAAAATTTATTCTAGGATGAAACTTTATATACAGTTCATTATATACCAACTGGACTAATGTAAATGTTACGGCTCCTAAAGTTTCCTCGAACCCATAGACTTTAAGGTCAGAAGGGACCAGTACGATCATCTAGTCTGACCTCCTGCAAAATGCAGGCCTCAAGACCTCACCCACCCACTCCTGCAATAGGCCACTAACTTATGACTGAGTTATTGACCTCCTTAAATCATGATTTAAGGACTTTAAGATACAGAGAATTCACCGGTAGGTGAATAACATTTAACTCTACTTAAGCCGTATGTTTAACGCTACTTTCAAGCTGCTGCAAAGCAGGTGTCAATAATGGATTCCTTATTTTGTATACTGGCACTTTGGTTTGCATGTTTATGTGAAGCAAATATAGTGTAAGACAACAGAAGTTTCTCTAAATAGTTCTGGGTAGTGAAATTCGTCTCACTTGCTCCAATGGCAAGTAAAGAGTTATGTATACAAAGTAAAAGCCCAGATTCTTCCTAGATTTTAATCTTTATTTTGAATGAAGTAAAAGCTTTCTTCCTTGGATTTCTTGCACTTTCCTAAGTATCTCACTGCCCTTCCCAAGTTCTGTGTCCCTACTGCAAAGAATGAAGGTATTCAAGCTTCTCTGATTAAAAAAAACCTGTTTGCCCATGTTAAATTTTTATAGTGGTGTTTTCCCTAGATCTTGTTCTGAAAAACATTTGGGTTGTTTTTGCTGAAATTTTCCCCAAAGAACTGAGTTTAAGGAAACACCATCGGGAAGAGTTCAACCCACAACATTACTTCGCCAAAATTATAAGTAACTGAAAACAGGGTCGGATAGAAAGCTTTAGGGTAGGCTATCTTTAACAACAATTGTGGCTACCTGCACTGGTTTTAATAAGTAGCTGTGGACTAAATATTCCAGATTAACACCAATGTAAATAAGAAATGCTGGAAGTTATTCCATTTTACATTGATGTAAGCCTGGAAAAGAGAATTTTGGCTTTAGGTATAGTTTTAATTACCACTTCATATTTCTCTACAGTAGTGTCATTATGAAGGAAGATGATTCACTTGTAGGGTATATTTCTATTACCTTTTTTTTTAAGAAGCAGTGAGTTTATGTACCTGTTTATGTAACTGAGAAATATGTTCTACCAAATGAGTTTTTTCTGTTCGCAGCTTGGAATTTTCCACTTGAGCTCCTGAGCATCTCCTTTCTAAATCTTTTAGTTGTCTCTGAAGCAACTGTCCATTTAGATCTACCGATTTCCTTTTTTGCTGGAGATGCAGTACCTGTTGATATAAAGAATGGGTTTAGTTTGCATTTAAATTTCCAAAGCATTAACAAACTTGTATTTGAGGTTGGACATTAGGAAAAACTTTCTCACTAGGAGGGTGGTGAAGCATTGGAATGGGCTACCTAGGGAGGTGGTAGAATCTCCATCTTTGGCGATTTTTAAGGCCCAGTTAAACAAAACCCTGGCTGGGGTGATTTAGGGGGAGTGGTCCTGCTTTTTAGCGGGGGGTTGGACTAGATGACCTCATGAGGTCCCTTCCATCCCTATTGTTCTATGATTCTATGATTTCATTTCCTGTGGTGTGATTGCCAACAAGCTAATTTAGAGATGGCAACCTACTTCTACCTTCCTACAGAAAGAGGGTATCTGAATGCTAAATATTAAGAATAATGTAATGACCAGCCACAATCAATGGAAGAATTTAAAACTTAGGTGGTAAAAAGTCAACAGCTAGTGAAAATGGATTGCTCATCTATTACTGTTAATACTACTCACCCAACCAAAAAAGAATCTTTAGGTCTCCTGGGCAATTTTTGTCCGTCTTGGAGTATAAGTGTAATAGGACAATGTTTGTTTGTTTGTTTTCACAGGCCTAAGGATATTGTCTATGCTCAACAAACGAAGCTTCCCATTTTGGAGGGTGGGAGATGGGAATGCTATCTTGTACTGCCCAGTCACCCTCACGTTACCTATTTTATTTTTTTTTAATTTAGGTTTATTAAATAAGCAATGTAAAGGTGCTGGGTAGGCAACAGAATTGTCATAATTCCACATAGGTAGACATTGTCATAAGTTAGACATAGACAATCCTTATTTAATAACTTCCCAAAAAAAGTTCAGGCAGTTTTGTATTCTGTGCTGTTGATGTAAATGTCTTTTTTTTCCTTTTGTGGGAGAATTTATAACTTTGACTTTATCTGCAATTCAAATGATTCTTAAAATGACTTTCTCAAAATTGTACCCAAACATCTAACTAATTCCAAACAAAGATGTTTGTATGCACAGTGAGTTCTGATTTGTATCCAATTGCAGTCACCGAAGGCTACTACATGCAGTTTGGCACCGTTAAGAAAATCGGGTCCAATAATATTCAAAGTGAGCTGTTAGTGGCAAAATGTATATGATTATACTCATCTAGAGCTAGACAAATAACTGAAAGAGAAACTTGTCAATATTTTTGAGCATATATTGCTCCCATTTGACTTGCTTTTAATTGTGAAGACATTGAAGGAATTCATGAAAATATTTGTTTTAGTTTCTCATTGGTACATGGCAAATACTAGGAAATGTGTGAGGCAGTCTGAATTAAACTTTCTGGGGACAAGTCGCAGATTGTCCACAAATTATTCAGTGAAATTATCCAGAGTGCCAGATTAATTCACAGAGCTCAAAATGGTTAGTGAATGATTTGCAAACCAAAAAAACCCCCCAAACCTTCAGTGATTAATTTTTTTGGTGCAAATAATGTGTTAGAGCAGCTCTCTCCAGCATTTGGGCTATATGGTGTTTTTAGTAATACATACAGTTCTATATATTTCTATGTTTTTGTACTATACTTGCAGAAATTTCCATATACTATAATTGCAAATGAAACATTTGTGTTGATTTAACTTGTAAAGTTTCCTTAATATCAAAGAATCTCAAATTATTTACAGAATGTGTATATAGATTAGCTACTTTGGAAATGCTACGAGACTGAATCAGCTTTGCTGGCATTTGAATGTTTGTGCTAGGGAATCTAGATGTTTCACACTTGATCTCCCTACAGCTCCACATCTATTCTAATGTTATACAAAAGTAATTTTAATACAATATACCCCTAAACAAGCAACTTGTTACCATCTACCTAGCTTGTTTTTTTTAAAATGATTATTTATGCTCCTTTATGAGCTCTGAATTTTTGTTAAAAATATTAATAAAAAAAAAATCTAACAAGGGAGGAAATTTAATCTTTCACTTGAGCTTCAGCTCTTGGAAGGTGTTCAGATACCAGGGGATGAGTATTGTATTTTGTGCTATTAATTTGAAAATGTCAAAACATTATGCGATACCTGCTCTTGTGCAGTCAGAGTCTTCTGTCTTTCCTCCTGCAACAGTCTCTTCAGGTAAGTGAGTTCCAGCTCAAGGTGTCTTTCTTTCTCCTTTTCATAGGCTAGCTCAGAAATCCTCCTTGTATGGCAGGTGCTTTCCTCCTCTCTCAGCTGCCTCTCCTACAGCAAATCATGCATGAAAGTCTAGTGTACCTAGTTTAACTTGGACAATTTGTGTACAAGTCAGAATTTACCCTCTCAAAACCCATTTTTACAGATGTGCTTGGAAATGATAAAGGCTTGAGAACTTGGAAACTTTTTGCATGTACATCAATGGAGGCACGTCTGGGGAGTTGGGCCTTGTTGCATTCAAGATGACCAGAGTAACCTTTTATTAACATTTGTTAATTTTGAGAACACTTTGTTTTGAGACAGAGCTGAATCTTGAAAGGAGCCAAATGTAGGTCTGGCTGGACATAAGTAACTGGCCTCATGGCTTAGTGGGCGTGATGGGGAAGGTGAATGGAAGATTAATTTGTAAATAGGGGCTTAACAAATGGTATGCTGGAGTCAGGATGTCTGTGCTAGCTAAGATAAGAAGGAATACTCTGGTGCTTAGAACAATGGACAAGATAAACCTGCAATAGAAAGATCAGGTTATACCTGCTGTACAAGGATTGGTTGAAGTAACCAAGCCAATCCCAAAATGTGTGGTTCAATGTGTAGTAAATACAACGCAATGTTTAAATGGGTATAAATGAAAAGGTTTTCTGGGTAACTTGGGATGTTCAGTATGCCCTATCTGCTTCCCCAACACTTGAATCTGATTGGCCCAGTGTAGCTTTACTGTATGCCAAATAAAGATAGCTGAGTGAAGAAACCTGGAGTTGAATTGAATTCTTGGAAAGACATCTAGGAGGGACTCCCAACATGGTGATGCCGCGAGTCAGAGCCATTTGTCTGGTGCAGGTAATGTATAGTTTATCACATGCATATCTTTAATATCAAGGATAGCAACCCAGCAATTCAGCAGTGGTGCTGGAAGAGTTTAAATTTGGGGAGGTTTTCAGGGCATTGGAGAAGTGGGGTTGAAAAGGGGGTTCCTGTGGACTCCCAAGGGAAGTGATTGAGGGAGACTGGAATCCGATGGAAAAGGAATTCCAGCAAATAGATAAGAAATTCAAGAAAAAGACACAAAAAACCACGTCGTCAACTAAAGAAAAATTCAGTCATAAGAGGGATATGTATGTAAAAGAATGCTTGGTGGAGCACAGAAAAAGGTCAGTTGAATGTCACTGAAACTTGAAAGAAGAAGACCCATGGGTGATCATGGAGAGAACTGTAAGTGTAGCTAAAGACCGTGCAAAAAGCACAAAAGATGAGATCAGAGCTACCGAGAGAAATCTGCTGAGAAATCTCACTTAGAGAGAAAAAGTGAATTAAAGAAAGAGTGAGGAGTTAAATGGTTCATTTACACAGATGTTAAAGACCTTACAAAGTGCTGAAGGGACTAAGCAGGTTGGTGTAGTAGAAGTACTGGATATAATATTAAATAAGGGGGGAAATGGTTGTTTGATAATAAAACCCTGTTTATAGCGGTCCCACTTGGATAGTCTTGCTGGAACCCTGGTAATCAAACAAATTATTCAACAGTAGGTAAGGGTAATGGATACCATCCCTATGCTTTTGTCCCCAGAATCCTTTACAGCCATTCTGAAAGAGAATGGACCCTTTTCCCAAAGGAATGGTCTTAAATAATCAATGGTAAATGACTGAGGGAGGCAGAGAAACAAACTGATGTGAGTGAACCCTTTGACTACAGACAATTTAGTCAAAATCACTAAAAGGAAATGTGTGGTTCCTATCTGACCTTGGTTGCCTCTGAATGGACAAGCAGGGAATGTAATCAGGGTACATTTGTGTAAAAAATAATTAGAGCAACCCAAGGAGTGTTGAGAAAAATATTTAAAATACATTATGTACATTTGTGTAATTGGGTAAGATTTTAAAGAAATGCTCTTGGCTTGTAAAACTCTATTTTGTATGTTTAAAATGAATTGGCTTTTTAAAAGATTCCATCTGAATCTTGCATTCAAAGTTACGAAACTGACAGACACTTTTTGAGCAGCTGCCGGTATTTCCTGGCAGTTGTCGCTAAATTCTTTCTCAAACCAAACACAGGTAGGTGATGCTATCTGGCTTTGTTACCTCTATGTTTTTATGAAGTTCAACGTCTTTTTTAAAAAGGACTAGAGAACACAGTTGGCAGGGTTGACCGTAGAACCAGGATAATAGGAAGAGACACTGGATCCTATTGGAGTAATGAAGTAGCGGCTGAATGAGCTGCAGGACAAGAATGAAAAATTAGAGCAAGTGCAACTCGAAAGAAAAGGAAGGATGGTCACAAAGAGCAATGTGAGGAACACAGAACCTTAAGGTAGCTCTGAGGACTTAGACATGGACTTGGACAGTTCTTTGATATGGATACATGGAAACTCTTTAAGCACAAAAACATTTATACTTCATGTGAAAAGGAGTATGGCAAACATGATTCATGGCAACAAAAAAAAGAGGCTAACGCAATGGTTTCCAACCTTTGGCCCTCAGGAACCAAAGATGGCTGTTGGGGGCTTTCAAAGTGGCCTGTGGCTCCCCTTTTGCTGGTTGCAGAATGGAGCCATTGCCTAAGGACCCAGGGCTAGCATGTTTTTGCGGGGCTAAAACACCAGT
The DNA here is from genome assembly GCA_007922175.1 of Pelusios castaneus. NCBI lineage: Eukaryota > Metazoa > Chordata > Testudines > Pelomedusidae > Pelusios > Pelusios castaneus. The sequence goes on along the minus strand of ML685849.1, from coordinate 5,601,305 downwards.
GCAGGCTCCTGGCTACAGCCAAAGGGGATGGGAGATCAGCACTTCCCTCCCCCTGGCTGTTTCAGGGAGCATAGCAATGCACTCTGCCTAGGTCCATAGGTGCCGGGGTCCTCACTGGAGCCAGAGGGAGGGGAGCACTGATCTTCCATCCCCTTGGCTGCAGAAGGGAAACACCGCCTTGGCACCCAGCTGGAATGCACAAGGCTACAGGATGTGTGCAGTTTCCCTGCTACAGTCAGGGAGATGGGAGAACAACGAGCAAGGAAGCAAACTGCTTTTCAGGGGAGGGCTGCAGGTGGGGGCCAGTGGCCCTTCAGAGCTATAAAAATGATATCTGCGGCCCTTGAGCCAAAAAGGCTGGGAACCACTGGGCTAAGGGTTACACTATGGCAGGAAGGCACATTCCTTTGGAATATGTAGTGTATATCACAGAAAGTCTAAAATAAATGTGAACATGTGCTATTTAATTAAAATGTATACAGGCTCAAAAGAGGCGCCACAGAAGGTTGCATTTTTAATTTTTCAGATGGCTGTGTGCTTTGGAAGCAAAAAACCAACCCAGCACCAAGAAGGATCAGTGAATATAAGAAATGAAGCCTAACCATTAACACTCTTATCCAACAGTCCTGTGCAGTGTAAAGGAGCCATTATTAGGCATTAAAAACCTGTATGAAGAAGTTTTGTAAATGGAGGGAGGGGGAATTGTATGAAACTAAGACATTGAATAAAAAGATTGAAATGACCTCGATGTGAAACCAATTGAGCTAATTCCTAAGGGTTAAATCTATTAAAGAAATACTGTTCAATGATGATCAGTTTCTTAATGTGCCACGTGTTGTTGAATTTCACCAATCTGCAGTCAGTAGGGTTTTGTCAAAAATTATTTAAAAACTATTGAAATTCTGGATGAAAATGTAAACTTTAAAATGCATAAGCCTGCCAAAGTGGGGCAGCAATGAACCCAGAAGGAGCAGGACCTGGGAGCAGAGCTGTTGGGAGCTGGTAAGTCACTCTGAAACCAAGCTGGCAGAGATGCTATAGGACCATGACCAAGCATTTCAACAGATCCAAGCAGCAAAAATAGAGCAAGTGTTTCAGCCAGAATTAGCATCTAAAGCACTGTATTTTGAAAATCAGCAAAGCAAAGAATTATTCATAGAATTTTTAACTATTTAATACGAATGATGTAAACATTTTTAATGTACAAGATTGTTCATTTCCTATCATGAAAGGTAAAAATTCAAACCAACCAATTACAGTATATGCTATATAAAGTAAGAAGCCTTACATGACATAGAACAAAGAAGGTTGCTCTCTTTTACCCCCATAGAAAAGTTAAAAGTTTGGTACAAGGGAGACAGAACTACTTGGCACAGGGTAAGAGACCCAACCAGACTCCAGTACCATGAGAGTTGTAAGCGGGGAGAACTTTGGTCAGAGCGTTTTCAGTGAAAGTACTGGGAAGGACTACAACTTAGATGGGGTGGAAGAAGTTTTCCCCGTTAAAGTACTCTTGCAAGATGATGTAAGATCCTGACATTCTCCAACTGGTACTGCTATTTGTGTGTGGGAGATACATATGTGCAGGTGTAACTTCTTACAGACAGAGTTACTGGCATGTGGGTTGGAGGAAACAGCCTCCAGGTTGGACAGTATGGTTGAGACACTGGGATGTTGGAAAAGCAAAAACTGCCTCTGCTGGTGATAAGTATTGTGTGAGGGCTGAAGAGGACCACTTCTGATATGGACTGTGTGTTCTTTTTATTTGGCCTATGATCTGTTTCAGGGCTAAATTTTCTATGGTGATAAATGAAAAGAGTTGTAGAGAGCCATTTTTTCATAATGTAATTAAAATAAAAGCAAACTTAAAATGACTGATGGATGCTCCAAAGGCAGAGCAATTTCTTAAGTGGGATTACTCCCCGGTCGGTTCTGCTGGAGGATGGATTTCTGCACTCCCTAGTTTGTACTTTGAGCCTAATAGTGGTGGGTCAAATGGTCACAACTGCTGTTGGCTTGCAGATGTGTAGCTGGTCAGTAAACTTGAAAAAGAGCCCAGAAAGACTGGCCTCGGATATGGATGAAATGAACACTAACATAAACACAAACATAAAAGGAGTGGAAATGTAGGCCTGGCTTGATACAAGTAACTGCCCTTGATTCTTAGCAGGCATGAGTTGGGGGGCGAATGGAAGGTTAAGGGACTTAACAGGGAGTATGTTGGAGTCAGGAAGCCTGTGCTAGCTAAGATAAGCAGGAACTACCCTGGTGTTTGGGACAATGGAGAAGATAAACCCAGAATGTGAAGATTAGGTTATACATGGACAGGGCATGCTAGTTAGGGTTTGGTTCCTACAGAGTAACCAAGCCAGTGCCCACACTTGTGATGAAATGTAATGTGTAAATGTATACAGCAAGATAGCCAAGCCTACTGACCTTCTGCACCACGCACAATAATCTTCAAATGTTCGAGAGCCACAAGACACCCACAGCCTGTCCCATGGGGCAGTGGACTTAAACCCTGTGGGGCAGAAGCCTTACAACATGGTGCACCCTATGGGACAGAAGACCCCAGCGTCTCCCCTACCGCAATCTAGCAGAGGAGGTGGAGGTTTGGGGGGGCAGCGGGCTCTATGGACAACACTTTAACTGTAAAAGAGCCACATGTGACTCACGTGCCATGGTTTGGCCACACCTGGTATATAAAGGAACATGTTTTCTGAGTAATTTTGGATGTGTGGGACACTGTATAACCGTTCCCTACACTTGAGTCTTATCAACTCTGTGTAGCTTTGCTGCATGCCACATGAAGATATCTGGTGGAGGAAATCTGTTGTCGAATTGAGTTTTCGGGACGCTTACCAGAAAGACATCTTGGAGGGAATCCCAACAACCCATTTCCAAGTGAGGCTCCTATGCACAACTTTAATCCTAATGAGCACAATACAGCATAGCAAAATGTGGACATGTAGTGGGAAAGCACCTCCACCACAGAGAGTCTAGAATTGGATCCAGCTGGTTGTATGTATGGTGGCTTTTAAAATAGAGATTTTAAAAACCCCACTCTTTCTAAAAACAGTCCTCACCCACTTTGGCTAGTCATTTTCTGCTATTTGCTGTTGAATGGCCTTATTTAAAACAAACAATAAATAAAACCCAACTTACTTTGTCTAGGTGCCTGGTCGCTTCCAGAACTTGAGATTGGAAGAGACCATTTTCTTTTGTCAGATATCCACAATCTTCTGCCATTTTGTTTCGTAAGTATTTATCCTCATCAGCAGAAAGTTCTTTTTCTTTGAGCTGCTGTCTCAGTTTTTCAGCTTCCTCACTAAATAAAAATAGCTTCAATTTTAGCATCAACGATATTATTGCTGCTGATTTATAAAAATCAAGCTTACATTAGCAGTTTTATTGACTTTAAAGTTTGATCTAACCTGCAGTGATCCTGTTTTCTGTGGAAAAAGGCAAGCAGTTTGCAGTTCATAGTCTTTCTCTGTGTTTGTAGGACTACAATTTTTGTAAGACTAAATTGTGCCTCTTGGCTCTTGGGTTGGTTTAATGGCTTGGTAATGTTCGTAAACAGACTAGCTTGTTTCTGCTAGATACCATGGGGCCAGTCCAATGGTGATGAGTATGCCAGGCCCCCCGCCACCAAAGAATTGCTGTGGCCACTGTGCCTTTCAGTGGTGAGAATGGTGTGCAAAAGAGCCGCTGCTGATGAAAAGAAGCAGCTGCCGGTGGGGGAGATGATGGTGCTGAAAATGTCAGCACCATTGGTTCTTTTTTTGGGTGCCAGGGGTGTTCGCCTTCCTGGCTGCTAGGTGCCAGAGGCAAAATCCTGACCACCATAGCGATCTAGCACCCAGGATTTGTTGAGCCCTGGGCTAGCAATCTATCTCTCTGGATGTTTTAATTTACTTTGTGACCCACGCTTCTCTCTATGGATATATTTGCAGCTAACATACCGCATTTTCCATTTCATGCATCTGACAAAGTGGGATTACACCCATGAAAGCTTATGCGATACATACACTTATTAGTCTTTAAGGCTATGTCTACACTTACTAAAGTTAGTTCAAATTAGTTAATTCGAACTAACTAATTCAAACTAATTTTAATTTGAATTAACTTAATTCGAACTAGAAAAATTTAGTTTGAACTAAGCAAGTGCCGTTCATGGCACTTGCTTAGTTCGAATTAGCGAATTGTATTGAGTTCAATGGGCCGGTTAGTTCGAACTAAGCAATTAGTGCGAACTAACATGGCAACATTGGTTAATTCGAACTAACTAGTTCAAATGAACCCTTAGTTCCAATAGCATATTCGAATTTATTAAATTCCAAAGGGGTAGCTGTGTTAGTCTATTGTAGAAAGACAACAGAGTCTTGTGGCACTTTTAAAGACTAACAGATTTATTAATCGCATGAGCTTTCGTGGGAGAAATCGTCTTCAAAGCGTCTGACGAAGTGGGATTTTCTCCCACGAAAGCTCATGCGATTAATAAATCTGTTAGTCTTTAAAAGTGCCACAAGACTCTGTCGAATTTATTAGTTTGAATTAAGGAAGCCCTTAATTCGAACTAACTAAAGCCTAGTGTAGCCATGTCTTTAGTTAATTCGAATTAAGCCTCCTTAATTCGAACTAAGTTGCCAGTGTAGACATAGCCTAAAAGTGGCACAGAACTCCTTTGTTTTGATTTTGCTGGAACAGACTAACACCACCAGCCACTGTAGCTTGTTTCTCTAATTCATTTATACTGATGCTTTAGCTGCCCTGACTGTTATGCTGCTGGTCTCACACATGCGGGGTCCAATTCTAACTTTGAATGGCTCACAAGGTTAAGTAGAAGTATCTTTTACTTTCTCAATTGGAATGTCTGGTAAAATGACTATTTGGCAATTAAATAAGATCATTTACTATCTGAAATAAATGATATCAGTGCACCGGTGGCCTAAAACCCTCTAGCCAAAGCGTCTTGGTGCTGTACAACAGAATAAGAACAAGTGAACCAAGATTTCTGATCTGATTGACTCCCTCCAAACAAACCAGCACAGGGCAACACAACAGCGAAGAGTGAGTGTCCTATGTTTTCCATGTATGCAAACTTCATTTGTCCCAGGCTTGAGAACAATGTAGCAGCCTGTATTTTCTGGAGCTGGCCACTAGAGAGCCTGGTGCAACATCAGCGCCATAAAGCAAGCAAAACAAACAAGGAGTCCTGCAAGCAGTTACTCTCTCCATGGTGGAAGTTTAGCTCTTCTGGGACTAAGCCAGGGAAAGACATGGATAGTCTCCATTTCATGCCTCAGATGTACGTTATGTGCCCATATTGCCCAAATCACCACCATAATCTGCAATTCCATGACAGCCTTAATATAGGAAACAGGCAAGACTATGAACTGCCCTCACAGTCCTATGAAATGAGGGTGAGAAAGTTTAAATTATTCAGGCTGATGCAGTGCCTGGCTAAAGAAAAGATTATTTTACAATACTGTCAATAAAAATGTTTCTTGAACAGCAAGTTCATTTGTAAAATGTCCCCAAACAATATTATGTGATCTCCATGTGTGTCATTGTCAGTTCTGCTGGCACCAAGGATTGCTATTGGGAATTACAGATGCTCAGCCCCTCCAAACAATGCCACCCCGCTACCTCCCAGATTAGCTACTGAAGTAAGTGATTGACAAGCTCTGATATAAAATTGCAAATGTCCCTACCGAAGCTCTTTAGCAATATGCTGTTGTTTGGACTGAGAGCTAGTAAGGAATTTCTCTTCCAGCTGGTGGAGCAATGTCTGCACTCTTAAGCATTCTGATCTATTTTCCATAAGCTTTGCTTCCATATCCTGGTGTTGCTGTATCTGCTGGTGGAGCTGAATACAACAACGTAGAGATTAAAGACAGGGTGAGCATGTAAAATTCTTTCTCAAATAATTTTTTTTAAACCTGTTAGAAGCACAGGAGCTATGCTTGGGAAGCAATAGGGGTGTTCTGAATAGTTCTGTTAGCTACTGCTGTGAGCCTCCTGTAGATTTTCATTCTGTGGATCATGGAATGGTCTGGTGGTGATTCATCCTCTTCTTTTAATGGTTAGAGGCGAGGGTCAAAAACACTTTTCTGTAATAACATTGAGATCATGGTGTGTTAAAGGCTCAGAACAACTGCTCTAGGGTTCTCTAAACCATTTTCATTTCTACAGTGGGGATAAAACTGACCTATTCTACCTCAAAGGATATTGTGAGGCTCATATTCATTAAATTTCAAAGGGGTAGCTGTGTTAGTCTAGTTCAGCAAAGCAAACAAGGAATCTGGTGGCACTTTTAAAGACTAACAATAAATAAATAAATTTGTTAGTCTTTAAAAGTGCCACCAGCCTCCTTGTTTATATTCATTGAAGTACTTTGAGATTTCCTTATGAAAAGCACACCACGTATAAAACCAATATTCCCTATTTGAGAAGTGCTATAGACAGGATGCCAAATGTTCCACCGAAGTAAGGCCTCTGGTCAGAAAGGGCTCTACCTTGCAGGATCTGGTCATGATGCTACTGGGAATTTGTATCCTCTGCTGCTATTTGCTGACTGACAGCTCTATGTAGTAGTACTGTCTGAGCATCTTAGAGAACCATGATATCTCTTCATCTTAGTATTGGAAAGAGCACAGTTTAGGTTTCCCATTTCTCCCCTTCCTTCTGTTCTACAGAAAGACTCCAGTGGAGATTTTCAGAGGCCTAAAGGAGCTGGGGACCCATATCCCATTTTCTATTCATGGGAGTTTGGTACCTAATCCTCTTGGCCCTTTTGAAAATCGCAGTCCCCCTCTTGTAAACTACAAGTGATAATTCCTGACATTCTCTAGAGATCACTCAACTCTTTAACACTGAACCCTTGCTTGTACTGACAGAGCTGGTTGAGGGAGGTGGGACAAGATGCTGCCTACTGAATCTTGAGTAGAGATAGGCAAAATATTTTTCAGCAAATTCAATGTTTGCCAAAAAAATATATCATTTTTCAAAACCTCCAAATTGTCCATGAAATCAGGTCTGATTTAACAGCAAAAATTGGAAAACATTGCAACTCTCTAAACATTTCACCTCAAAATGATATTTCACTTTCAAATTTAGCCAATTCAAACAAACAAGAAATATATAAAGGATGAGAAATGGCCAAACTGAGGAGTGTGAGGATTCACTTAAGAGTTGGTCTGAAATGTTTGGTTGATTCAAAACCAAACATTTTCAACTCAGTGAAAATTTTCAAAAAGATTGGCTTCAGTGCTTCAAGTAGATGCAGCCACATATTCCAGTTAGGTGAGTGAGTGCCCTGAGCCCTGGAGCTGGAGAAATTTTTCTAACATCATCTGTAGAGAAGTGGCATTCATGCCTCTAGGCTGTAGCCTCTCCCTGACTAGATGAGGCAGAGCTGCCTCGACCCTCCCTCAGTTCCTTCTTATTGTCTGTGGCTGGAAACAGAACTCTGTGCGGGCTTGTCCTCTCAATTAATTTAGATTTTTCATGTGTTGTATATAGTTAGTAGTACCCTTGCCATTGGTCGTAGTTGTCCATTTCCCTCGATGATGTTTAAACGTTGTTTCCCGGTGTGAGAAGTGATCCCCACACGTGGTGCTTGCTCTGTCTGGTGGAGCTCACACAAAAAAGTGTTGCATAATCTGCAGATTGTTTCAGAAATAGACGTAAATGGCTCAGCACCTTTGTCTGAAGCTGCACTTACATGAACAGGCTACATGGCCTGTTTTGGGACTGAGGCCCTTACTGTGTTGGAGATTGTCCTTTAGCACCGAGATCCCTGCTGCTTCATGTTCTGGAGCAGGTGCCCTCTGAAGAAATGGAAGACCCATTTCCTGCCGACTGGACTGTGGAAAAGGTATGGAGGACACACAAAACCAGCCAAAAATGGTTCAGGTCTTGGGGCAACTCTGGCAGAGATATTGGCATTTCACCTCCCTGTTCAGTGAAAATCACTCTTCTCCAGTGCCATGGTAACAAGATTCCTAAAAGGGCTCTTTTGTCTACATTCTCCAGTCTGAGAGCTGGCTGTCCTGTGACACCCAAATATTGTCCTAGATAGCAGCTCTGAGAGTCCTCCATTCAAGCCCGTGGCAGCTTGCCCCTTTCCATTCTTTTACCAAGAAACTGCTTTCCTGGTTGTGATAGCATCTACGTGGAAACGGTGTGAGCTGCAGGCTCTAATGGGACAACATCCTTATACACAATTCTCCAAAGACCCCAAAGAGAAGGTGACTTTGTAACCATCCAAAATTTTTCTCTAAAGTGGTGTCTGATTTGAATCTGGCTGCGTATTTACCTGTGTTTTTTCCTAAGCCACATTCAACTTTGGAGAACAGTGTCTCCATACCTTTCGATGTCAGGTGATGCCTAGCCTTTTTTCTGGACAGGATAAATTGTTTCATGCTTCATCTCATTATTTGTGTCCTAAGTGGTCTCTTCACAGACAATCTCCAAAGGGATAATATTCTCCATCAAGATGACATGAAATAGCCTTGGCTGTGCCCCCTCTACAGGTATGAGTTCATTCAGTGGGGGCCCAAGCAACATCCACAGCATTCCTCTGTGACATTTCCATAGTGGACATTTGTAGGGCTGTTACATGGTTGTGAGGACACACATTCATGATCTATTACTCCATAACTGCATCCTCCAGGGTGGATACAAGTTTTGGTAGAGTGATCCTGCATTCCTTTGTTAGATATATGCTGAGCCCAGCCTCCTGGGCAGGGTTTGGTTTGTGAGTGGAATACTCAAAGGAGAAGAAATAGTTAATTACTGTTACTGTGGTTCTTCTAGATGTCATGCAGGCGTATACTTCATGACCTCCCCCTTCCTTCTCAACCCCCCTCCCCCCCCGCCCCAATCCCCTTTGAATCAGAGTCTCATTTCCAGGTGTGCAATACAAAGGAAATCAAGGAAGCTCCGGATGGCACCACTTTGTACAGCCAGGGGAGGAGCTACAGCCGCGAGGAACAAACATTGCTCCTTTGTGGGTACTGGTAGGCAAATTTCTCCTGTTCTGGTGTGCTAGGCCCACACATACCTAAGTGGAATATGCATGTGCATTCCATCTCAAAGAACCGTAGTTACAGTAAGTAACATTTTTCTTAGAAGCCAATCCATTTTTCTTTTTTCTTTTTCTGTTGGGCCGCTGAACTGAAAAATCCATTATTCACTCAGCTCTTATCCTGCACCTGGTCAGTTTCAGCACTGTCCCACACTCAGTGACTTTGCGACTCTGACTGACCTGGCCTTGGCCTGCTCTTCTTTTTACAGCTGACCGAATTTAAGTGAGTGTCCAATGTTTTGTACTCTACTCAAGGCAAAGCAACCTTCTCAATGCTATCACAACGCATTATCAAAGGTAAAATGTAGTGTGCTGGAATATGGTTGCAAGCTAACTGTAAGGAACAGTTTACAGAAAGGAATGTCTCCGTATTGCACATGGTGTTCAGAAGCAAAATACTACCCAGCTTTTTCTCAGACATATGTTTAAACGGAGCACTGTTTTAGAACCACCAACTTCTTTATATCCCCTAAGGGTGAATTAAGAAGAACGACAGATTTCTCTGCTCTATAGAGAAACTGGGTCAAATTTAACCATGATATAAAGCTTTATATGGGTAGATATCTACGGACTTCAGTAGGCCTGCATGTATTAACAACAAAACTTAATTTGGTCGTAGATCTCACTTATAATCTTCCTTTTCCTGTTTTTATCTGGTTGCTCTGATTGTGGCTCAGAAAGGATTTTATGTTCCCCAGACCCACGCTTCCCCTTTATAAGAATAGTATTCAGGAAGAAACTAGACCCATCTTTGTGTGGGTGGGTGGCTTGTTACATTATATTTGTGTGTTGATTTCTCACTGGCAAAGACAGAAATAATGGTTTTTAGTTTCCTCCCTCACTTGAATATAGATTAAATATCCTGAGTGTAAATTTATGCTGATCAGAACTTCTTGAATTTAGATATTATAGATTAAAAATTCAAATTTTGAAGAGAAATTAAATGTTTTTGTTTTTCTGTCAGCTCTTATCTAACTATATGAAAAACCTTTGCAGTGAAAAACCAAGATAACAGGTAAAACTGTGCTGCAATGAATTTTTTGCAAACAATATTACTTAAAAATATAAGGGGACATGTATGCAATTTTATAGCTACAGCATTTTGTGGCATGTCCTATGAAATTAAATGGATTGTTGTGATATTCCAAATTGCAGGTATCAATCCATAAGAGAGCTGTGGCAAAGCGAAGCCAACCGCTAGCATAGGACAGCCATAAAATGAGGTGTTCTAAAGTCCTTTCAACTTATTGATAACTTTTTTCCTAAGTGTTTCCGTCTTCCTCCACCTTTTCCATCTCTCTGTGTTCCTGGTTGGTACTGCCTAACAGACCACTTCCCTGTTGAGCTCTTCACTGAAATCTAGATTTATAAGTGACAGCAAGTTATTGGATTCAGTGTTTTGGACTTTCAGTTCAGCAGGAAGAAAGTATACGTCTTTTTGATTTTGCAGACAAAGACAAAAAGATCCAATGGCTGGATGCTAAAGCTCAAATTCAGACTAGAAACAAGGCAGTCTTTTCCAATTAGGGCAATTTACCAATGGAACAACTTACCTAGAGATGTGGTGGATTCTCCATTGCATGAGGACATAAGTCAAAGATATCTTTCTAAAGATATATTCTCTAGCTCAACCATAAGTTATGTAAGAAACCCTTGGTGAAATTATCTGGCCTGTATTATGCGAGTATCAGACTAGAATCTGACTTGAAAATCTATGAACTTCTGAGTGTTGGTGTAATGTTCGTGGCTATACATTTTCCATGACTTCACTTGAATTGTGAATAATATTAAGTTTTTAAATTAAACTGATTCAATTACAAAAGGTTTGAGAAAAATGTCTTTCAGAAACTGCCAATAAATATTCTGGATTGTTGTGACTTCATATCAGCAGAGTTGTATAATGTGGGAGTATAAGTAGGGACCCATTTTTCTACAGCTGTGGAATCTGGTGCTTCAAAATCTAAACTTCTTTTTTTTAACACTCCCCCCTCCCCCCAAATAAAACTTTAACAAACCTTCTTAAATATGAATAACTACAACAGTCTGCAAACATAAAACAATAGTTAGAGCCCTGCACAGATACAAATAAGTGGGTCCACATCCAATCTGAATCGGCAAGAAATGGTCTGCAGATGTCTGCATTGTACCCATGGATGCAGATACAATGTGGATATCTGGGGATCTGTAGGAATCTACTCATATGTAGAGCCCTGGATGGATACAAATATGTGGATCAACATCCAATCTGCATCCGTAATAAACGGTCTGCGGATATCCGCATCGCATCCGCAGATATAATGTAGCTATCCGTGGTTTTGCAGGGCTCTAAAAATGGTCTTAAAGCTATGAGCTGTCTCACTTGTATTAATGTGATATTAACATTTAAGCCTAACAATGACAATTTAAAACTCTGATATGAGTTAGCCCTAACTTTGTCTAGATTACCTTGCTGATTAAAGTGACTAATCCAATTCTAACGTGGCTCTTAATCTAGTTATTGTGTCTTGTGGCCCACCTTTCTTTTATTTTGTATAGGTTTTTTCTTTTGTTTGTGTTAAAGGTTCTGATGTATCAGTACAGGATCACTGCTCATATAGGTTATTCTTTCCATTCAAAGATTCTTAAATAACTGCTAGATAAGAAACCCTATTTTTTCCAGACTCTTCACCCTAATTTTTAGAATTCTTAAATAAAATCCAGTTTCTCTGACCTGAATCCTGGTTCACCAAAAGCAGACTTGTCCTATGAGATTTGGTGAATCAGGGTCAATATGCTGAAATCAAAGCCCTTGCATGCATACTTAAAATTAAGCATGTGGCTTAAGGGCTTTGGTGAATCATGGCCATAGAGGCTAGATGGATAATCGAGGGAGCAGACAGACCCAATCTACACCTTCTTGATTATGCTAAACTAATGAGGAATTCAGCAGGATTTAATGCACAGAGATTTAGATATTAAAGTTCCGATTGCTTGTCTATTATCTGGAGAAGTGTCCGGCGCTCATGGAAATCTCAATTCCTGATTGTCCAAATCTGGCTGTTCCTTGATACCTTCAGTAGTCCACTCAGACTTTGGTATATGGGGAAAACATTCTGATAGTGAGAAATGAGATCTAATTATATCATGTGGATGTCTTTCAATGGGAGTGGTGAAAGCTTGCCCTCTTACAAGCACTTTCAAACCGGGCCAGATAGGGGAACAATCATGCATGGGTGGATTTGAAGATTTACCAGATGTTCCTCTAACTTCTAAGCATCTGAGATGCTGATGTATAAATTGAGTCTTGAAAAGAAGGATTTAGCTCAAATTACTTACTTGGTTTTCCAAATGATGTACGTTATGTTCTTTTTCTTTCACAGCATTCATGGCCCTCTGTAGCTCTTGCTGAACTTCTAGTAGCTCTGCTTCTTTGTGTGAAATGTCCTGAATGACAATCTCAGCGAGTTTCTTCAGCTTTGTAACATCCTCCACTAAAAATAGCTTTTCTCTAGTATTTGTCTCTGTGTGAAATCACCAGTCTTTCAGGTGCTAATTCCACAAACTAAAATCAGTATCCTTTAAATCTTCACACTGAGTTCTGAAACTGTTTAGTAGGATGTTTAAAGTCAAAAGGGACCAGAGTGATCAACGAGTCTGACCTCCTGCACAACACAGGCCACAGGAACTCACCCACCCATTCCTGTAGTAGACTCCTAACCTATGACTAAGTTATTGAAGCCCTCAAATCATGGTTTAAATACCTCAATTGACTATTATATAAAAACCAGAAGATTCCCTAATGTTTTGATCTAGAATCGCCTTTTTAACTTTCACATATTATAGACTGTTTAAATAATTTAACTACAACTATCTTTATGATCTTTTATAAAAAGTCACTTAATACTGTATTCAATTTTAATTTAGTTCTCTTATGCATGGAATGAACCTTCGAACTACCATACTTCTCATTCTAATCCCTTTTAAAAATCCTCTTCCATATTACCTAAAAAGAGTGCTAACTTAATCTGACTGGCCAGTAATTTACATGGGACCAGCAAGACATGCATGTGCCAAAAAGAAGTAACCATGAGATGCTATTTCTTATCCTTCATGCCTTTTCCCAAAAGGCTTGTTAACACTAAAAACATGAACCCATTGCAGACAGTGTCAGCAATGGGTGGATCTTAGCTGGTGCTCAACATAGCTTAACTGGGAGTGTTCTGTGTAGTTATAACCTCCAGTTACTAAATAAAAATAATCAGCATGATGAAATGGAAATAGCTGCTGCTTTTAACTATGGTCTCTGAAAATGGTGTTAAGTGGGGGTTAATTGTCTGCATCTGTGGTTACAACATGTTCCGCACCAGTTCGGCTGCACCTGTTACCAGCAACAGATAGTTCTCCCGGTATAGCCAAGGCAATACTGTCTGTTACGCTCACTCGCTGCCATGTGTTTGAGTAGATTGTAAGATCTTTAGGGCATATGCCTTGCCGTTTATCTTCTGTGCAGCACCTAGCACAATTTTGGTTTCTAGCACAATTTTTGCTTTTCCTTTGCTAGACTATTTTCAGATATTTCAAAATAAGTCCATGGTATTTCCATTTCATCCTACTTCTTTATTTTATTTTATTTTATTTAACATACACATACACACACAGTTTGTTTTGTTGAGGATAGGTATGTATATAAAAGGGGTGGCCAAATTATGGCTCATCAGCCACATGCAATTCTTACCCCTAAAGTGTGGCTCACGGAGCCTCCCCCATTTTCCACTTACCATACTGGGGGGGTGGAGTGGAAGCTCAAGGCTTCTTCCCCTGAGGTGCTAGAGGCTTCTTCCTGGCAGAATGGGGGGTCCTCAGGGTTTCAGCCCACAGGGTGACCTTGCTGGGTCTCAAAGCTTCAGCAGAAGCAGGACTGAAACGCTGGCAGGTATGCACCATGGTCTGGAGCCCTGAGCCCCAGCAAGAGCCTCTTGATGGGCTGAAGCCCAGAGACCCCCCTTCCCTGCAGGGAAGAAGCTCCTAGCCCCATCACACTGCCACAGGGCTCATGTCTCAAACTCCGGCAGGCTCGTCCCAGCTCTCAAACTTCTGAAGATCGTTTTATGCAGCTCAGAGGATCAATTCATTTGGTCTCCCTTGGGATGTATCTTTAGGAGGAGCTATTGGATAAGTACCACATTTGGGAATGATGCTTTACTACCTGACAGAGTTTGCAGACGTTTATGTGTGGCTTGATTTTCTGCCTCAAAAAACTTGGCGGTGCTCTCTTTCTTTCCAAGTTCCAGCTGAGCAGTATTTATTTCTGACTGTAATTCCTAGAAACAGGAATAACCAGGAATAAGAATTTTATGTACTCATTATTGAGAATAAGAGAAATTTACTAATCTTGGGAGGTACTGAAAGAGCACCATGCTTGCTCTTGGAAAAGTAAGCAAGGGTTAAAAATCAAGACATAAAGCAAGGAGAAAGAAAGTTGGCTGGGAAAAATGGGGAATTAAAAACAAAGACTCCACTCTCATTAGATCCCTTCTTTACTCCCACACCACAAACAACTCCATAGTGGGATTCCCAAATACAAAGTGAATCAGCCAATCATGACCTTGGAGGGCCAGTAAGGCTTGGGCAATATTCTTGCTCTCCAGGAGTTTCAGTTAACACTGGCCTTCAAGTAATCCTGGCCTTCAGAGTTGGGGTGGGGGGCGTTTCTTCCATTATAAGTAAGTTCTTACTCTGTGCACATCCATCATGGTACAAGTTATGTCAGAGTATCTACTGCTGCAGGTTTATATTGTATAGTGTGAAAAGGGGGGTCTCATTTAACTGTCCACAACCTCAACAAAACTGTAGCTAAGAAGACAACAGAGTCTTGTGGCACTTTTAAAGACTAACAGATTTATTAATCGCATGAGCTTTCGTGGGAGAAAATCCCACTTCGTCAGACGCTTTGAAGATAGGAAAGTTACAGAGTGGGAGGAAATTAAATGCAGGGGAGTGTATGACATAGCATCAAGTCAGGCTGTAACAGCAAATCAAAGTAGGTGTTAGGATTCAAAACACTGGGGAACAGCACATAGAGGAGGGGGGAGGTCAATTCACTTGATGTGTGAATTTGAATGCCAAAAGTAACCTGGTGTTTTTCTTTCCACGGCACACAGCAAGTCAGGCACCTCTGAGTCCTGTTCAGAGGTGCAGCTCATGACATACTGTATGACTATCTGTAGCTGACCACGACAGTGCAGCCCAGTGCAGGATCCATCCTTTCAGACAAAGATGGGGGTGTGCATAGTAAACAGGGGCCATTGAAAAATGTTGTGAAACGCAGCCAGAAACCCATGGAATGATGGATCCCCACATCCCTGGTGCACTGGGAGCCACTCCACCTGACTACAACTCCTAGCTGCAGAAGGGGGAGAGTTTCACATGGCAGAGCTGCTCACAGGACCCTGTTCTCATCGTCATTGCTAGAGCATGATCTGGGACTGTGCTTCACTGACAGAAGGAGCATTGTGAGAATATGCACAAGTGTATGCCTGGGCAGTGCGTGAACCGCCCACCCAGCTCCGCCTCTTCTGCCAGAGGCTCTGCCCCCTTCCCCTGCCAGATACTGTCCAAGTCCCTGCGGTGGCCAGAGAAGTTGGGCTGGCCTGTCCCAGCCACAGCGATTCAGGCTAGGCCAAACAGCCCCAGTCCTGGACTGCCAGAGGGATAGCCCAAGCCCTGGCCTGCTCACCCGAGAGCTGGCTCACTCAAACCGGGTGGCCCCTGTGCCAGATTGCTGTCCTGAGTACCGTCAGCAGCCCAAGGCCTGGAGCACTGGGCTGAGCACTGCCCCACCAACCCCAGCCTAGTGTGCCCAGGTCTGGAACACTGTGCCAAATCTGGCCAGCTGCCCCAGCCCTAGAGAGCCCCAGCCCTAGAGAGCCAACTTTTTTGGGTGTCAGCATAACTTGCATCTACAAATCTCTGTAGTAGAGACAAGGCCTTAGTATGTTAAGTGACAAATCTTTGGATGTGAGTGTTTAATTATCCCCCGTTTTTTTAAACTCCGTAGTAGTGAAAAACCAAGACTTGTTCGCAGTTACTGTTGTAAGCAGAACCTACTCAGTACGTAGCTGTTGACCTTATCAAGGCTTGTGACACACTAAATTATAGCCCAATGGAAAAATTACATGGGAAAGAATGAACGCTACACATGTAAATTGCTTCACTTCTTGTTTTATGTGAGCAATTTGTTTCCTTCACTGGGAAAATCCTACTGACAAGTAAATGAACCTTAAGGTGCTTTGGCGGCTGGCTGGGTTTTGCTCCCTTTGTTTGGCTCACGCTTTATTTATGAACTGCCAACCTCACGCAGGGGCAGAGCAGTGACTTTTTCTCTTAACATTAACAGTGTATTTGTTACTGGAGCAAATCCATTTGATTAAGCTAATTGGGTATTCAACAAAGTCTAACTACTGTACCACAAAAATGCAACATACACTTAAATATTGCTATCTACCTTTTCCTGCTCTGGGTATAAAGAAGCATGTTTATCAATAAAGACAAAGGTCAACCTTGTTACCAAATTCAGATTAAGGCCTCTATCTGTAACTGTTAATGCAGATGCCATCCTATGGATTTATTCCATGCATGAAGTTAAGACTGTAGAGCAAAAGTGTCCTTTTCTTATGGGAAAGGCCTGATGCAAGTGACCTCTACGATCTCATGACAATGACCGCTCACGTTTCAGTTCCAGCTCTTGTTGCAATTAAGTTAAGTATGGTAAGTTAAATCCACTCCACCGATGTTTTTAGGGTACTTGTGTCAGCTGTTATTTCCTGCTGAATGGCCCATCCTACCCTCAAACAAAAATGTGTATTCATGAATTGAAACTGTTGCATTTCCATAGGTGATTTAAAGGCTGTACATTTTTAAAGAGGTCCTCTGTACTTTTTAGCATTAAAACTAGTGCTATATCATTTTAATAGAGAGAAAAGATGATAGGATTGTAGGCCTTGCCCCTCTGGAAGCAGTCCCTAAGGCCTGGCTCCACAAAAGGACTTAGGCATTGCAATGCTGAGTGTCATGGAACCTAGCTTTTAGGTGCTTGGAAAATCACAGGGCTCTACTGCGATCCACAAAGCCTGGTTAAGCGCCTCGGCTCCCTGTACAATCACTGGGGAGAGATATGCATTTTACAATGAGATCCATATCAACTAGCACAGGCAGGAACTTGCTCTAGCTAGCCAGAGGGAGTGACTGGGGGCAGGTCTACACTGCCCACCATTTTCAGCAGTAGTTGACGAGATAGGCAAGTTATTTAAAATAACTTGCATATCTCCCTTTGACTTCATTACATCCAGCACATCCACTGCGCTGAGTCAAAGGGAAGACCCTCCCTTTGACTCAGTGCTACTTCAGTTGCTGGGGTGGTATTCAGAGATGTACTTCCAGATCAATAGATTGGGTCTTCACAGACCCAACTGGTCAATCTGGAAGATCAATCTGACGGTGTCAAAGTTCCCACCGGCAATGAAGACAAGCCCTGGGACAGAGATGTGTGCTGAGCCTCCTCTCAGAGCTAGGAGCCTAACCCCAAGGCCATGCAGAGCTTCATAAGGTCCCCCACCCTTTCTACCAAACAAAACCCACACATGCAGAAACTTGGAGGGGAGGCCATCAGGCAGGGGGAAAGGGTCGGAGAGCAAGCTTGTCCTGCAGGGCTGGGCCCAGTTCCCTGGGCATGATGGAGGGATGGCTGGGCCAAACTTGAGCAGCACTGCAGCCCTGTACATCAGGTCACCACACCACTCAATCTGGGGTAGGGCCCGTCTCAAATATGGCCCTCTGCCACTGTCAGAGTGAAGAAAGGATTTTAACAGGGGTCTCCCTTCTAGCTCTCTGATAGAGGGGGCAATTGAACCTGGGTCTCTGACATTCCAGGCAAGTGCACTAACCAGCGGGGTGCAAGTGATAAAAGATAGGTAGAGCCACTAGCTCTTCTTCAGGTGGCCAAATTTTGAACGAGAGCTGATCTCGTAAATAGCCTCTGGGCAAGCCTACTGGACTGGGCCCTGTACGCAAGTTAGGTGGCTGAATGCCTGTCCTCCCCAGTTTGTGAAATGCTCGGGAGCATAGGTGAGAAGACAGGCACCCAAAGGAAGGCAGCGGTTCTCTTGGCCAGAGGCAGAAACTTGGATGCTGAGAGAACTGTTAAGCCTGACCAAGCCATCCCACAGTGCACCACACTGACAGTACATTGGTCTAAGAGCTGCCAACGCAAGGAGCAGATTGTGGACGTGGACAAGGGATGGGATTACTGTGGTGGGGTGGCAGTCTGCTGACACAAATTAGGTTGACTTCATTTTGTAGTGTAGACGTGCCATTGGACTGAAAACCTAGGTGCACTCAGTGAGTTGAGGGAGTTTGATGGGAGTTTTGTGGATCGCAGCAGAACCAAAATTGGGACTTGGATGCTTACTCCTGAGAATAGAGTCCCTAAATACTTTCGTGGATATGGGCCTGAGTATCTACAGTATGGAAGCCACAAACTTGGCCAGTCTGAGCCTTTGATCTCTCTACCGTAGTTTCTTTCCCCAAATGTAAAATAGGCATAATACACACCTTGCCAGGTGTACGGAACCTTAATGGGTGTTTGTAAAGTGCTTTGAACCGCTGCAGTGTGCAGCATGGTGCATGAGCCAATGAGGAGCGCATACAGTAACATAGAGCAGACCATCAGACGAGCTGGCTCCTGATTCCACCAGCATTTCTGTTCTCTGTGGATGTCCTGCACCACATCTTGAACACTACAAACTTCCTAATCAGAGCCAATAAATACAAGAGTGTCCTCTGACTGGTAACAGCACGCTTCCATTTTGGAGGATAAACGAGACTGTTCCATTCTATTCCTGAATCCTGCCAAAGCACTGCACAAGTTAGAGCCCTTCTTAAAACATAGGTCAGGGTGGAACCATGCTGTAACAAGGTCACTGTAAATGCCCTCCAGGCAGTTTTCCTGAATGGAGTGGGTTGATCCAAGGGGGCTGTCCATGAATTACGTAACTTGTTAGGGGGTGCATGTCTGCTTCAGAACTACCAAGTGTTGCCAGAAGTGGGTTGGTGTTGAAAAATCACCAAAAAATGTGTTGCATAGTTCATGGACCGTCCCTAAATTATTTCTCCTTGCACTTCAGTGAACTCTCCTACGGTGCATCTACACTTACAAGTTAGGTCGACTTGAGGAGGCTTAAGTCGACCTAAACTACTCCACATCCACACTGGGCTTTTATTACGTTGACTTAAATATTTCCTTAAGTCGACTTAAGGAAAAGTTAAGTCGACTTAATAACACCTCGTTTTAGGACAACTTAACACTTAAGTCGATCTTATTAGGTTGACTTAAGCCAGTGTGGATGGGGATTAGTGCCTAAGTCGACCTTATTAAGTGTTAAGTCAACTTAATAAGGTTGAAAAGGGGCTATGATTACACTAGAAAAGTTGTCAACTTTTGTTAAGTCAACTTAATAAAGTCGATTTAACTTTTCTAGTGTAGCTATAGTCCTAGCGTTTGGTCTAAGGGAGTGGATATCCAGCACTGGTGGGTACCTTTATTTTCCAATTCTTTACAGAATAGAACCTTTGTAACCAGAAGTGGAGGAGCAGTAGTAAATAAGCCCTGTTCACTGGAGTGTCTTAAAATGTGTGACTTGAGGTGCCTGTACTCTACTGCCTGGTCAAACTGGTTGTGCGGGGTGACAGCTAGCAAGGGAATTTACAATGAAAAGAACAGAGGGTAGGTGGGAGTCAAAGGGTTCCAGAGCAAGAGACAAGAAGAAATGAAGCCACAGATTAGCCTGGTGTATTGGAGTCATATTTAAAAAGGGGATATAGTCTGAGTGGGAGCTAAAGAAATCTATAACATTTTCAAAAACTACCTTCATCTTCTGCAACACTTTTTCTGCTTCAGTAGTGATTTTTGGTTGAAAATTGGTAGCCTTTTTAGCCTGCTCTCTTGTTTATGAGGCATGGTTAAGGAACAGTTTGCTCAGATGGGCCAAAGATCAGACAGTAATACAGTTTTAGTATTTCCAACATTCATTTGATAACCGGGAGTTTATTAATAGTGGGTTTCTCATTTGTTACTAAAATTACTACATTCAGAATATACATAGTCATTCTAGTACTGGCCTAGAATTATACAACCACAGAGAGAGACAGAGAGCGAGTCCCTGCCTGCAACAGTTCACAATCAAGATTTTATTAAAAGTTGCTAGCTCACATGAGTTTTATTGCCGGTCTTCTTGTAGCTAGTGTTTTTTCCTTAAAACTGCCGCTATCAGATTCAAAGGATTTCAGGAGACTCTCACCTTTCCTTAGAAAACAAAGTATTTCTAGCGCTTACAATAGCAGACAAAGCTTGAAAATATGAGCAGGGGAACACCTTGAAGGCACAGAGCAGAAGGTAAATAAAAAGAACCAGTCCCAAGGCTTAAAAATCATGACTTTTTAAAAAAACCCAGCTTGGGCTTGGCAGTACTACAAGTGAATAAACAAATGGGGGAAGGGAGGGCGTCATGGGGAGGACAAGCTAATGCAGACATAGGTTGTTTATATAAATTAGTAGCCATAGTGATCCTGGTCACAGGTGGTTGCTTGCTAGAGTGGTGCCAGATGATACTGACTTGAAGGCGTTGTTTTGCATGGCTACCGGCTTGTTTGTAAATCCGTTTATCAGCCAAGATTCGGCATTCGCTACTCTCGCAAATTCTTGAACTTAAAAATATAAATACTGCAGATTGTGTTTTAAAGTTCTACTTGCAAACGTTCTTTCCATTTTTGTGTGTAATATCGTCTGCTAGTTTAGTGCTAGTGTCTACTCCTGTGCCAGCTGCCCGACTGCCAACCTCAAGCATTTAAAATGAATCAGGCCCCCCCAAAAATTATGAGAATATTTTTAAAAGCTCATAATTTTTTACCCAGAGTTTCTACTGAGCCTTTATAAGATGTGTTTTCAGTTTTTCTTCACAGCCATGAGTGCTAGAAACTTTCTTTAAAACAAACAAAACCCACCTGAGAGTCTCAGATAATCACATGACTCCAGGAACTGGGGCTTGAAGAAAAAATAGACCAAACAAAATAAATATTACAATACACTTGTGATAAAACTGTGCATTACCAACACTAGTAAATTTCCTGATTCTACATATTTTTCACCATCTTAAGCAAATTTTAGTGCAGACTTCATCAGAACTAGTTAGGAAATTTCACGGTATTACCTTTTATATATTTCTTACTATAGCATTATATGTAGCAGTTAAAATAAAATCACACTCATGATAGGATGTCACTCCTCATAATTCAACTCCTCTCCCCGCATAATTATCCCAAGTATCTCATCTCAAGGACCACAATAATCAATTTTTAAAAACTGATTTTTTTTTAGTGAAGTGCTAAACTTAAAGAACAAATCTCTCACTTTAGTGCCCATTTAGTGAGAGATGCAGACTATCTGTGCAAGCACTGATTTGTTCACAATGGGCCGAGCAGGATGTGTTTGGGCTTAAATGTATAGTTGCAGCAAAGATTTCTAAAAAAATTGCCTGGATTTTTAAGGTAGGAGCTGTTGCATGAGACAACAAAATAAGTTTATTTGATGGCTGAACAATCTTGACAAAGCTAGAAGAGAACCTCTAAATAGTGTGGATAGCAAATCTGAATTTAGAATCCAGGAAAGTGTTATATCAAGGACTAAACCAACTATTTGACCTCTACTAAATGATTTCACTAAGAAAACCCAAATGTTTAAAAATCCTGAAATTGGCTTAATCCTGAGATTTTTAAATGTTTCTCTCTATGTGGCAAGAGTTGCTGTTCTTTGACTTCTGGGTTCTGAGCTTTTATAGTACACTCGGGGGAGATTTTCAATCTTATCTCTACAACCCTGAGGCTAGAAAGTTGCCTTTGTTTCTGCCCTGGTCTACCCTGCAAGCACTTTTCGGTGGCAATCAAAGGGAAATACGCAAGCTACTAAAAATAATGTGTGTATCTCCCTTTGACTGTCTAACGCCTACTCCCTCGGTGTCTTCAGTGCACTGAGTTGACAGGAAATGCCCTCGCATCAGCTCAGTGCTATGCTGCTTGAAGGGGTGGTCTTCAGGGATCGACTTCCCGATCGATCTGACGGTGGTGAATTTGCCACTGTCGGTGAAGACCCGCTCTAGAAAAGCTGTGGGAAGAGATGAGACTTTCATTTCCCCTGCATGGGTCTCTCTCGGGGATGGACCAGACTCGCCTCTGGGAATCTCCTCCCTGCCATAAGAAGCTTTAGGGCTGCTGGCTGGGAGCCCAGCTCAGATAGCAGGACCATTGCCAGCAACAGAAGCACAGAAGTGAGGGTGGTACGGGTCTGATTTTGCAACCCTTATTTCTCCGCTGCTGCTGGCAGGGTGCTGCCTTCAGAGAAGGGTGACATTATCACAACCCCCACACAACAGGCTTGTGTCTCCCCCATAACTCCCTTTTGGGTCAGGACCCCTAGTTTGAAAAATGCTGGTCTCCTCCGCGATATCTGTATAGTACAGGGTAAAAGTACACAAAAGACCAGATTCCATGAGGGAGTCTGGATTTATAATCAGAGACGTGTTTTTCATAGCCATGAATTTGGTAGGGCCCTGATCATTGCGTTAGCAGGGAAAAGTCGTGCAGTGATCTGCCCCCCAGCCCACACTCTGGTCTGCCTTGCTCCCATTGCCTGACCCCATGGGCATGCAGGACCCTCTCTAGGGTGTAGCAAAGGCTTCTGATGTCCAGAGCAATAATATGCCGGTTTTCAAGGGAAAGGTGCCAAATAGAACAGCTGTTTCCTGACGTCTCCTACTGTGGTAAGCAGTCAGGTGCAGCTGAACCCTTGCGTGGTAGTGGCAGAGAGATTGCAAATAACTATGTGGTAACGGGGGTGGTGGCAACACTTCAGGATTTTTCCCTCTATATCGTGCTCTTACCCATTTCCTACACCACCTCTCTGATTTTTCCCCTCCCCTCACAATATGCAGCAGGGGGAGCAAAGGAGCCCTCAGAGATGATTTTTCTGCAACTTTCCAATTCTAATACATTCCAGGCCCGAGCACCTTTTTACTTTAAAAACCAGGATGTTAACAAGTGTACAATAGCTCTAATTCCCTTCTTAATATAAGGAACTTGTGTCTCAGCTGACTGCTGTTTTCTAGTGCCATGAAACTTGATTTTTTTCTGCAAGTCTAATTAAATGTTCAGCCAAAACACAACCCGGAAGAAATAATTTCTTTTTTCAGCCAGTCTTTGATATCTTCTGTTTAGTTACCGTGTGTAAAAACCTAATCCACAGGCCTTGTTTACACTGATGGTGGCAAATTTTCTGTCGTCTAGCCACTCTTCTGGGTCAGTCAAGACACACTCAATTGATCTGGAGTTCACTGAAGTAGCTCCAGCCCCGTAAGCAGAGTGGCGCTAAGTTGAACGGATGGCATTTCCATTCGACTTAGCACAGTGTGGCCAGGGAGGTAAGTGGGAGTTACTAAGTCGAAGGGAGATACACGAGGTAATTTACATACCTTGCGTATCTCCCTTCGACTGCTGCCAAAAAGTGCTACGAATGTAGACTAGGCTTTAATCTAGATTTTTAGGCAGGGGCTGATCCTTGTAACCTTCAACATCTAAAATGTTGATTAAAATCAGTTGGGTGAACATGGAATGCGGGATCAGGTCCATGCTCTTGGTTTGAACCAGCTTAATTAGTCCTCATTTGTGGATCTGTGTATTTTCCCCAATCAAACCTTGGCTATGTCTACATTTAAAACAGTACAACTGCAATGCTGTAGTACTTCAGTGTATTGAAGTTCAGTTCGTATCTTTGTAGTGTAGACAAGGCTTTAGTTTAGACACATACACAACTTGCGGCATCTGGCGTTGTAGCGTAGACCTCCAAAGAGGCAACTGACCTTAGTATCCAAGACAAAAAATTCAATCTGACACAAATCCTGCCACAGTCCCTGATATTTTCCTTTCCCAGGGGTGAGCCAGTCCTTTCCCTATAGAATTCAGTCTGCTCTCAAACTAAGATAAGAACCTACCCATAAGACCTGCAGGGATCAGATGTATTCTCCCAAATAAGGGACTTACACACATTCCAAAGAAGAATCATTCATGGAGCATCAAACAAAAGGAATCATCTTCTTGTCCTACTATAAATGAAATGCTTTAACTATGTGTTTTTCCTAGCAGGAGAATTAAATATGGTTCTTCAAATGAATACTGCAACATTCTGTAATTCTCTATTGGGTGCAATATAATATTCTGGCAGGGAAAATAAGCGGCTTTTTAAACAATAAAGTTTTGGTTTTGTTAAAGGATATAGAAATGATGTCTCAAGTTCCAGTAGGTACACTTCTTTCTGTAAATTCTTTATGTACGCTGCCTCAATGGAACTCAGTGTGGCCATTTGTCTGCAGAAGGAATAAGAAAAGTTAAGGTAAAGTTTTGGGGATTTTTTTACAAAACATATTCCAATATTTTACAGTCTATACCTATACCTGTTTGTCACTGCTCCTTTAAAAATCAACCTTAGCCCCTATGAAAGTAACTGTCTCATTTAAGGAAGCTGGCAAATAAAGCTGTTATAAAAAACAGGATGGGGGTGAGGTGAGGTGGGTGTCTAAACTTCTGCTTTTCTGCATCTGGCTTTTCTGACCAAGTAAAGGGCCTTGGGAGAGCAATATAATCAAAGTCAAAGACCGCTCTACGTCTATGTGTTGGCTTGGTTTTATAATAGGCCTTTGGATTCAGCAAAGCCATACTCTATTTGATCTCACCTTTGACACACAAATTTGCAATCTTTGAGGCAGAAAAGCTTGTGCTGGGACCTCTATGCAAGTCCGTATTTTCTGCCTTTAATCCTGACTTACCTATACTAGAGCTTTGCATTATATACTGCCTGCAACTTCTAGTCTTAGTTCAGTTTTCATCTTTTTATGGCAATTCAGTATTTATAGCATACATGGAATATGTACTTCTGAGATCCATCATTACTGATAGATTTTTAAATAAGCATTTTCCCACCTTACATTAAAACAGAAACAATGAAAAACTCCACCTCCTCCACTAGCCAGATTCAAGACCTGATTGGAACCAACATGCAGACCTTTCAGCTCTCCCTCAGGCGGAGGCCAGTTTCCTCTTACAGTATATCTACAAACTCATGGCTGGCCTGTGCCAGATCATTGGCCTCCCACCTTGTGGGACCCAGAGCCCAAGAATGATTGTCTTTCTCCACTGCATTTGAACAGCTCCATGAGCCTGAACCCGCCCCCCCTGCCAGCCCAAGTCAACTAGCAGAGACCAGTCGTGGGTAGCTAATTGCAGTGCAGAGATAGGCTCTGATTCAAGTTTATCTGCAGCCTACTATAACCTGGAATTCCCACACTTCTCCAGTAGCCGTTTGCTGACAGCAAGGGCTTGATCAATAAATGGAGTAGATGGGAGAGAGGTGTGGCTGGTCTGAAGAAAATAAATCCATGATATGTTAAGCTGCCTCCTCCCCTGGCTTTGTGTATGTCTCATATTTCATGCCTTTCAAAAGCTACAGCAAAGAATCTGGCATGAACAGTTTGAACGCCGTGCTAAGCGTTTGTTCCTATTTGCTAGCGGTGATTGCCACATCACAGTGTTCTCTCAGCTGTGCTCATTGTTCTGAATCATTCCAGTCATGTTTTCATCTCCTCCTCTCCCTGCCACAAGGGTGGTTTGGCAGCTGTGAGTCATGCTCCTGGGACTTCTTCACCTACCATTTCACAATATTGATGGCCTCTGTATCTTCCCAGCCTGCCAGCCATGAGCAGCTTAAACAATGAGGCACCGTTTTATAGTTGCACCACTGCATAAAAGTCACAGCTCGGCAATGTGGGGGAGGTTGGGCTGAAGGAGGGTGATTTCAGATATGTGTGCAGCTCCCCCCATCCTTGGATTCTGGGTTTCTGTGTGGGCTGTGTAAGTATATGTTTGAGCAGCTATAATTTACAGCAAGGCAGCCAATGTTTTAAAGGTGGGAGGGCCACATCCCCCTTACCTGCTTTATAACAAAAGAAATGTGTGCTATGGGAAAATATGATCATGCTGCTCAAAGGCCAAGCTGCACTATGGTTGGGGGAAATCCGCCCCAATGCATAAGCACAGAATTTATGTGCCCCGCAGATTATTTTTTCCCCCACAGTTTAATAGCTTATGGTGAGAAAATGTGCCAGCTGGTGCCCCGAGCCATGAACCCCAGCATGCGCAAGTGCAGATAGCCTGCCTGTGCTCTGAGCTCCCCCATATCTGCCTGGAAAGAGCTCATCTGGGGCTGGCAGGGGCTGGCCCTTTTAAATCTCCTACCCTGCAGCACATAACTTAGGCACAGTGGTGTAGGGCAGGACCGGGAGAAGAGGAGGGAAATTTAAATCCCTCCATCCCAAGCAGGCAGCATGTGTGGTGGTGGCAGCAGATCTGTGGGATTTAGGCCTGTCCTCTTCACTTCCCCAGGAGGACTGTCCAGACTAGCAGAACACCCAGCACATGTAAGTACTCGGGGCCCTCCTGGGGAAGCGGGAGCTGGGGGAGGAAGATGGCAGCAGCAGCATGGTGGGTGAGAACTGGGGCAATAGCGGGCAGGGGGTGGCAGGCGGGCAGGCAGGGAAGACAGCCATGATAATAGTGGGTGGGTGCTGGGCAGATGAGCAGAGCCCAGGTGAGGCAATAGCAGGTGGATGGTTTTGGACAATAGCGGGGAAGTGGAGGTTTTTAGCTGGGCGAGGCAATAGGGGGCCAGGATGGTTCTGGGCCAGGTGGGACAATCGGGGCTCATGGCAGTTTTGGGCTGGGCAGTTTCAGGCCAGGTGGCTCTGGGCCAGTCGGGGCAATAGCAGGAGGATGGTGGCCCTGGGACAATTGGGGACTGGGGCAGTTTCAGGCCAAGAAGGCCAATGGGGGGTGCATGGCAGGCCACCATGCATGTGGGGGGCTGCCTAGTGTACAGGCCCTGGGTCCCATGGCTATGGGGGTAATTAGACTCAGGGGCCTGTGCCCTGGATCTTTCTCCTATGCAACAGCACCCCTGCTCCCCTCACCTATGAATGAAGAGGATATAAAAGGTGCAGTTTGGGATTGGATAGGTGTGGAAGGGTCTAACAGCTGGTAGCAGAGCTAGATTGCCAAGCGGTGGGAGAGACTGGAGTACTGCAGAGTAATGGGAAGCCTTTGTGTGCGTGGCCTAGCTTCCCCAAACTTCACAGGGCCTCAACTCCTTTCCTGAGAGGGGATGTTCATGAGGAAGTTCTGCATGGAGGGGTGTGGAGCTTCTCAGCACCCCTCCCCCCCGCCCCTTCCTGTTTCTGCAGAGAAGGGAGTGAACTTCTCCAACAGAGCAATAAAAAGAATTCCTGGCTCATTTTGTTCATTTGATTGTATGTTATTAAAAATGAAAGTGTACTAAAACATAGCTATTGTTCAGCATTATGCTTATTTTAGACAATGAGAAGAAACAAATCTGTCTCAATGTTGTTTCTAGCTGGTTTCAGTATTTATATACTATCGACATGCTGAGACAGCTGGGCTGCAAAATCTGCAGGGAACAGATTAGCTTAAAGAAACACTATTTCCACTGGATTTTAAATGATGGAAACACTTCTCTTACACTGAAGGACTGTAAAAAGAAACAAAAGCTAAATCTGAGACCTATAAACAAAGGTCTTGTCTACACGAGGACGTTTTTGTCGACAAAACAGTCCTCGCGTACGCACTACACTCACCTCTTGGCCAGCAAAACTACCCAGATGTTGACAAAATAAAACCACGTAAAGAAGCAGTATAGGGCTTTGGGCCGTAAAGTGAAGGCAGCACAGTCTCACTGTGGACACTCTGCTCCTTAGAGTGGGGAGGAGTTGTCATACGTGTCAATTTCACTGCGCTGACAGAACAGTGAAATTGACAAAGTAAGTGGGGAGAGAGTAAGCGTGGCTTGAGCCCCAGGACCAGCTGGGGTCCTGAACTGCAGAAGTCAGGGGTCCCAGAGCCAGCTGTCAGGGCTTCCCCAGGCCCTCAGGTGTCAGCGTGGCTCCAGTCCCGCCACCCAGGGATCCCGGGGAGGTCTGGAGCAGCTGCTGCCTGGGAACACCCCCAGCCCCAGCACCTCTGCCATTTCTGGCTCCCCTCACCTTGCTTAGCCTGGGAACAGAGCGAGGGAAGCTAGCGGTGGCCACTCTAGGACTCAGAGCACTCCCACGCTCACCAATGGGAACCCTAGAAGCCCTGGGACTCTGGCAAGGGGAGGTGGGCAGCAGGGAGTGTGTTGGTCTCTCAGCTCCCCCACACTGCCACTTAGATTGGTGGTCCTAGTGAGGACGCACTCCCCTGACCCAATGATAGCAGGGTGAGTATCAGCGCCCACTATTATTATACTGGTGGCTGTCTGCCAGCAAACTTTTGCCGGCAGAACTTTGTAGTGTAGACATAGCCGAGGTTCGTCTCTTTTATCCCTCTTGTAGTGAATGGAAAGGTGTTAGCAATGTTAATTATAACAATTCAAGTTATCGCAAAACCGTACATTTCAAGCGTCCTTAAAAATCAAAAACCTGGAGTTTTGTGGCAGTAGGCTATGAGCAGAAGTGATTCGTTTAATAAACATCAATGCCTTGTAACTGTTGGTACCCCCGAAGAGTGTTACAAATACAACAGGAGTGTGCACAATACAATATCATTTTCCTAATGACTCCGCTGCATGACATATGCTTTTCTGTCTTACGCTTTCTTCTATTGGCTTCCCTGTGGCTGGAAATTAGAGAGACTGCGGCCATGTCGATGCTAGAAAATTATTCCGCAATATGTCTTTGCGCTATAATAAACATGTTGTATTTATAGCGCAAGTGTGTGTTCACGCTGCACTCCTTATAATGCAAAGGAGTGTCCACACTGTTCTTTGCATGGCTGCAAGAAAGAGCATTGAATTGGGGGCACCTATCCCACCCTGTCACTCATCAGCTTCCAGCGCTAGGAATCCTGGGTAGAAGGAGAGGAGCACTGAGCATTGTGGGTACATTTACAAGTTCCCCTGGGATACTGTGTTTCCTAGTCGCCACTCACTGTAACTATCCCACAGTGGGAAGTCAGCCATCCTCCTGTGACGCAATGTGTCCTCTTCCCCTCCCTTCTCCTCACAAACAAACAAGCAGGAAAAGCTCAAGCACCATTACTTGCTCAGGTGAAAAGTTCTCTGTGCTGCCCAAGCAGGAAATAGAATTCCTGGGATTGCAGGCAGGGGAGGAGCTATTTGCTGATGACGTAGCCAAGGTGCAGCAGAGCAGGAACGACAGAGTTACAAGACCAGAGAATTCTGGAATAGATCCCGGAGGCCATCACGTTAAACTGCTCTCTGTCTATACTGACGTTAATTCAAGTGATCAAAGTCAACCAAAACACTATGCCTCCTGCGTGGGTGGCATTACGACGCCTACCTACGGCATCCCTTTGGCTATGTCTACACTTGTTAATTTAAGTCGACTTAGCTAAGTCGACTTACCATGTCCACACTCAAATTTTAAGTTGATTTAGAGGGGACCCTACAAAATCGACCTAGAGCGTCCACACTGGATGCCTAGGTCGACTTCTAGGGGCTAGGTGGACCTGGGACAGGTCCATGGTGGCAGGGGGGGCACCCCTTGCCAAGTGCCAGGGGCTCAGCCTTTGCCCCATTGTACCTTGTCGACTTAGGGCTACTCCACGTCCACACTGGCTAAGTCGACTTTCTAAAGTTGACTTAGCCAGCAAAGTCAACTTAAAACTAGGTTTTATAAAGTCGACTTAATTTTTCCCTAAGTCAACTTAAGCAGGTGCTTAAGTCAATTTAAGGAAAGTGTAGTGTAGACGCAGAGTAAATTAAGTTGACGTAAGCAAGCTTAAGTCGAGTTAATTTGTAAGTGTAGACGCACCCTCCATTGGCCTTTATAGCTGCGTCAGTGTAGGTGCAGGCTATAGAGGGTCGACGTAAACGGCGTTACATGGACCTGCGTTCTCAGTGTAGACCAGGCCATAGCCTTAGGCTGAAGGCTCTTTGGGACAAGGACAGTGTGCTAGTTGTCTAAAAGGCACGACACACTTTTGAGACTATATAAATAATAACCTTTCTGCTAAACAAGGCCCATTAAGGGAATTCTAACCTTCATATCTGCCAAGAAAGCAATTTTAAAAGATAGTTAATTTGAAGTTGTTAATAGCTTTCTAGTAAGCAAGAGGTCTGACATGTCTGTACAAATAAACAGCCAAATTGGGCTCCAGACGTAGGTAACGTGTGTGTGTGTGTGTGCGCGTGCGCGCGCGGTCAGACTATAATACTCGGCTGTCGATCCAAATATTGCCTAAGCATTTTTTTTGAAAAGGAGTGCAAAGGGAGTCTCTGAGGGATGTTATACTGCTGTTCTACTCACTTGAAAGCAGGTGCCAGGTTTCGTGTGTGAGTCATTTTTGAAGCAGTGAATTTCTTTGAGTTTTCTGAAATTAGAGATGACATAATGCAGTCAGTGTTGCATATGCTAGGAATATGTCATGGTTGAAGATATAGTAGCACCTCAGAGTTATGAACACCAGAGTTATAAAATGACCGAGCAACCACACACCTATTTGGAACAGACAACAGAGCCTTGTGGCACTTTTAAAGACTAACAGATTTATTAATCGCATGAGCTTTCGTGGGAGAAAATCCCACTTCGTCGGATTTTCTCCCACGAAAGCTCATGCGATTAATAAATCTGTTAG
>ML685849.1:5549375-5570031 GCA_007922175.1 Pelusios castaneus | reverse complement strand
CTAACAGATTTATTAATCGCATGAGCTTTCGTGGGAGAAAATCCGACGAAGTGGGATTTTCTCCCACGAAAGCTCATGCGATTAATAAATCTGTTAGTCTTTAAAAGTGCCACAGGACTCTGTTGTCTTTCTACAATAGACTAACACGGCTACCCCTTTGGAATTTGACTATTTGGAACAGGTACAGTAGTGGGTTAAATGTAAACTACTTTTAAAAAAGCCAAGGGAAAGCTTAAAAAATATTTGATAAGGAGAGAAACTATTCTGCACCTGTTTCATTTCAGTTAAGATGGTTAAAAGCAGTGTTTTTGTTCTGCATCGTAAAGTTTGATGTCTGTAGTACGACAATGTTCAGTTGTAAACTTTTGAAAGAACGTTTGTTCAGGGTTCGGACCATTTCAGAGTTATACCATTGTATAGTTATACACTCAGAGGTACGAATACCCTCCATTCCTGAGAAGTTCGTAATGCTGAAGTTGTACCATATTTAATGGACATGATTTTTAAAATTCAAAGGTTTGCTATCCTCTTTCAATTTTCCTGAGGGTTAAATTCTGCTCACCTTGTTCCTGAGTCTAATCCCACTGATTTCACTGTTGTAATAGGACTCTGCACATAAACAAATGGAAAGATTTTGGCTAACATTCTCTTCTTCCAGCTTTGTGAGTATTTTTTTGTCTTATATTTGACCAGGCTATGTTATATTAAAATAATGTACAACTTTAGGCTTCTAAACTGTTTTTGCCCTTGATTACAACTCACTTTGTTGTTTCTCTGTCACAAATGTTCAGAAATAAGATGATCTTTAATAGTGATTAATCACCAAGCGCTAAATGTTTTATGTGAAATTCACATATTTTATTTTTTTTAAAAACTAGATACAGTTTGGGGTGGCTTTGAGTACCAATTTGGATTTAAAGAAGAAAATATCCTAAAAATCCAACACCCTAAATGTTGCTAATACACACTCCAGTTCACATACATAGTAAAGTGAACCATTAAATAGCCATTGTGGAGTGTCTACTTTTGGAAGTTTGTCCAATGAAGTCAAATCCTTCCAGTCAGTGCGGTAACATGGATTTTGTTTGAACACATCACAACCCAGTGTTCCCATATGATTAGGTTTTTCAGAGCTGATGCTCTAGCTAGTCCCAGAAACACTGCTGATAATGCATGGTATCTCCTGGAGGAAATCAATATAATGTTGGAAATAGCAGGACAGATGGTAGGCAGCCTTAGGTTGAATGACCCCTGTGTTGACTTAATTAATGGAAAGATAAGTTAGCACTGTCCTGAGCCCTTACTGGGTCAAAACATTTTGTTGGGGAAGGATTTCAGGGTTTGATCCTCAGGGCTGAATGTGCACACTGTGGGACCACACTGAATTCAGTTGTGTTGTGAAGAATGAATGTCACAGCCGAATTAGCCATAAGTCATCAGCGTGCTTTGGGATCCTTCCAGCTGAAAGGTGCAATATAAACACAGGTTCCAGAGGGGTCGCCGTGTTAGTCTAGTGCAGAAAAACAACAGAGTCCTGTGGCACTTTTAAATATAGGTCATTATTGTCATTCCTTCTTTCTCCACATCCCTTTCCTGCCCCCACACTGTCTGCCCCGCTGCTCTACTAATAAAACAGAGGCTACCTCTTTGGGATTTCAGGTCGGATTCAGCTGGAGGCAGTTTTAATTCTACGCCACAGCTTGTTTTTATTTGAAAATAAAGTAAAATGGCCCTCTGGTCTCCTTGAAACTTGCCTCTCTCAGAGCCGGATCTTCATGACAATCTAGTCCCAAGGGCAATCTTTCCCCACCTCCCCGCAGCAGACGGCACTCTGGTCATTCCCACACAAGCAGTGTTCAGGACTTACCAGGCTGCATCTCCTACATGCATTATTCAGAAGAAGCAGAAGCACAAGAGGAGTAACAGCCTAAATGCGTTGGGAGGCTGGAAAAACTTGCTGTATCTGCCCAGCCCTCTTTGTAGCCTTGTTGCTGCTATAGAAACCATTTTCCAATGCAGACTCCTTTCTGCAGTGGAAGTCGGATGCCTGCCTCAGAGACATCTGGTGCTCCATGACATTGGCCACTGGGGGCTCAGTTCACTAGATACAAAGGGCCCTAGGGTTTGGCTGCTGTGATGGATTCGGGCAGAAAAAACCCCCACATTGTTCCCCTTCAGCTGTGATTGCAATTGATTGGCTGGGACAGTAAAACAGAATTAACAAGGAATTTAAAAATAGGAAGATTGTGGAGAAAAATCAGCCACCAAAGGAATATCCAAAATTAATTCAATTTTAGGCCTTTTTGGGGGAGCTACATAATAAACTGGCTACGGCTTGACAGCCTGAGGAGACTACTGTAATATTGCTAGTCCCGAGTGATCAAAAATAGTTAGTCTGACTCCCAGAAATCACAGATGTGGCTTAAAAATCATGGCATTTTAAAAAATGCTGGGATCTTTTCATTTGCATCCTGGTTTTTGAGTCTTTGGAGTTGTCTGCAACCATGAAGGCTAG
Source organism: Pelusios castaneus (assembly GCA_007922175.1). Taxonomy (NCBI): domain Eukaryota; kingdom Metazoa; phylum Chordata; order Testudines; family Pelomedusidae; genus Pelusios; species Pelusios castaneus. The sequence goes on along the minus strand of ML685849.1, from coordinate 5,567,516 downwards.
AAACTTTGTAAATGAAAGCTAAGAGTCTCATGGACTCAGTACTCCAGAAGCTGGGGTTTTAAGAACAACACCAAATGTTGCAAGACATGAAAAAAAATGATGAGCGCTGGCAACAGATTATTGATAACATCCTGTTTATTTAGTTCTCCTGCTCTCTCTAGTACAGGCTGAGTTGATATTATTTCCTGATCTTAAGGTTTCCCATCACTTCCCACGCTAAGACCCTTTTTCCACAGCTGTTTATAACTTTGCCAATTTTAACCACTCAGGCTGAAATTTCCACTATGGTATGCCAGCTTATGGGGAAAGTTTCAGCAAAAATGGCTCTGCTATTTCTGAGCATGATATTAGGGGGAAAATAAAAGGTTTTTCCTCCTTCATGACAAACGAAGTTATATAACCATTTCACCGAGAAGCTCTGGTGCCTCCATGGTTTGGAGCATGGGCTTGAGAAGGGGTGGCATTTATGTCAGAGATGTGCCTTTTGCTGTTCCCAGGAAAGAACTATTTAAAATTGACCAAGATATGAATTTCTGAAAATCTCCATTTTCACATGATCAGCAAAGACTTGTTACAGAATTTGGGAGATAAATTCTCTGAAGATTCCATCTGCATTGAGCAGTCGCCAACCCAGATCTGTAAGAGTGAAGCAGGATTTTCCCTGAAGTTGCTACACATGGTTGTTGCAGCACCAGACACAGGAACTGAGAACAAAGCATCTGACAAAGTGGGATTTTCTCCCACGAAAGCTCATGCGATAAATAAAGCTGTTATTCTTTAAAAGTGCCACAGGACTCTGTTGTTTTTGAGAACAGGGAGACTGTGTCTTCTGCAGTCCATGCTCCCTCTGCTGGGGCCCAGGCAGCAAGGAGCAAGGAAGTCTCCTAACTCACATGGCAAGGTGAGAAGGCTGCTGTGGAATGGAATGGGCCATGAAACCTGGAGGAGGATGGGAATTGGGACTGGGAGGAGAGTATTACAGGAGACTGAGGGATAGAAGGACAACTGAAACTGGTAGGCAAGAAGACTGAGGACTAGTAGCCAGTGGAAAGGGGGAAAAGCTCAGAGCCAAAGGGGAGGACAGACTGGACAATGAACCATGGGGTGGAACTGGGATTGGCTGGACAAGGAGACCAGGATGGGAGCCAGGAGGGATAAGATTGAGATCAGGTGAGGAATCTGGTGGAGAGAGAGACTGGGACATGGACAAGCTGTCTAGAGGGGGAGACTGGGTCTGCAAGGAGAAGCCAGAGGGTGGAAACTAGAAGAGATAGAAAGTGGGGCAGTGTTGCCTAGTGGCTAGGGACCTAGACTGGGAAGCAAGAAAACTGCTATGTGATGTTGGACAAGTTGCTAGAAGAGACAGGAAAAGGACAAGCTGGAAGGGCTGGGGAAGGAGGATTGAGATCAAAGGGGAAGTGAGGCAGGCAGGAATTCCACCCCATTCATCTCACCTCTGGAATAGAACCCAAGACTCCTGTATCTCACCAGTCCCCCTGCATCAGCAAATAGCTGTTAAAATAGTTGGGAGATGTGCATCTCTCCCCTCCATACTGCTGTTCTAGACAGAGGATGATGACCCACTACTGCTATCTGTTACTCTGTTAGCGCAAATAGCAGAGGTCTATGTAGTGGATCTAATGGTTTCAAGCCTGTTGCTAAACAACATGGGTGTCAGTATGATTTTGCGAAGTGGAATTCCTGTTTCCTCAGTTTGCTATTAATAAAACCTAGGAAGTTACATTAAAAAATCTATGTTAAAAACACTATTAAGATTGAAATGTCAAGCCCTGAAAATTTAGAAAAAGCCAGAATTAAGGTTGCCTGTGTAAAGTTGGCTCCCTTGTGCATGTACATTTTATGGTTAAGATTCTGTCCCAGTTATTTTTAGTAAAAGTCCAGGACAGGTCACCAGCAATAAATAAAAATTCATGGAAACCCATGACCCACCCTGGACTTTTACTAAATATACACTTGGGTAGGGTTTGGGTTGACTGCTTGTGGGGCTGGCTGCCAGTCACCTGTTCTGGGGACCCCAGGGTTGGCTGCCACAGATCAGCTGTTCAGGAGGGCCCCAGGCAGCTGGTGCCAATCAGCTGTTCAGTGGCTCGGACAGCTGCTGCTCTGGTAGGCCAGGGGCTGACAGCTGCTCCAGCCCTGCCCTAGAAGTCAAGAAGGTCACAGAATCCAAAAGGGTATCCTTTATGTTACATTATAGTGTTTAATTACATGATTACATACTATTTCTTCCACAGGACCTCAGCCTCATTCAATGGTTACAGCACTAGAATGCTGTCCTGGTGATTTGGATTCTATCCTAGCCTCTGCCACAGAGTTCCTGTGTGATATTAATGATCTGGATGATGGGATAGATTGCACGCTCAGTATGTTCGTGGATGACACCAAGCAGGGGGGAATGGTAGACACACTGGAGGACAGGGACAGGATTCAGGGAGACCTAGACAAATTGGAGCATTGGGTCAAAAGAAATCTCATGAGATTCAACAAGGACAAGTGCAAAGTCCTGCACTTAGGATGGAAAAATCCCATGTACAGGTTGGAGACCGATCGGCTAAGTAGCAGCACTGTAGAAAAGGACATGGGGGTTATGGTGGACAGGAAGATGGATATGAGTCAACAGTGTGCGCTTGTTACCAAAAAGGCCAATGGCATATTGGGCTGCATCAGTAGGAATGTTGCCAGCAGATTGAGGGAATGTGATTATTCCCTCTATTCGGTACTGGTGAAGCCACATCTGGAATACTGTGTCCAGTTTTGGGCTCCCCACTACAGAAAGGATGTTGACTAATTAGAAAGAGTGCAGTGGAGGGCAACAAAAATGATTAGGGGGCTGGGGCACATGACTTACAAGGAGAGACTGAAGGAACTAGGCTTATTTAGTCTGCAGAAGAGAAGACTGAGGGGGGATTTGATAGCAACCGTCAACTACTTGAAGGGGTGCTCCAAAAAGGAGGGAGCTAGGCTGTTCTCAGTAGTAATAGAGGATAGAACAAGGAGCAATGGTTTCAAGTTGCAGCTGGGAAGGTCAAGGTTGGATATTAGGAAAAACTTTCTCACTAGGAGTGTGTGGAAGCATTGGAATGGGTTACCTAGGGAGGTGGTGGAATCTCCATCTTTGAAACATTTAAGGCCCAGTTAGAGAAAACTGTGGCTGGGATGATTTAGTGGGAGTCGTCCTGCTTTTAGCAGGGGGTTGGACTAGATGACCTCATGAGGTCCCTTCCAGCCCTAATATCCAATGGGTGCATCTACACTGGCAACTTAGGTTGACTTAAGGATGCTTAAGTTAACCTACACAAATCCGCGTCCACACTGGGCTTTTATTAAGTTGATTTAAGCGCTTCCTTCAGTCGACTTAATAACACCACCTCTGAAAGTTGACTTAAAGCCAGTATGGACGGGGAATAGTGCTAAGTCGACTTATTAAATTGACTTAAAGCCAGTGTGGACGGCTATGTCTACTGTTAAGTCGACTTAACAAGGTTGACTTAAAGTGTAGCCACTCTGTTAAGTCGACTTAAAGTCAATCTTGTTAAGTCGACTTAATAGAGTTGACTTAACTTTACAAGTGTAGATATAGCCTATGATTCTATGGCTATGTCTACACTTGCTAAAATTAGTTCAAATTAGTTAGTTCGAACTAACTAATTGGAACTAATTTTAGTTAGTTCAAATTAGCTTAATTCGAACTAGCATGGTCCCACTGGAATGTTAGTTTGAACTAAGCAAGCTCTTGCTTAGTTCGAATTAGCAATCCCCATTCATTTCAATGGCCGGTTAATTCGAACTAAGAAATTAGTTCGAATTAACATGGCCACATTGGTTAATTCGAACTAGTTAGTTCGAATTAACCCGTTAGTTTGAATACCCTATTCGAACTTATTAGTTCGAATTAAGGAAGCCCTTAATTCGAACTAACTTGCCAGTGTAGACATAGCCTATGATATTGGGCCAGCGGCTTGCACAAGGGGGGACAGGCAGGAGAACAGACCTCTCCCCCACACCATAATTGGTGAGGGCACAGAACTCCTCCAGCCCTGAAGATGTAGTAGGGGTCAAATTTTTATACCTGTGCATGTAAATCATGGCCACCAAACTTTCTCAGATGATCACTAATGGTGTGTTCCTCACTCTGAGTACCCAAATTGAGACACCAGAGGGCTGATTTGCAGATGTGCTGGACACTCACAGCTGTAACTGTAGTTAATGGGAGCTTTGGACATATAAAGGGGTCTATAATGCTAAGTGCTCTAAAAAATCAGAGTGTAGATATCTCAACCTGGTCACCCCAACTTAATGGACACTTTTAACCTTTGTGCGTAGCAGTTTCCCCTCCATAACCTAGGGCTAATAGCACTTCCTCTTCTCACAGTGATGTTGCAAAGATAAACACACTAATGTTTGTGCCGCTGTGGAGATGAGCCCTGGTGAAGAGCCCATGGAGGAATTAATAATTTTGTATTCAGAGTAGGGTTTGAATGGTGTTCAATAAAGCATGTGACCACAACCTGACCAATGAGGATAATACTGAACATCAAATAGGTGCTTATTAAGTGTGCCCGATCCAGCCTGTGAACTGAATGATGCAAGAGGCTGGTGGAAAAAATGGTATGTGCCCATGTAATTAAAGATGATCAGAATGCACAAGGGGGTTGAATGGAAGTTGACCAGGCAGCCTTGACTCTAACATTGACTGCTGGATTTCTGCACCTTAAATTGTCTCTTTTCATCACAACATCTTTTTGGGAAGAGGGAGTTAAATGAAGTTTTTCTGCTGTGTCCTGCATAGTGGTGGGAGAGGGAGCTTGTCATTTGCCATCATATCCCTGCATTATTCTTTAGCACTGAGCCAGAGGGTGAAAGGGTAGTTTCGTTGTTCATGCAAGCCCAGGCTTCCCTGCTGAGCTAATGTAGATTTTTAATGTCGAAATCTCTTTTTTGGAATCTTTCTTCTGGACTGAGACCACTAGTTTATCTCACACAAGCCTGCAACCAATCCCTGGACAGCAGTATTGTCTTTCAGTTACTACTGACCTGAGACAAATTGGAACCAGTGACCTGCTGTTGAAATCTTACTTTATATGTCACAATGATGCAATCTCTTTGGGCGTCTAGTCTCTACTATGTAACTGCTTGTCCCAGCGCCCTGTGTGTGTTCTTTAAACACTATTTTTCTAGTCTGAAGGCTTATGCAAGATTTTTTTAAAAATTTCCACTCACTTTCTAAAATCAAGGCTTCTCCTTTAAGGATGTGTCCAGAATTAGATAGATTTTAAAGCTTTGAGATTTGAATGCAATACCTAAGGATAAGTATTAGTTGTTGTAACTGCTAGCTGTTTAGAATAAATTCATGTTACAGCTATTTCTCAGTGCAACGTGTTCTCTGTGTAATATTTGTGATCATCTATTTAAGTTGTGTTTCAGTTGTTCCACTTAGGATAGACTTTTTGTTTAACAAATGCCTTCCACTAGAAAAATTACATAGTTTGGCCTTGGGATAATAGGAGTGGTGATGGGGGAAAAGACCAGAGGAAGTCTCGTCTAACAATGGGTCCTTTTATGAATAACCTCAGTAAGAATTCTGATTTTGAAAGAATCCAAATGATACTTCATCCTGAGCTATTCTCTGAGATAAGGCTAAAAGCAATTATTGCGTTTCCACAGGGTTACGGTTGAGGTTATGGCTAGGTTAAATTTGCTCATTCAGCAACAAGATTTGATAAGAGGTTTGTTGTCAACTAGGAAAATTCTTCCAAGCTCTTTCAGTAAGTCTGCTTCAAGGCATGGAACATTAGAATTAAGAAGGTAAATTTGGGCCTGGAACTAGAACACAGGGAAGACAAATGCTTTAGACTCAATGCCTTAAAACTGCATGTCTGAAAAAGAAGAAAATTAATGTGTCGTAACATTATATAGTCCTGACTCAGCAAGGTATTTAAATGTGAGCACTCCCAATGACTCCAATGCTTAAATGTAGGTATGTGCTTAAAGATGGGATTTTCAGAGCTGCCTGAATGATTTAGGAGCACAAGTTTTGTTGATTTTCATTGTGACTTATACTCCTAAGTCACTTAGGACAGGATTTTCAAAAGTGCCTCAGCATCTTCCTGATTCCAAGCCTATTGAGTGAATTAATCACATCCCCCAAAACAGTTCCTTTGTAGTACTGCAGAAATAGTGGAGAGCTGCTTCAGATGACAGGCCTTTAAAAACATATCAGTTATGCAACATGCAAGCGTCTAACTTTATTTTAATTTCAGAAAGATAAAGACATTAAAGAAACAGGGATTTGTATTTGCTACAGGAAAATGATTTCAGCACAAAGTTTTTCAGTTGTATGGTGTAATTAATTACTGGTGGTGGTGTGCTAGTCCAGAAGTTGATAGATTGCATTGAATTCATGCTTTGATTTGGTCTTTGTGTTTGGGATTTTCAGAGGCACTAAGGGTGTGTCTACAAATTACAAATTAAGGGTGTGTCTACAAATTACAAATTAAGTCGACTGAATTTAATCTGCGTCTACACTACAATTTCCTTAAATCGATTTAAGCTGCTGCTTAAGTCGACTTAAGGAAATTTAAAGTCGACTTTATAAAACCTAGTATAAAGTCAATTTTACTGGCTAAGTCGACTGTATAAAATCGATTTAGCCAGTGTGTACACAGATTAGCTCTAAATCGACTTAAAGTCGACTTTTAAAGGGCTCCAGAGCTCCCCCACTGCCCTTCCTGCCAGGGTGGCTGGCACAGCCAGAATCTGGTGTGCCACCCCACATGACAGGACACAGCCCTGCCCACCCCGCTCCTATGCCCTGCCAGTGTCCCTGTCCTGCTCAGCCCCCGTTGTACCCAGGTACAATGGGGCAAATGCTGAGCCCCCTGGCACTTGGCAAGGGGTGCCCCCTTGGCACCGTGGACCAGTCCCAGGTCCACCTAGCCCCTAGAAGTCGACTTAGGCGTCCAGTGTGGACGCTCTAAGTCAATTTGGCAAGGTGCACTTTAAATCGACTTAATTTTTGAGTGTGGACATGCTAAGTTAACTTATTTTGACAAGTGTAGACATAGCCTAAAGGAGGTAGGTGCCCAGTTCTCAGTGGGATTTGGCTCTCTTATAAAATCCCACTCTGCGTACATTTTCTGAGTTTTTCTTTAAGTGTTCTAGGAGGCCATGGTTGGTCTGGAGCAGGTCTGATGGTTGTTTGTCTGAAGGGCCGGTCCAAGGGTTTTTGGCACCCTAGGCAATCTATGACCTTTGCACCCCCATCAGAGTGCGATTCTTTCATTTATAAGAGATAACACAGCTTTTAAATAGTGAAAAAAAATTACTTCCATCTAATTTGGTGCCCTTTGAAGCCTGGCTGGTGCCCATGGCGACTGCCTACTTCACCTATATGTATGATCCAAATACCTTTTCAGAGGTTCTCAAATGAGCTAAGTGTCACTGAATTTCTCTCTCTCTTGATGTACAGTAGTTTTTCTGACCAGTATAAACCTGTAGCCTGAGTGAAATAAAGCAGGAAAAGTTTTACAGAAGTTCTATCTTCTCTATAGCAACTGACTCAGAAGAGGAAAATTCCCAACTAAGTTGTGTGTTACCCACTATGAATAATGGAGAGAATCTATATAGGGAGGTAGACTTTTATTATGTCTATTTTTGTAAGTGCCTTGAAATAGCTAAGTATGTAATCTCGCATCTGAAAACATTGAGAGAAAATGGCCCCTCTCATGTGGTGACTGATCCCTTCCTATGAAGCAGGGCTAGTGCCCATATGCTTGACCAGATGCTCTTGGTTTGACCAATTCAGAGGGTGTGGGCAGCACTTCGGGCTATCAGGAGACAGACTGTCAGTGAGGATGGGGCATTATGAACCCACCTTGTGCAGAAGTTGTATTCAGCGCTTCTCAGTCTAACATGGAGGGGAGTGCCTAGGTACAGAAAGGAGACTTGCAGATAGCAGCCTCCTCATCGTTTGGTGACAGGTGCACATTTTTATGGTGGCAGGGGGGCCAAAAGCACAGGCCTCGCCAAGTGCAGGTGGTCACCCCCACTGTCCCACCGAAGGGTAGGCCTGGGAAAGATCACACCAACACCTGCACATCATATGTCCAGCCGGCATAAGGAACTGTCAAATGTGGAACAGAGGGGAATGCAAGTCCACTCTGTGTGATGCTTGATAGTGGTTATCCACCACAATAGGATATCTCTAACCGCAGTTCTACTAATCTGTTTGGTAGATTCTGGACCTCATCCCCCCATTGTCTTATTAAAAAAAAATCAAGCTTCTGTTAGATTTAATTTTTCGAACCGAATGACATTTTAAGAGGAATGTGTCAGAGTTTCGTGGAGAAATTGCCTCAAGACTGCTTTGCCAAGTGTAAATAAGTCCATTTTGTCTATTACAAAACAAGGCGGCATACAAATATCAGTGTTTTTTCCCACTCGGTTCCTTGAGGGCAGATTACTGTGCATGTTCAGGGCTTTCATATGCTCCAAAATGGTTCCCACAAGCTCAAGATTAGGCCCTGCAGTTTGAATGAGGTCTGTCCCTTGTCACACTGGCAGCCAAGCTCTCTGCCATCTCTGCACCCACTGGGAATTGTCTCATACAGGGAGAATTCCTAGCTAAGGGGTTGTGACAAATCTCCATCTCCTTTTTATTGCAAAAGGGAGTTAAAGCTATTTGTGTAAAGCTTGACGCCACATCTTTCTCGGAACAAACAAGGATGCAGTTTAAGGAAAGATCAACATGAATATTCCATGCGCCTGCCTCTTTGTACCCCACATGGGTATTGTTTGAGAAATGGCATTTTCTAGCGTAGCTCTGAGTTGTGATACATATTGTATGGTTAGGACAGAAGCTGAAGTCAATGTGACCTGTAGATGTCAAGAAGAGCTAGTTGAAAATTGGAATTGCCATCTCAGAGGAAATTCTGATATTTTGGCATTTTTTCTTGTCCGAATCAGGACACAAAGTTCAAAAATATGGCTGTTCCCAGGTCATAATGTTTAATTTTGGCTTGAGTTGATGCTAATCTCTGTCTTTCTGAGTTGCTGTGGTGCCTCATGGGTGTTGTACATTTCGAGTGCCACATGCCACACATTCATTTCTGGGCTCCATCTCTAATTGCAGTCACATGATGCCTATGATGTGCTTCATTAGTTCAACCAGAGAGGAGACCGTGGGATGCATCATGGGTAATGTAGTCCAGCCAGGGGGCCTCCCTCAGAACAGAAAATGGGGACAAGAGGCTCCTAAACGGCAGCTGTCATGAGATAATGTGGCAGGCAGCACAGGTCAATGCAGATTAATGTTGAATTGAGCCAATGTTGAATTGAGCCAAAATATTTTGATTTGGGTTGATCAGACCCAGAACTAAGTATTTCAGGAAAGATGTGGACAAATTGGAGAAAGTCCAGAGAAGAGCAACATGAATGATTAAAGGTCTGGAACACTTGACTTATGAGGGAAGATTGAAAGAGCTGGGTTTGTTTAGTCTGGAAGGCTATATCTACACTTGAAAAGTTAAATCGACTCTGTTCAGTCGACTTAACAAGGTTGACTTTAAGTCAACTTAAAGTCAACCTTGTTCAGTCGACTTAATAGAGTGGCTACACTTTAAGTAGACTTAATAGTAGACATAGCTGTCCAGACTGGCTTTAAGTCGACTTAATAAGGCCGACTTAATGCTATTCCCCATCCACACTGGCTTTAAGTCACTTTAAAAAGTACCTTCAGAAGTGGTGTTATTAAGTCAACTTAAGGAAGTGCTCAAGTTGACTTGATAAAAGCTCAGTGTGGATGCGGATTTGTGTAGGTCGACTTAAGGATGCCAGTGTAGACACACCCGAAAAGAGGAGACTGAGAGGGGACATGATAACAGTTGTCAAGTACCTAAAAGGTTGTTACGAGGAAGAGGGAGAAAAATTGTTCTCTTTAACCGCCGATGGTAGGACAAGAAGCAATGGGTTTAAATTACAGCAAGATTGGACATTAGGAAAAAATTCCTAACTGTCACAGTGATTAACCATTGGAGTAAGTTGCCTGGGCAGGTTGTGGAATCTCCATCATTGGGAGTTTTTAAGAGCAGGTTAGACAAACACCTGTCAGGGATGGTTTAAGAAGGTACTTGGTCCTACCATGAGTGCAGGGGACTGGACTCGAAAACCTTTTGTGGTCCCTTCCAGTTTCTATGGGTATGTCTACACTAGAAAAAGTTACGTCGACTTCTCGGGATCTACCCCTGATGTCTCGTCCAGCCCCAAGGTCTTCCAGGCAGCAATGGACTTGCTTTCCCTGCCGGTACTACCCACTCCCCAGGACAACAGACTTGGGACACGGTACCAGAGCAAAGCAATTCCAGGGGCAAGCCCATGATGGTGACCTCACGTAAGGTGCATCTACATTTGTAAATTAAGTCTACTTAAACTTGCTTAAGTCGACTTAATTTACTCTGCATGTACACTACACTTTCCTTAAGTCGACTTAAGCCATTGTAGACCTGGAGTAGCCCTAAGTCGACTCTAAGTCCTGCCAGGGGGGTGGCACAGGGAGCCTGGCATGTCCCCCCAAAGGGCAGGGCAGAGCCCTGCCCACCCTGCCCCTATGCCCTGCCAGGGTCCCTGTCCCCCTTTGCCCCATTGTACCAGGTACAATGGGGCAAAAGCTGATCCCCCTGGCACTTGGCAAGGAGTGCCCCCCCTGCCACAGTGGACCTGTCCCAGGTCCACCTAGCCCCTAGAAGTCGACCGAGGTGTCCAGTGTGGACGCTCTAGGTCGACTTTGTAGGGTTCTCCCTAGGTCAACTTAAAATTTAAGTGTAGACATGCTAAGTCGACTTAACAAAGTTGACCTAAATTAACAAGTGTAGACATAGCCTTGGATTGCCAGTAGTTGCTACGCTGCACGCTATCTCCACAGCACCTGCCAACACCTCCTTGCAGTTCGCTGATGACCCTGCAGTCGCCAACGTGCAATAGCTCTCAGGAGTCTAGGAGTCGCTCTCCAGTCCTGCAAAACCAATTACTGGCATGGAACATCAAGGTCCCAGCACCAGTCCCCTGATTTGAGCTCACCCTCTCGGGATCGCTCACATTGGTCGCGGAGGTGATCAGCACCAATCACCTGAGTCTCAGCCCTGCTCCATGAAACTGGAACACCAGCACTGTAAGGAGCCAGAGGCACTGTTCTGTTGTGGCCAACCACCATATAGCTGGAGGTAGATAAAGGTCCCTCCTGTAGAGGCCATGGTCGTTCCTCCACAGCCACAGGTTTTACTCCTCCGTTCCACTGGGTTCCTGGTCAATGACACAATGGATTGGCCCTTGGCAATATTGGAAATCATAGGGGTTCCACTAGTCCCAATACCAGTTCATGTCATGGGACTTTGAACCATCGCTCTGCGACCATATCACAGCCTCCCCTAGAACTGGACAAGTTGAGTCAGGCAGAAGGGACACCAGTGTCCCTCCAGGAGGGAGACATCCAAGTCACAGAGGAACATTCACATATCTCCATATTCACATATTACCAGCAGCCTCCTCCTCATTGTCAGATGAGGCAGTGACAGGCTCTCCAACCACAGTCCCCCAGGACGACTTTAGAGCCAACCAGGAGCTCCTCGAATGGGTGGTTGCTAACCTGGGTTTGGAAGTGGAAGAGATGAAGGACACAGCTGACTCGCTGTTTGACATCCTGGTGGTGGCAGGCTAGAGGCCCTCCCTGTCCATGGAGGGGTCATAAAATTGGTGAAGGCCCCGTGGCAAAACCCTTCTCTCTGCCCCCAACATCTAAATGGGAGGGGAAAAGTATTATGTCCCAGCAAAGGCTTTGAACACTTTACTCCTACCCATCTCCAGGATCGTTGGTAGTTTCAGCAGCCAATGAAGGGGCTAGATGGGGCAGTTGAGCTTGCTCCCTAAAAATAAGAGGCAAAGAAACTAGACCTTTCTGGTTGCAAAATTTAGAGATACCACTGAGAGAAAAACCTCTGGCACCAGTGCATGTGATGTGCACACACCCAACGTGGAATGGACATGAGCAACATGTCTTGAAGAACAATAGTTACAGAAGGTAAGTAACTGTCATTTATCCATTTCCTTCAGTGCAAGTTGGATCAGTCTCAACAGTGAGGTGAGAATAGGTTGAGAAAAAATAGGTTGTCTAAGGGACGTAGAAGTTGGGTAGGCTTAATAAATAGAAAATGTAAACTAGAGAGAATAGACACAGGATGGGAAAAATGAGATGGAAAAATATCAGATTTGCTGTACATGCAGAGGCACCACAAACCATCTGCTGGTGAGAAGGCATGTATAGCATTGGATCAAAGGGCAAAACCCTGGCACTAGATTAAGAGGGAGATAATTACAGGCAGGCAGAGGGTATTAGAAGTGAGCTGATAATATACAGCAGAGGAAGGAAATGCCAAGGAACAGAAATGAGGATACAATAGAAATAAAAAAAGATGCTTTGATCTCTCTGACTCTCTTTCCATATAACAGAATTGATTTATCGCCCACTTACTCCAATTCCCCTGTCCTTTCATCTCACTCTCCTCTGACAGTTTCCTAGTCTCTCTCTACCCTGAAACTAAACCAGATTCTTCACACCATGTGCACCTTGTATAAATGCAATACAGTGGTATATCGTCATCGAGTGTCATTTCTAAATATGAACCAGCCTAAGTGTGAGATTAGATTTGGACTTTTGGAGGCAATAGTTGAGAATACCCTGGTGAAGAGAAGTGCATTGTAAAACAGTCTCGGCACCCACCTACACACAATAAATCTGGCCTGAAGAGACCATGACCCAAGACCCTGAGCTTGACTGAAACTGTAACTATTTAACGATAAGCAGTCGAAAAATAGCTTTTGTGTTGGCCTCAAGAAATTCTTGGAGAATTGCTGATTGTTCTGGAGGATGTCAAAGAAAACTTGGGAGTTTATTAAGGGCCCAGAAACAAATTGTTAACGTGCTGGTCACCTTTCATTGCTTCCAAATCAACAGCAAAAGAAAGGGTTTAAATTTTTAATCTTGATTAAATCCTGTGGGTTTCCCTGACATCCCATTTCTCCCAGTCCTCTGAGCCTATATAATTGGCCATTTATTTAAATGAAACCTTCTCTTTGCTGCAACCTGAAAAATACTTTTCTGGTTCCATTTAACTCAGGCCATGTACACACGATCATTTTATTGCGCGATAAGGCTCCTTACCACGCAATAAAGCTGGTAGCGTACACACGAGCATTTTTCCTGTTCCACGGCAACACCCTCTTGCCCGGCAACAGTTAAACCATTCAAATCGAGAGTGGTTAGGCTTACCGCGGAACGGCTCATGTGTACACATTTTCCTCATTAGACAACCTCCAGAAATGTCCCAGAGTGCCAATTGGGGACATTGGAGCTGTCAAATATGTCAATTTCACTGCTCTAGCTGAGCAGAGCAGTGAAATTGACTATTATTGGAGCTGCCAGGTTCGGCAGCTCTGGGGATTGGCCCCCTGGACTGAGCTAGGGGGCTTGCCCGAACCGGCTGCCCTCGCCGGTTTGGGACAGCCCCCTAGTCCAGCTGCAGGGCTTTGGGTGGCGGCGGGAGCTGCGGCGCGCAGTCCCCACCACCACCTGAAGCCTGGGGGCTGAGCTAGGGGGCTGGCCCGGACCGGCGAAGGCAGCCAGTTCGGGCCACGCCCCTAGCTCAGCCCCGGGGCTTTGGGTGGCTGTGGGGGCTGCGTGCTTAAGCGCCACAGCTCCCACCGCCACCCGAAGCCCTGCAGCTGGACTAAGGGGCTGGCCTGAACCAGCGACGGCAGCCAGTTCGGACCAGCCCCCTAGCTCAGCCCTAGGGCTTCGGGCGGCGGCGGGGGCTGTGCCATCACTTGAAGCCCTGCAGCTGGACTAAAAGGCTGGCTGTGGGCAGTGCATAGTGGGACAGGTGCCCACCATGCACTGCTCCTTGTATCGCAAAGGAGTGTTCACACGGGTGAATGCTCCTTTGCGATACAAGAAGCACGTGTATACACACAAAAGTGCTATATTTATAGCGCTTTCCTTGTCCTGCAATAGCTTATTGCGGGACAAGTTTATCGTGTGTACATAGCCTCAGTGTCTGTTATATGGGTGTGGTTGTGATCAGCGTGTACATTGAGGAGGAAGAATCAATGCTGCTTTGTTCCCTCTTGACCCCACCATCTGTTTATTTTTGGGTTGTGTTTTGTTTTGTTTTTTGAACTGGCAGCACTGAGTGTTGCATGTGCCTGCACTATTTTCAAGACTGTGATGACTCTGTTCTGGATTCCTCATTTCTGGTCCCAGGCCATTTGGCCCATGAAAATAAAGATGACCTAGATCAGTGTTTCTCAACTGGTGTTCCATGGAACACCGGTGCTCCTCAGACATAGTGCAGATGTTCTGTGACCCATCCTGACCCTCACCCCATTGGAGGGACTGAGTAGGGAAGGGGAAGGAGCAATTTAATGCCCCAGCTGCAGCAAAACTTCCAGGCGCATGGCGGCGGACTTTGATGCACTCCTGGAAGCTTTGCTATGACTGAGGCTTTTTAAATCTCCTGCCTCTGTTACCAGCTTTTTTGAGAATGTTTTCATCAGGTGTTCCATGTAAAGTAATTAATACCTCTGGGTGTTCCCCGGCCCACTGACGGTTGAGAACCATTGACCTCGATCCTTTCCTCTCTAAGCTGGGTAAAATTAGCTCTTACCCTTTGAGTTGTGTAGTAAAATCACAAAGGAACGGCAAGGCTGGAGGCTTATTATGATGTTGGGCGAATGCTTGGGCCAGTGCAGCTGGAATTATTAAATCTATTGAACATTTTAGACAGAATTTCTTGGTAAAATAACCCTTTTACACACAGTCATTTTAAGAGCTTCTACTCCCAGGTGTGTGAGGGACTCAGGAGTGGAGCTTCATGCTCTGCTGTTAGAGGCTGGGTGCTTTGAGAAAGTTTGCATTGCAGTTTGGGGTGTGGGTGCGTGTACGTGGCTGGGTGGTATGTGTAGGAGCTAAGTTCTTTTTTTATAACTGACTAAGTGTTGAAGTGGCTGCAGGCTCCTTTGCCTCTAACAGAGGCTGGATTGCCCCCTCCATCACTCATTCCTCCAATCCCCAGGATGGCGGGGTGGGGCTCTGAGCTGTGTCCTAGAGCCAGCTCAGAAACTCCTAAAGATCACATGGGAGGCTGGCATTGCTGGGGTCCTGCCCTGTGCCCTGCTGGAGACGCAAGCCCCACTCACCAGCACCTCCCTGAGCTTGGTCCCTGACAATGCTGGGGAGCCATGGAAAGAACAGTCCTCAAGGTCTCACAGGAGGTCGCTGCTGTCATGATGCAGGGGACGCCAGGACAAATTTGAGTCAATGGTATTGTGAATAAGTTGCACTGAGTGTTGAAATTTACGGTTGCTGTGACAAAATTCCACTCCACGATTTTCTTACAGCCTTGTACATAGGGCCAGTTCCTGGCAGAGCGCTTCTCCTAATCAAATGATTTTTCTCCCCTTTTTGAGTTTTGCAATCAAATCTAATGAGGATTGACTCAGACCTAAGCCCTTTTTCTGGACCCAACTGCAGAAAGGACCAGATGTGCCATTTGGCTGGAAACAATTGTTAGGAAAGGCTCGATCTGCATTACCTCTCTGACGGGGGAGAGTCTTAGAAGTGCAGCCAGTTTGACTAGATGTTCTCTGAGGTTGGTTTCTGATATGTTTCCAGTTGTGTGGGGAAAGTGCTGAGCAAGCAGAAATTCTAGCTTGGGGTGCACCTAGGCCCAGGCTTTTATTCTCTGGGGGGGAAATGCATGTTTTCTGAAATGACTATTGTAGAAATAGCATAACTTTTGGTAGATAAAAAAACAAGACTTCAATGACTATTGGGATTCAGTTTTAAATGAGAGCACCAGCAATTCTGTTCTCCCCATCACCTTTTGCTGGATATGGGGCTCATTATTCCCTGATAAATTTGGCAGCTTCTTCAAAAAAGCTGAGGAGACAGAATTTTCCACTGGAACTTTTCCATGCTGCAAGGTGCAAGGGAATCCCATGGGGATGAAGCATCTGGGTCTTTTACCACTTTGTCTGAGAGAGGGACTAAACTAGAGCTGATACAAACATTTTCATTAACAGTGGACATCACATCCTGGTTGGCCCACATTGCGGTGGGTCTAATCACTATTTGCAATGTTGCTTGGCTCACTGCTCCTACAGATAGGGAGAACACCGTGGTGGGATTTTTATGGCAGCCAAAGGAAGATACGCAAAGTACTTAAAATACCTTGCGTATCTCCCTCTGACTGCCTACCTTCTACTTACCACGGTGTCTTCAGTGTGCCGAGTCGAAGGTGAAAGGCCTCCCTTCGACCCACCGCTACTCCTTTTGCTGGGGTGGTCTTACTAGATCAGCTTCCTGATTGGCTGAGCGGGTCTTCACAGACCCAAATAGTCAGTTCAGACGATCAATCTGATGGCCACGAATTTGCCACTGTCAGTAAAGATCTGCCTCAAGACTGAAGGCAAGCACCGTTGTTAGCTTCTGAGTACCGAGGAGTATTAGGTAAGTAGGGTTACAGGCCCAATTTATATAGCCATAGTTCTTGAAGGCCTAATGAAACACATGTTTCAAACACATAACGCCACAAACCTTTAGCACTAACACTCCTTCAATTAGAGACTGTAAATCCGCTACATACCACAAGAGGTCAGCGCATGATAAAGATGTGCCCAGATAAACTAGTGGCCTGATTTTTCACAAATGCTGAGGACCTGCAGCACCCTTTGATATCAGTGCTCAACACGTTTAAAAATAAAGCCAGCACAGACACATCCCAACTATGTGCAAACTACGACTTGAGTCCCATCTCCCCTTAGAAGCTCTCAGTTTTTTTCCTCTCAATTTTTTCTATTTTACCAGCTTTAAAATACCACATTTAGAAACCTTTAAAAACCCCTTAAAAACATTTTAAAACAAGAACAAACATGATGGTGCTCAGTGCATTTTGGAACAAAGGTGCAGAGCCTTATAGCTGAGAACATAAGGCATCTATCTGTTTTAACAGTGCAAATGTGGTTAACATCGGTGTGATGATGTTAAAGTTCAGTGGAGTAATGCTCTGAATTTTCAGTCATGCTGTAGATTTATTGATATAAATTTTCCTGTATCCCTAAAACATGTTATATATAGCCTGATCAAGTTCAGCACGGCTGAGTCTCTGCTCAGAATAGGCTGCTGTGAGTAACTACAGTACAGGTGACTGAGCTAGGAAACTATGAAGCAGAATAGAGCTGAGATGTAAAGCTGTAAGGGAAACTTTCACGTACTTCTCCCTTGATGGAATTAATGCATTTAAAGTTTCTCTTTCTCTCTCTTGATTCCCTCTCCAACAAACAGAAAGAAAACCTTCTGTGTATCACTGAGAGTTTCAGGATAAGGAATGATATGAAACTTCCAGTAGGTGTGTATGCTTTTTCTGTCATTCATTTCTAGAGCTAGATTTAAAACCTTAGCAGAATGTTTTTCTGTTTGGTAGCAGGGCAAACAAATGTAGCTCAGTCTTTGAACCAACACTGCCATTTTATAATCATAGCTATTTTAATTTGGTTCCAAGATACCCAGACAGGGTGTTGTTAGAAATCTTGACAGATGGTTCTCTAAGCAAATGAACTGAAACAAAACCTATCCACTTGAGGTGCTCCAAAATTATGTTACATGAAATAACCTTACTGAATAGTATGTTGAGACTTGCAGAGTAGCAAGTTTCTGCTATGAAACTTACTGAAAAATAGGAATGTATCACAATAACTGTGGAACATTAATCTTGTGGAGCAAGCTATTAATATACTGCATTATAATGTGCTGCTAATCTATATACCTAAACGAGAGATGTATATATGCACGGCGGGGACGCAGCTGCGCGCGCAGCAGCTGAATCCCCGTCTTGCTGAGGCCAGGCTGGGGAGAGTCAAATCTCCCGCCCTGAGCATGCTCAGACAGAGCGTGCTCAGGGTGGGAGCGGCCTGGCCGAGAAGCAGCTCTGCCGGCCGTCCCCGCAGCTGCGAGCCTCCGGCCAGGTAAGGGGGCTGGGAAGGGGCTGGAGGGAGGCCTGGAGAGGGTTGGGGGGG
>ML685849.1:5503803-5544375 GCA_007922175.1 Pelusios castaneus | reverse complement strand
TTACTGGTTCTTTATAATCTCTGCCCTTTACCTGGTTGACGCCTATGGTCCTAGATGTGTTTCATAAGCCTGGCACTCCTAGCATTACCTGAGTTTTCTTTTGGCGTAAGTGGTGAGTCCAAAGCTGTTTTTTCCTTCGGGAGCAGAAGGACCATAGTTCTATCCTAGACTATGTGGCAAATTATCCAGATGACCATAGTGACAATTGTGATGTGGCTAGGTGGCCTCACCTTTGTTACTAAGTAAAGAAGTACCGTGTTGCTAGACAGAGGTCACCCCCTCAGTTTATCCGCTAAATGGAGTGTAAAGTTGCAGGGCTAAATCATGTCTCTTGATTAGAGAACTTGCTGGTTTCAAAATCAATATTAAAGAGAAAAAGAGCACTTCCGAGGATGGAAGCTAGTTAGAAAATGAATAGAAATCTTGTCAGACACCTGCTGGTGGAAGCCAGCAACATAGTGGACAGTTGTAGAGGTGGGAAAAGTGGATGTAGAGGTTCCTAATTTAAATCTTTCTGGAGTTTGGTTCAGAGGAAGGGCTGAAGTTGGAGACAATCCTTACTTGATCTAGTTGGAAAACTGAAAATGGGAGAAAAAAATTGAGCAGGGGGAATCTGTGGTTAGATTGACAGCCCATGGTCTGTCTTGGGATTGTGTTCTCTGCAGTATGTGAGTGATTGAGTGTTCAGATTAGTTTTTGTATTTTGTAGGCTACACAAACAATGCAAAAAGGGAATTGAATTCTGCTGCTCCTACCCACTCATATTTTATGGATCTTCGCCATTGCCCTCTGCTGGAAGGCATCTCAGATACGGCAATTCTCTTCCTTGGCAAAGCTAATGAAGCCGTTCCTTTGACTTACTAGGGTAAATGTTGCATTTTGGAAGCTTCCACTGGACCACGGATGCCAGGAGCCCTCTTCATGCGTACACAGCTAGCAGGCTGTGAAGGGGGCTATGTTCCTTTCACTCAGCAGGCAGAGGGCTATATTTCAAGGGCACAGATCCGAAAGGGGGAAACGGAGGAATAGAGGTCAGGTATGCTGCCTCAGCACAAAATTAAAAATATGGGTTCAAATTTCTAGTCTCAATTTATTCCTGTAGACCATAATGGCACCTTTCAATAGTTGCCTTATGACCAGACCAGATAAGAGGCCCAAACCCACTTCTCGTGATTCCACTTGGAGCTGGATTGTACCCTGGGTGCTTAGTCATCATGGTGATGGAGTTAAACTTTGCAGGAACAAACACTCTACAAGGAGAAGTTGTACGCAAAGCCTTTTATTACATGAAATAATTCAACATACTCCATAGTAGTTAATCGATTACAAGTGCATTAATTAAATGTTTTGTGGACATCATAACAGTCTGAATCTTTTGGCAGGAGGGCCAGCATTCGGACTAAATTCAAGCCAGTGCAAATCATGGCATAACAATAAACAGTAACTTACAGGTCTACAATGATGTTAGACTATCTAAGCAAGAGCATAGTTATTGTCACATCAAAGCATCACAAAGCACTGGAGCCCAAATGTTAGAAGACTATCGTTGAAATGGTATTTGTACAAATCCTTTATTTGACCTAAGTGTAATGATCCATTCTTGGATCCTGGTATATCAGTAATGCATCAGCTCTTTCGCTGCATCCAGGGAACCCATTTAAATGTTTGAAACGATAATGGGCAACATAATAATTGTAAACATTTAATGGTCCTTTGAAAGTCCATTCAGAGAGAATATACTGTGAGCCACAGGAAAAGTGCATTTTAACTGGCATGCCCATTATGGCCAGTTTAAATCTCAAATTTTTAATCAGAAATTAATGTCCTGATACACATAGCAACAATTTATTTATCCATTTCTGGTGCAAAAAGTTAGAAAACTTGCTTTTCATTTAATTCATAAAAAACAAGAAAAATAAAAAAAGTTGTCTTTCCTTACAGGAATAGCAATAAAAACACCCAACATTTAAACACATTACTTTCTCTATTTATAGATCTATACACAATATGCCAATAGCTAGCAAAACGCATAGCTGATGAACAGTCATTTTTTCCCTCCAGGTGTATATACCCGAACATTATAAGATTATGTACAGTCGGATAGACAGCCACATAAGTAGTAATCAGAATATTTGTATTTGGCTAAAAGTTATATAAAAAAGAGAGACCATTTATTTTTCAAATACTTTTCAAACATATATTAAAAGTTGCCAATATTTCCATTAGCGCCAGGGTTGGAAGCTCTTTTTCTCATATTTAAAAAGTGAATTTTGTGATATTGACTGATAACAAGGATCCCACTGCAGTCAATAGAAGGGCTCACGTTGAGTGCAGTGGGAGCTCTGGTAGACCCAAAGGGCAACCAAAGATTGGAGAGAAATGTAATAGTACCATTTTATTATTGTCACAGGTCCTGCTCCAGCAGTGATACGGGTAGTTAGACTCAGGTCTCCAAAGATCCCCTTTGACTGCACCGAGGGACTACGTAGACACATGTACCCTTGCTGGGGGTAGATCCTCAACTGGTGCAAATGGTCATACATTTAATAGCTATGACAGTTTACACCAGCTGAAGATGTTTTCCCAGATCCTAACTTAAGTCAATGGTCTCAGGTTGGTGCAGGGCCAGCGTGCACCACACTTCAGGATCAGGGCCATGGTAGTGACAGAAAAAATGATTTTCATAGCAGAGAACAGACACAAGCTTTGCTAAGAGAAAAACCCAGAATTATAGTAACTAATGTTACAGAAAAGGTTTAGAAAGGATGGGAATATGACATGTGCAGCTCAGTAATGAGGAAATATGTACATAACTTGAAAAATACATGGGAAAATACAGTTTTTGTGCTATCTTTATAAAGACTACAAAGTTAGCAAGTGAACTGGTCTATAAAATAAAACATTTCAATACATTGTCTTGGACATTGTAACTGAATACACCTTAGAAGCATATACTTTTCTGGATAAATAAAAAAAATGGTGTCACTGCTGTCTTTGGGTGCGTCTACACTTACAAATTAAGTCGACTTAAACTTGCTTAAGTCAACTTAATTTAATCTGCGTCCACACTACATTTTCCTTAAATTGACTTAAGCATCAGCTTAAGTCGACTTAAGGAAAAATAAAGTCGACTTTACTAAACCTGGTTTTAAGTCGACTTTGCTGGCTAAGTTCACTTTATTAAGTCGATTTAGCCAGTGTGGACACAGAGTAGCCCTAAGTCAACTTTAAATCGACTTAAAGGGCTACAGGGCTTCCCCACTGCCCTCCTTGCCAGGGCGGCTGGCACAGGGGGAGCCTGGCGTGCCCCCTCACAGGGCAGGACAGAGCCCTGCCCGCCCTGCTCCTATGCCCTGCCAGTGTCCCTGTCAGGCTCAGCCTCCAATGTACCCAGGTACAATGGGGCAAAGGCTGAGCCCCCTGGCACTTGGCAAGGGGTGCCCCCCCCCCGCCACTGTGGACAGGTCCCAGGTCCACCTAGCCCCTACAAGTCGACTTAGGTGTCCAGTGTGGACGCTCTAGGTCGATTTGGCAGGGTCCCCTTTTAGTCGACTTAATTTTTGAGTGGGGACATGCTAAGTTGCTAAATTAACAAGTGTAGACATAGCCTTTATAGGAGCAGCCTGCATTTGAGTAGATTGTGTATAAGCAAAAACCATCTTAGACTTGTAGTCCAGGGTTATTTTACTGGACCTTTAAAGCAACAATGTTCTTAGCACATGTGACATTTTTTTTTACTCTTGCAAAGTAAAATATAAGAAACATATGTTACCCATTCACCAGAATGGTTGGACATGTTTTAGCAAAGAAGCAACTGCCTGTAGTTTAATACTGAACACAATACCTTTTTTTATTTTCCCATGTCTTCCTTCCACCTTCCAATCATTTCTCCAGTGGAGCTGGGACCCTTTATGAGCAATATGATAGACAGCTAGGAAAAAGTCTGGCTTTTGAATCAATAAAAACCACAGTAAATAACTATGAAAATGCATAGCTTGTAATTGTGTACATTCATTCGCTACGATCAAAGGAAGCTTCTGCTGCTATATGCAAATTAATCACCAGCTATTGGCAACAAAACTGCATTTTCACAAACTTACATGAGATCAGTGACCAACATATATCTTGCAAATTAATGGTCACCGAACAGTGCTATTTGAGTAAAGGGTTGGCTACTTTTCTTTCTTCCTTGTCTCTTTGTGTGAGATACTTTAAGCATTTTTGTCACTTCTAGGCTACAAGATAAAGTAGAAGATACAATCTTCAGATCCATGATAGTGGATTCTCACTGAACTTCAGGTGCGTCATCATTTCCCCCGTTAGCCTGATTTGCTTGGGGCTTAGAACTATGCTGCCCTTATTGATACAATGGAGACATGAGCTATAGAAAAATTTGGTCTTAAATATGGTGTTATGAGCTAGCTAGAACGTGGCTTGATTTCAAATGCTGAAATTTTAGTCCTCAGCATAGACTAGTGCTTCTTGCTTTTTATTTGTTTTTGGCAACGGCTGAGTATTTGAAAATGCTACCAAGCGCGCTTACCGCTTCCATTTCATTAACCCTTTGGAATCTAGCCTTTTCCTGTTAAGACTACCTATTGTCCTGAGCAACTCTGAACCTTCGCTAGCACTGAGTGTCTGCAGAGTTAGCATTTCAACATCAGCATCCTCACGTGCGCTTAGAATTGTTACCTCACATATCAGCAGACTCCTTGAAAATGTATCAGAAAGATTTGACTTCCGCTTGCAAACAGACGCACATGTGGGCACAGAGAATCATAGCTGCATAAAAAAATGTTCCTACAAAGTGATGGCAATCTTCACAAAGGAATTTTGGTCTATACATTCTTGGTTTAGCCCACATTTGGCAGCAGAATGCAGAGAGGCATTTCTAATAATTATGGGCCTAATCCTGTGAACTGCATAGCTCAGGGCGCAGTGCATGTTACATGGATACAGAAGTGGGTTAGCAGATGCATTTGAGGATTAAATCTACATTAAACTCAATTGTAACTGGGTTTTCTAACTTAGTTGCAGGGTATATAGGCCCAAGCAGTAAACTAAGTCAGTGGGAGTTTTGCCTGAATAAAGACGTTTTGGAGGTGCACCTACTCTTCCAATAGCATCAGATCTTTTAAGCAGGTGGATTCATTATAAATACTATTATTTGCAGGGTTGTTGGTACCAGAGTATAAGACAGACAAGGTAGGGGAGGTAATATCTTTTGATGGTCCAACTTCTATGGGTGAAAGAGACAAGCTATCCAGTTCTGTGACAATCAAAAGCTTGTCTCTTTCACCCACCGAAGGTGGTCCAATAAATACCATCCCACACACCTTCTCTTTCTCATAAATATTATTCTGTGTTTACCACATGCTCTACATGCTCTCTGAACAAGTTTGGTGACTGGAATCATGAGGAGGGTGTGGTTTGATACCCCTTCCTCCCCAAATCTTCTGCTTTTTAAATTTCAGTAACACTTTAGGGAAATTTGTTCCCAATGTGTATGGTGGATTAGTCACAAAAACTACTCCTTTCTGCCAACAGGAGTTATACATCTAAATCCACTGCACATGGGAGTCTTCATCTGCATGCTCTAACTGATCATAAAGGAATCTTCTTCCTTAAGCTTCTGTATAAAGAAATGAAAATGCAGAAATTTGCTGAGTGGCAAAGCTGTTCTGTGTGCTGCCATGCTATCAGTGGCTCTAATTCAGAGTAAGTTTCACCATCCGTGGACAACTGGAAGTCGAGTTTCACAGATATCTTTAGCCATTGCAGGGAGAGAAAACTGATCCTGATCCTGCTTTTACTACTCAGGTAAAACTATGAGAACTGAGGTTTCAGACTTTGCCAGAGTAACAGTTGCAGATTGTGCCTCACGGATCAATACTGGTGAGTTAGCAGAGTATCAGACTAAACTTCAGAGAAGGCTACTTGTTCTACCATCATCTGTTTATTCATGTGGCATGAGTGAGGAGGAAGGAATCTGTGTGTAGTTTTTGGAAGAAATTAGGGGTTCAGATTCCTTCTGCTTCTACGCTGTAATCTCAAACGTTTCTTCAGACCATTGGGTGATCCTACCACACATTCCCTCAGCCAGTTGTGTTTGTGGTGTGGGAAAGGAATTTAGAAAGGATCTGCCCTTGGAAGGAAACTGAGGAGGTGAAACAAAGAGGATTTTTCAGCCAGTTTGCTCTGGCTTATAGTCATTTTAGACCCTAGTGCTCTGAAGTTCAAGGGATGATTTGGAATGAACACAATTTTGGTGAGATAAACTTTGATGCTCCTTGCTTGCTTTTTAAAGCAACAGATGCTCATCTTGAAAGGCAAAAAAGAAAAAACTTAAATCCAACTGCAAGTAAGCTTTAGGGCCATATATCATTTTTTTGATGCCAGGAGAGTTCGGCATGGAAAATGACAGAGGATAGTAAGTCTCTAAGGGCTGATTCTGCAAACATTTACTCACGAGTAGTCATTGACTTCTGTTCTACTACTCATACTCATGTACGTAAAGATTTGTAGGTTCCCTTTAACCAGGGCCCAGTATATGCAGAGTTGTGCTGATTTAACAAACAGTGTGTTTTTAAATCAATTTAGCTAAACTAGTGCCACCTCCAGAGTGGACAGGTCTAAATCCATTTAGACGTGGTTTATGAAGAGTGATCACAGAGGTGTCTGGACCAGTTCAACTTTAAACAAGTTAAAAAGCTAATTTGCTTAAAACAGCTCAAGTTTTGTGTGTGTACAAATTCCAGGGCTACACTTTGGCCACCTGCTAGGAGATTTTCCTTTATATATTGAATTTATCAGGTACCAATTCATTTCAGAAACTAGAGTATTTATGTACACACCATTGAAAAGCAACTTTTCTTATCCAAACAGTATGCATTTTTATTAATTTACAACATTTTCTTTGTTTTAGGATAAATTTCTAAAAATTATAAATAAAAGCTCTGCAAGATGCTGGTAGTAATGATAAAGATTTTAAAAAATCTAGTTCTCTTAATTATTGCTTAGTGTATAAAAATACATGGCCCAATAAATAGGAAAAAAATATATACAAAGTACAGTGTTGAGCAACTCTAACTAAAGATTACTTCTTTTGCTCAGAGTGAAAGAGAAAAATACTTTTAAAAAAATATACTTTTAAAAAAAGGTTGAGTTGTTCTTTGAAATGTGTTTTTAAAATTTCAGAATGGCTTTATAGTCTCCAATGCATCATTTGGCAGGAAATAAATGAGAAATGCTGAACAGAGACTGACATTTCCCTATTGTAGGAAAACAACCATAAAGACACACGGACTTGAATTCTGCATTCTGATAGAAGCAAAATACCTACTGATTTCATAAGGCATTTTGCCTGCACATGAATGGCCAGATTGGGCCAATACTGTAGTAATATTTGGTCTCTTGGCTTACATTAAAGCCTTATACAGTCTACTTTATATTATAAATATTCTATTACTGTGCATTCAAATATGACTTAATTATTACAGAATAGGTCAGAACTTTAATTTGTTTCTTTATATTTGTGGGTTCTTAAGAAATGTTGTGCAATTTGATGTCGGGGAGGATAGATTTGTTTCTTAATGATATTATGGCCTCAATCCTGGGAACCCTTTTCAGCACAAAGGAGCTCGAATGCTACACTAACAAGCCAGCTAAGGATTCCCCTCAGCATAAGGAACCCCAGACGTGCACAGAGTTAGTGTAGACAGCTCTATGACCCTTCCACCAGCCCCAGTGGCTATAGTTTGCTCCATTCCCATAATCCTCAGCTAACAGAATGGAGACAGGGGCCATTACAAACTGGCAAAATTTAGAGACATCTTTGACTTTTCTGGATTATATCATGGGCCAGACTGGCTCCTGGCAGTCCCCGCAATCTGGGGAGTACAAAGGTCATTCAATTGAGCAGGTCCTCAAAGAATCCATCCTGAAACACTTGGAGGAAAATAGAGTGATCAGGAACAGTCAGCATGGATTCACCAAGGGCAAATCGTGACTGGGGCCAGTTCTATTCAACATCTTCATTAATGATCTGGATGATGAGATAGATTGCATGTTCAGTAAGTTTGCAGATGACACCAAACTGAGGGGCATGGTAGACACGCTGGAGGGCAGGGACAGGATTCAGGGAGACCTAGACAAATTGGAGCATTGTGCCAAAAGAATTCTCATGAGGTTCAACAAGGACAAGTGCAAAGTCCTGCACTTAAAACGGAAAAATCCCATGTACTTCTACAGGCTGGGGACCGAATGTCTAACGAGCAGCACTGTAGAAAAGTACCCAGGGGTTATGGAGGACAGGAAGGTGAATATGAGTCAACAGTGTGCTCTTGTTACCAAAAAGGCCAATGGCATATTGGGCTGCATCAGTAGGAGCGTTGCCAGCAGATGGAGGGATGTGATTATTCCCCTATATTCGGCACTGGTGAAGCCGCATCTGGAACACTATGTCCAGTTTTGGGCTCCTCACTACAGAAAGGATGTGGACAAATTAGAAGGACTCCAGCGGAGAGTAACGAAAATGATTAGGGGGTGGGGGCACATGACTTACAAGGAGAGACTGAAGGAACTAGGCTTATTTAGTCTGCAGAAGAGAAGACTGAGGGGGGATTTGATAGCAACTTTCAACTACTTGAAGGGGTTCTCCAAAGAGGTGGGAGCTAGACTGTTCTGAACAGTAACAGAGGACAGAACAAGGAGCAATGGTTTCAAGTTGCAGGTGGGGAGGTCAAGGTTGGATATTAGGTAAAACTTTCTCACTAGGAGGGTGGTGAAGCATTGGAATGAGTTACTTAGGGAGGTGGTGGAATCTCCGTCTTTGGAGATATTTAAGGTCCGGTTAGACAAAACCCTGGCTGGGATGATTTAGTGGGAATGGTCCTGCTTTTAGCAGGGGGTTGGACTAGATGACCTCATGAGGTCCCTTCCAGCCCTACGATTCTATGCCGCACTGGATGCTCTCTCACAGCGATGACAAATGGAGCCCTGGCACAGCCGAGGATGTGGTCCTGTGTTTCATTTTACATATAATTATTTGGCTAACCAGTCTCCCTTCCCCACTTCTCTCTCCCCACACATGCTCCCCCTCCCCACTCTAATTAAATAAAGTCTATCGCCAAGGTGGACAGCTGGTAGGAGGAAGGTTGTATTGTCATCCCCAGCAGGGGCACAAAGAAGTGACTTCCCCAAAGTCACACAGCTCAAAACCCAATCATGATCTCCTCAATCTCCAGACCAGTATGTATCCTCATGGCCATCCTTCCTCTCTCAAATACTGAGAGCAAAATCCTGCTTTCCCAAGTAATGGGGGAGTGCCTCCACAGTTCTACTTAACCAGCTTGTGGGCATAATCTTGTTTTTTTGTTTTTTTAAAAAGCTTCCGGAGGAATTTATGGTATCAAGTGAAAATGAAGGGCCCTCCTCTACAATCCTCACTTCAACACCCGTTGCTTGCCTGAGTAGTCCCCTTGTCGTCAATGGGGCTGTTCATGCAAGTTGGCATTATTCTCTTGAGAAGAGACTGCGTGACTGGGCCTCAACTAGCTACAAAGCTATTCAGTCATAAAGACAAGAAAAACCTTGCACTGTAATTATGTTTTGTAAAAATATGAGTTGTGCAATTGAGAACCATAATACACTGCAATTGTGTGCTGAGAATAGACATGGTGGTGTCAGACCCCTTGGCTTTAGAGAAAATTCCTTCAAATTTAATATGTATTTGAGACTATGTAATGTGTGCTGCACTTCTTCCATCCCCTAGAAATGCTAGTACTAATTACTCCTATACTAATCTTATTTTCAAATAACCCACAGTAGCTGTTTTGACTGACACACTCTATACAAAAGATGATCTTAAACACCATCACATTGATGTTCTTTGTGCATGAAATGCTCATTTTCTTTAATTAATTGACAGTAGTTACTTAAAAATGTTTATGTATACAAGTAAGTAATGCCTTTTTATAAATATGCAAATCACAGTTGTTTTAAGGTACTTTAGAGGGGGGAAAAGTGACCTAAAACCTAATGAATAATCTTTTCTGGCAAGTTTCTTGGCTATTATATTATAAACACAGTAAATAAAAGTGGTGTTCATCACTGACAGAATCTTCTACTGAGAATAGTGCAATATTTTGCCGGGAGAAAAGAACCTGTACTCACATTACAGTGAGGAGACAAGTATCTGGACAGAGAAGTGCTAATCAGACATAACTAAACTAGATAATCATGCTGTAAGGTACAATGTGCATACCCTCCCCACAGAGTCGGTCACAGCTTTTGTGCGATAACAAATCGAGATGGGCCCAAAGAGCTCCAGTTCTGAGGATATTTGGATTCAGATCTTCTTGGCTCAAGCCTTCCTCAAGCAGTACATGTGTAACTGGGTCTGCCCATTAACTTCCCTCTAGAAGAAAGCCACAACAATCCTGTTTCTTTAGAAGTGAAACAACACAGCTTCCTGCTTAGTCGTTTGCTGCTCTTCTTAATCTTCAGTTAATTTGGGGATTCTCAGAATGAGGCAAACATATTAATTAGAGAATGGGTGAATTTGTCTTTGACACTGCTAAGGAAATGTGATACAAGATTGCATGGTGGCCCACACTGAGCAATCTCTAATTGTTTTGCTGGAAACTCAAAAGTGAGGCAGGGAGGGGCTATTCTCCTGCTCACACGCACGAGGAGTCTGCACTTGATCATTCTGAGGCTGTTATTTTGCACACCCTGAATATTACTTTCTCTTGGAGTTCTCATAGAATCGTAGGGCTGGAAGGGACCTCATGAGGTCATCTAGTCCAACCTTCTGCTAAAAGCAGGACACTCCCACTAAATCATCCCAGCCAGGGTTTGATTTATTTATTTTGAGTTAATGATGCCAGTGACTTTGGACAAAGCTGCTCACGGGGACTCCTGGCTCAATGAATAGGGCCGTACCCAGAGCTTTGCGGAGAGAGCAGAGAGTGTTCGAAGCAGATGAAATGGCAGCTCCCCAGCACTGTGAAATGGGGATTAGATGTGGCTTGATAATAAAATATGCTAAGATGCGTATGGTGTTACCACCCTTCCTTTAGGAGCATTTTCAGAGTGGGTAGACATGGGTTTCCCATGAATTACTTCAGCAGTTGAAGGGTTTTGGCATAAACTGGAAAAAACTGGCAGAATGCCGTTTGGAAAGTGGCTACCTGATTGTGTGCTGCTAACAGCATTGTTAATATCGTTTGGACTCACTAGGCAATATCAGATGCTTGAGGCCATCATGCTTTTTTTTTTTTTTTTGTCTTGGATGGGCTTGTGAAGGCTACAACATTATCCAAGATGAAGCTTGGCACAGGTTTT
The DNA here is from genome assembly GCA_007922175.1 of Pelusios castaneus. Taxonomy (NCBI): domain Eukaryota; kingdom Metazoa; phylum Chordata; order Testudines; family Pelomedusidae; genus Pelusios; species Pelusios castaneus. The sequence goes on along the minus strand of ML685849.1, from coordinate 5,533,029 downwards.
GGTAAAATGGCAGTCCTTAGGCTGAGAGAACTCTTCTCCTGGCCACTTTGGATTTCAATCATTTTCAGGAGCATTTGTTTTTGGTCCTCAACACAAAGCACATCACCATGGTATTTTTCCGGTAGACAGTCTCTACTATCAGTGGACCTACACACTTGAAGGGTTTTGACAGCCACAGTTCGATCTTTCCTTTAGCTGCATCCCTTCTAGACCAGGAAGCAGATAGGGTAGGGTAGGGCAGGCGCATAAGAGTTCTATGGTGGCTATATGGCGCTCAAAGATTCCCTAGCCAGGGATAAATCACAGGGATCTGGATCTACCGGCTCTATGGTTGCCAGCAACGCTTAACATCTGGCTCCAGAGCTGTTCTTTTTAAAAACAATTAAAGTTCCCTCTGTAACTGTGACATCAGATTATTCAAAGAGTAAAATTAGATTTTTAAAAGTTCAGTTTTTTACTTTAATATATTTCATTATTGAAACAGCGAAATACGAACGAGTTTGACTTCCTGGCAGTCAGTGCTGCCATGTATGAATTGCTAGCTCTGCAGGCAATGCTGAAATCTAGTTAAAGCAAATAATTTACACTGAAATTTAAAATTCTAGGAACATTTTTATTTGGTTTAAACATCCTCCCCGAACTTCTAAATTGTGGGTCCTAACCTGTGTGACACCATCCCCTTTCATAAACAAACTGAAAACTGTCTATGATGAATAACACCAGAACATCTGTAAGGCTTGTGTTTTGATTGTTCCAGCTATGAAAAGTGTTTTTATCTGTGAACAGTGCTCTTGCAAATTATCTTCCTGGGAGGAACTTTATGCTAACAGAGGGTGCCACTGAAGTTTGAGCAGGTCACCTGGTAGGCTCAAGCTCAAACTGTTATGGAACAGTGTTTTATCGGAAAGAAGAAAGCATTTCAGAATTGTTGCTAAAATGTATTACACCTTCACGCTAAATAGTTGTCAATTTTAAGAACTTTACAACTGGGACTATATAGTTAAACCACCAAGGCTATGTCTACACTTACAAAAGTTAGTTTGAATTAGTTAATTCGAACTAACTAATTCAAACTAATTTTAGTTAGTTCGAATTAACGTAATTCGAACTAGCATGGCCCCACTGGAATTTTAGTTCGAACTAAGCAAGTGCCACACTGACTTAATTCGAACTAAGGGTTAGTTCGAAAGGTATAATAGAATTTATTAGTTCGCAATAAGGAAGCCCTTAATTCGAACTAATGAAAGCCTAGTGTGCCCCAGGCTTAAGTTAGTTCGAATTAAGCTTCCTTAATTCGAACTAAATTGCCAGTGTAGACATAGCCATAGAAAGCAAGCAAAATCTCTCTTCACAACATTGAATTCCTGTCTACAGAATAGGCTTGTCTTCATGACACTGAAATGTTAACTTCAGACTAAATTATCTCTATTCTACCAAGGACAATAGTCTTCTTTTCAGAAAGACTTGCTTAATAATCAGTATGTCTATCTTCCTCCCAGGTGTTTTAGATGATTTCTTCTGCTCTCTGACAGTGTGGGCTGTTGTTCTGTAAAGCAACAACCTTTTGGGTTCATTTGTGGAATCTGGGTTTTGCTGCACAGTTTTTAGTACATTGATATAAAATAATGCCAGTGTTGCTACAACTCTGAAGTTTTGCCTGTAGTAACCTACTGTTATTGATGTTAGCTTTAAAGAGCATGCTCTGCAGCACCTGTTTCTGTATTTTAGCCCTTTGATTAGTAAGCAAGTATTGCACCATATGAATAAGGCTGCTGTCTGTTTCCATTTCAGTGCAAATATGACAACTTCTTAAACCTACACACAAAACAACATCAATCACAATGATACAAAATATTTGCATCTTGAAAGATTTTAGGCAAACTGACAAATTAAGCACTGTAGATCTGCTTTGTTTCTTGTGCATCCAGAATTTCTACTCAAGTCAATGGGCATATTGGTTGCACAAGCAATGCACACATTGAATTTACGGCATAATGCAGGTGATCTGTATGTGTTCTAATAGGCTTTCTTTGAGTTTGACAGGGACTGGACAACTTTGGACTTTCACACAACACCTTTAAAAAAAAAAATCCAGTTATCTGAACTAGACTTTTTTAGTCTAGGAATATTCTGGATCTAAGACAAACAGCACAAAATTACAAATGGGTTGTTTGTCTTGTAATATATTTCAAGACAAGACAAAAAGAATAAGCTCGCTCTAGGGTCCTGAGTGAGCAAAGCATAAAAGCAAATTTTCACTTTAAGCATGAGAGTAGCCCCATTGATGAGACTCTCCTGGGCTTTAAGTGCTTTTCTGCTACAGAAATATACCTCTTCAACCTCTAGTTAACTTTGGATGGACCCAGCTTTGCACATTTACCATACCTACACCCAGAGAAAGATCAGTTACCACCAGTAACAGAGTATCAGCATAAGAATTACTTAATTTCAGATACTGATGCACACACATGATTTTACTCACTTGAGTGTAAATCTGCACAATTGGGTTCCTGGTCATGATGTACACAGATTCTGTAAAGAGATTCTGGTAAGGAGATATCACAACAAAACCAAAAAAGGGTTATTACTTCATGTAGAAAATGGAGAAATTTGAGAACTGCATGCATTTCAATACAATGCATTTTCTCAGTTAGGTTTCATTCAAGCTAGTAACCTAGCAGATATGAAAAAAAGTTTAGTTAAAAATATGTAGTGCACCACAAGAAAACTAGCACCTTGCAAACCCGAGTACTTAGTAGAAGCAGGATAGAATGCTACAAGGTATACGTTTTTGTTGAGCCACTTAGACGAACAGTAATCTTGTTACTGATAACACACCTTTAACTGAGTGATTGCATAACGACAAGATGATTTCATGTTTACAGTACATTCTGGAAAGCTTTATACAAATATGTAGACCATCTGTTATATTAGGTCATGGTTCAAACTCAGTTCCTATATTTTACACATCATCTACAAAACCTCTTCTTTTCCTATTTGGAGCGTACAGAAGATTAAATACAGTGTTATCAAGAAAAGGTCATGTTCACAAATAAGCACTCCTTTCTAATTTTAATAATTCAAATGGTAATATAGTCCTTATTTCATTAAATAATTCTGTCCAGAAAAATAAAATACATATTAAAATTCTTAGGTTCAAAGAGACATTTTTTGCATCTACTGCCCTTTTATTTTCCCTGAGGAAATCCATATTATTTTACATCATTTTGTTATTTTTCTCAAAGTATTTCTCTATGTACACTTTTAGTAATTTCCATTTATCTGAACATTACATACCAAATGCTGCATTACTATTTGCTATTGAAATAATTGACAAGGAAGATGTTGTAGAAGTCTTCCGAAGGAGAAAACCCTTCCTTAACATCACCAGATACAGATTTGGAAGTCTGGGATATCCCTATTTTCTACAGTAGTGTAAAATAAAAGATACAATTCTTAAGCTTCCTAGGGGGGAAAGGTGATGAGCATTGAGAATCTCTACATGTAATTTAAATGGTCATTTGTACCACTGGGTTAGATTTTAAGAATTTGGACATAAATAGAAAAACTAAATCTATATTTCTATTGCTCATTTGTTTTTCATATTATAAATATTTCTCTCAGGGAAACATACAATAATCATCTGAAACTTGGATGCAAGAGTTTTATCAGAATTTTTTTCTTAAAATTGTTTAGGTTAGAAAAGCAGTTCTATTGAGGTGTGGCTTATTTCTGAGTTTGTCTATTCCTTATGTGTTATCTGACAAGTGAATTCACAAAAACAAGTTCTTACTACTGCCAATGGTGTGGAGTAAACAATGGTATTGATGAGTGAGCTGTATTCTTCTTCTGCTTGTGCATTATTGAAAATAGCACCAGCTACCTTCTCACTGTGGAACCTTTTCAGATTGGCTAGAGATGATCGACTGCACGAAGCACGAAGAACAAAGCTTGATTTTCAGATAGTGAAAGAAACTGTCCTGCTGAAAGTTACAGAAGTCTTTATAATCTTGTATATGATGGAAATTTGATAAAGAAGTCTATTTAAAAAAAAGCCACTGTAGTACCAGCTGGGGAATACTGGAGACAGATGCTATTCATCACTTTTGCAACCTTGAAAAAGGTTTTGAAACACAAGGATATGGCAAGCCACCAGTGGTTTAATTTAGCATCTACCTCCTGTAGCTAAACTGTCAACTTGACTAGTTACCAGAATGCCCAATGACCTACTTTTCCGTTATTTTTCGGAAGGTGGTGTAAAACTCTTATGGAATCCCACAGCAAAAAACTTCACTACAATAACATTTTTAAACTATTTTTAGAACAGACAGTAACTATATACAAGATAAATCCTGGCAGTCTGGGATTAAATCTATTACTCTATTCAGATTTCAGTTCCAGCTGTGCTACCTGTAGGTGAGCTCAATGAAGTGTGAATAGAAAACAAGATGCCATTTTATTAACCTCTTTCCAACCAACATTTCTATAGTGAAAAGCAGTATCATTTGTTCTTAGTGATGACCGCAATGCAGTTTGGTCCTATCAAGAGTGTGGAGAAGCCCTTATAACCTGTTAAGGCTTTCCAACAGGCCAGGAGGCTTCTAATTTCACACCCCTCTTGCAGGCCTTTATGTAGCTACAAGTGTATCTATGGGAGAGCAGTGGAGTTGTAGGGAAGCACTCTAGGTTATATCTACACATTTAATCCACCAGAATTCTAGGCAAGGTCTCTCTAGATAGTCCCTGATCAGACCATGGCAACAGAGATATGGCTAGTGTGACACCACACTGCTAATGTCGGGTGTCACTCTCACCATATTGAGTAGAAGGTGAGGGGAGAGAGGGGCAAGGGAAATGGGGGAAAGTTGAGGCTGTAGTATAAGTGAGTGGGACTGGCGAACGAAAGCGGCTCAGGTTTCTGTGGGATCCCAGTTTGGAGTAACACCAGGAGCTCACATATGCAATCTGGTGGCCAGGTTACTACTGGAAATAACACGGAGGTCTCTGCATGTATCAGTGGTCTATCTGCATGCTCCATAAAAATCTCTGCTTTCTTGCTATATCACTTATTGCTAACAAAACAGTCAGAGGGGAAGTAGGGAACTGGTTGATCACTAGACAGTCGGCCTTCAGACACTCCAATTAAGTGATTCCATTGCATAAACTCTCCTGTGCTGCAGTTTGAACAGGTATGAAGCCTGCCCATCTTAGTTGCACAGACAGACTCACTGGGCTTCTTTGCACCAGCCTATGAAAAGCAGGTGTAAATATGCAAATCAGAATGGAAGAGTTTTGCTCACTTTGCACAGCTGTAAATGACTGCACATGTGCAGGCAGTGCAGAATCAGATCCATTGACCTGGATGGAAACAGCTGATGGAAAAGATTATCTGAAATTTATAATTTGGCTTTTTATACAGAAATGGGAGACAAGTTAGTCATGTTTAAAATTTGCTTGCCTAAAATTTTCACCTTTTGCTTGAAATTGCCTGTTTCAGACAACTTTTCCCCAAAAGTTTTGCAGTAGCAGGAAAGTCACTTCAGGAAAAATTAGGACCGAACAGTGAATCTGTTGATATACAAAAGTCTGATAAGATCATATGATACCAGCTTCTGTCACTGGCATCATTTCTACTAAGTGGGTAAATTAATTATATACATCCTTTGATTTTTGTATTTTAAGGGCCAAATTCTGGCTGCTAGTGGTGTACACACACACACCCACCAAAGAACCCACGGCCAACAGTGAGAATGCATGATGGAAACTGGCCATCAGATTCTGATACCTCTTGAAAAATCAGAGGACACCTGCTATACCTTCCAGAGGAGCGTGCTGTGGTATAGTTAATTGGTGTTGTAAAGTGGTCCATTCATGCAGCGTCTTGTAAATAGTCTTACTCTTATGAAGAACAGAATGAAGAGTGCCTAATTCTGGCTGGAGTGGACAATAACACAGCTTTGGCAGTGCATTTGTGGATCTGTTCTTCTAAAGACAGAGATAAAGTTAGCAGGATGGGCGTGACTTTGTTACTGTTTATGTTAAGCCTCTCAGGATGCCCAGTCTGTAAGAGATCTTTCCAATAGCCAGAGCAGAGTAAGCTGGGTATGCATGCAATTAATAAGGTCTGTGCCTTCTAACTCATTTTCCTCCAGTGTCTACTGAAAGTTACAGCTCGGCGGGGTGTTGTGCCTGGTGACAACCAGAATTTGTCCCATGGAGTGGAAATGTGATGCTCTTATTAGTACGTTCATTTATAAAGTGCCTCCAGCCAAGGTGCTCATGATGCCGTACATATTAGACACAAATTACAACAATATATCATTTAAAAATCCTCTTAAAATTCAAGAGATCAGAGCAAATAAGAGAGAGAGGAACAATGATGGGGATAAGTAATGAAAAAAATACTTAAAAAAAAGTAATAAAAAAAATCAGGCTTACACTACCCTTTTGTACTTTCCATTCAAACATGTATCACCTTTTCTTTAACACTACTCGATATGCAATGCTCTAAGTTGTGTGCTTTTGTTCTTTAAATGGGCCTAGGTGGCAATGCAAATTAAGTAATGCTGTCATGAGAGCTACCTGACTGAATTTATCAGACCCTATGAAAAACAAGTCCAGCTGGTACTGGGTCTATGTAGCCCTATTAATATGAGAGGTGCCTATGCCTGTGGGTTTTTTTATTTTAAAACCAGGTAGGAGTTGGTGACATACATTCATATGGCATTTCCACCTTACTTGATTTTCCCACTAAAATAACTATTGCTGTATAACCCCCATTTATCTAGGGATATAACATCAACTCTCTAGAGTTACACTCTGCTGGACTGAAGCACTAAATACATCAAAGCACACAAACCCATCAAAGTGCTCTCTGCATGGAAGTTGGCTATTTCTGACCTCAGTGACTTTAAAAAAAAAAAAAAAAAGGACTTAACATCTACATATGTTGCTCCACTGCTGTTGTGTTTCACGTGTTGGGATGATGCAGTGGGCACATTTCTCGGGCGATTTTGTTTTCTATACATTTTTTGCACAAATAAAACTGACATTACCAATAGAAAGAATGAGTGAACCATTAACCATCTTGTCTACAGGAAAAAAGGAAGCAAGAGCTGAACTCCTGGGTTGGCTCACATCCCTGAATAGATATTACATATCCACCAAATGGCTGCATTTACCAATTCTTAGCAGGGCTTCAGCAGCCTAACGTGGTCATTGCTAGGGAAAGGGACAGGTGATAAGAAAAGATACTGGATCCACATTATATTCCTATATGTTTCAAAGATTGTTGAAACTCCTTCTCTCAAATCTTGGTTGATACTGTAGATGAGATCTGCTGGTGATTCTCCATCATTCTCCTTCACTGGAGTATTACAAACAAATTTGAAACTTAGCTCCACTGTTGTTCTGGTTTGTGACCGCTTTTAAAAATCATCCAGGAATGCTGTTACTTGTCTTTCTGGCAAACCAAGATTTGAATTCCTCAAAAAGCACCCCAAATGGGGAATCTAACCAAGATCATTCACATAAGCAGAATGATTTAGCAGGCTCCACTCTTGCTACGACTGCTGTTGAGTGAACTGTAGCTTATATGTCTTAAGTGTTAATTAAAAAAAAAACCTTTTAAAAAGAAAGCTTCATTCCCGGGCAAGACACGTTGCTTGGTTCAACTGGTACAGACTTTCACAGCATATACATTGACACGGTTAAAAAACAGTCACATGGAGCAAGTAGTTCACAGAGTTAGCAACAGGGATTTTGTTTGTTTGTTTGAAGGAAAAACACTAATAGCTGCTCTGGGTTTAGTACCTGATAAGGTGATTTTTTGCTCCATTTTTTGCTATTGCTCCGTTGCTCCATACAGGTTTGGATAAGTGTTTCTTCCTTGGCTACAGGTGCTTTGTTTTGAAATACAGGTCTTTTTAAAAGCCAGCATTGGAGGGTAGGCAGGGACAGCTGTTGTTATACTCCCCGTCCCTGGGTCCTCCGTGCTTCCAGTCTTTAGTCGATGAACCTTTGGCAAGCTTTCTTCCAACGGCAAGCAGTACACCACATATCTCGGTTCTCCATCCCATACACTTTCCGGCATTTTTTGCCCTCCCCTCTAGGTTTCCTGTCAGAGATAAAGGGACGCCTAGTTAACAAGAAGATTTGAGCCATCCCTCATCACCACCAGCCTTTAGAAAGGAAAAAAATCATCTAAATGCTGTATGACAGTCTCTCTCAATGACTGGTCCATGGACCGGCACCATTCCCTGAGATCTCCCTGACACAATGGAGGAAGCCTGAGATCGCCCTGACACAGTATAGGAAGCCGGTCCCTGGTATTAAGAAGATTGAGAAACACTGCATTACGACATTGAAAGGTCCTGGTATTTTCAATGGAGCTTTTAGTATTTTCGAGTTACAAGGATTCTGCTGAAATAGTCAGATTTGGAGTGGGGTGAAACCTGCTATTGAGTGATCCACACTCACCACTCCCACCTCTGCTGTAGCCTTCAGAGAGTAGCGGGTGGGCCTGCTCCTCTATATTGCTTCAAGAACTCAGCAAGTAGGCTGCCCACCCAATTCTTTGTAAGGCATGTGAGAGGAGTAGACAATCTGCCCCTTTTCCCCCTTGTATTCATAAGAAACTAGATTAGAAAATGTTCTGGCCCCATTGATGCATCTCTCAGAGAATCCTGGAAATTAGCAACCAGAAAGACCTATTAGATCACGGTGTCCTTCTCTGCCAATCCAGGACTAGTCCCTATAGTCAGATATGCCACAGAGTGTCACTCAGTAATAGAGAAGCACAACTATTACTGCTGTGCTGTTTGGAGTATTTACTCACAGACAACCTCTATGTTCTTATCTAGCCCTGGATTGACTTTGACTCTCACTATAAACAGGCTGGTACAGCGTTCTACATGATAGAAAGCAGTGAACCTTTGGTTTGGTTTTAATTGTAGTGCTCTGTAAGTCACTTGACATTGCAAAGCCACCACTGCAGCAAGGATTGATTGTTCAAGAGATGTGACTACAAATCCTAAAGAACAAACTATAATGTGGATCAAATGTCAGGGGAAGTTTAAAGTAACTATTAAAATGGCACTTTCCTATTCTATATATTTGCATCCTGCAGGCTACATTGGACCCTAGTGTAAGCAGGTGTGACTCTAAAGTAGCTGAACCATTACATTAGTGCCAGGTTTGCCATCATATGGCAACAATGCCCCTCTGTCTTATACATTGGAGAAACTGGACTGTCTCTGTGCAAAAGAATAAATGGACACAAATCAGATACCAAGAATGGTAACATTAAAAAAACCCAATAGGGGAACACTTCAACCTCCCTGCACATTCTGTAAAAGACATGGCATGATAGAAACGCTTTAAAACCAGACTTCAACATGAAACTGCATTGCTGGAATTCATATGCAAATATGAATTAGATTAGATCAGGTCTGGATAGATTAGGTCTAGATAGGGATTTGGGCTACCTCACTCATTACCAAAAGTGATTTTCCTCCTTTTAACATTCTCACCTTCTCATCTGTTGTTCCACCCCATTTGAATCAAAACAACTTGTTTGATTTGCTGAAAAAGACTGAACTGATCTTGTGACTTACCCTTCTCTGTATGTATTTATTTACCTGACATGCTACAGTTCCCATGTCATGCATCTGATGAAGTGGGATTACACCCACGAAAGCTCATGCGATAAACAAATTTGTTAGTCTTGAAGTGTCACAGACTCCTTGTTGTTCTGCTGAACCAATACAAGTGGTAGCAACATTTTGATCGCTTAAAATTCGCTACTGGGAAGAGCACACACACCAGGAAGAACCCAGCTTGACTGCTAGATTCTAGGCTGAATTTGTAGCATATATAATTAGGAAAATTAATTTTGTCTGGTAAACAGAACAAATTTGATCCGGAAGACATGAAAAGACTATAAGCAATGTCTCAAAAAACTGCAAGCAAGGTAACAAAAAACTGTGTCATGAATTTATGTGGTGCCTGATTCAGCATCTGTTGACTTCAAAAGAGGTGGAGCAAACCCACAGCCAAGAGCGAAGTGTGAAACCAAATATAGTCAGACTCTAACCATATGAAGTATAAATCCATCAACTTCAGGAAACAATTTGCACAGACAGACAGACATCACCCTCCTTTCCAAATTCAAACGATTGGACATTACTCCCAACTGTGCCACACAGTCTCAAACAAACTAAGAAACCACTTAAGCAGCATCCTATACAACAAACAGAAGAAGAGTGAAAATGAACTCTCATTGCTGGAAACTCATACAAAACCAAGCACCAGCACATACTTCCTTGTGGTTGAACTTCACAAAAAAGAAAAAAGCCATCTATAACACACTCTTTCCTTCTCTACAGAAGAAAAAGGACACTAAACTATCTAAACTTCTACATACCACAAGGGGCAACAACAGTGACACCTTTAACCCACCCAACAATATTGTTAAACTTTCTAGCTACACACTTACTCTGGCAGAAGAATCTGTTAGATTAGGTCTTGAGAACTCTCTTTCTGGTCCATGGAAAGGAGGCCTTTGAAGAATTCCACCAAGATTTCAATCATTTCCACCTCACCATCAATCTTGGCCTAGATCAGAAGTTTTAAACCTTTTTTATAAGGACCTAGTTTAAAAAAATAATTTATGCCTGTGACCCAAGAATGATCTTTCAGCAACGCATTCCAGTCTTTCGGTGGCGGCAGCCGCGGGCACCGTGACCCAGTACTGGTTCCCAATCTGTGATTTAAATCACTGACCTAGACTACTCCACATGGGAGATCCACATCCTGGACACTACAAGATAAACACCATCCTATGCTGGAGACCTACTGATTGCTATAGTTACCTATATCCCTTGAACTTTAATCTGGGATACATCACACGATCCATTGTCTACAACCAAACCCTAAGATACAACTGCATTTGCTCCAATCCCTCAGACAGAGAGAAAAACAACTTAAGGATCTCTCTTAAGCATTCTTAAAATGTCAGTACCCACCTGTGGAAGTGAGGAAACAGATTGGCAGAGCCAGACAGGTACCCAGAAGTCAAAGACAAGCCCAACAAGGAAAACAACTGCACGCCACTGGTCACCAACTACAGCTCCCAAGTCAAACCTCTGCAGCACATCATCAAGGATCTACAGCCTATCCTACAACACGATCCCTCACTCTCTCAGGCCTTGGAAGGTAGGCCTCTCCTTGCTTACAGATACTCACTGGCAACTACACACTATACAACAGTAACACTAAGGCAGGCACATATTCCTGCAACAAACCTCGTTGCCAACTGTGCCCACATATCTGCTCAAATGACACCATCATAGGACCTAATCAAACCAGCCACTCCATCAAAGGTTCATTCACCTGCTCATCCATCTATGTGATACAGGCCATCATGTGCCAACAATGCCTCTCTGCCTTATACATTGGACAAATTGAACTGTCTCTGAGCAAAAGAATAAATGGACACAGATCCGGTATCAGGAATGGTAACATTCAAAAACCAATAAGGGAACACTTCAATCTCCCTGCACATTCTGTGAAAGACATATCAGTTATCATGTCTCAACGAAAAACTTCAAATCAAAGCGTCAAAGGGAAACTGCAGAGTTAGAATTCATATGCAAATTTGCCATCATTGGGTAGAATCGTAGGGTATCGTAGAATCATAGGGTATGTCTACACTAGCAATTTAGGTCAACTGAAGGATGCTTACTTAAGTCGACCTAAATTACTCCAAGTCCACACCAGGCTTTCATTAAGTTGAATTAAGGGTGTCCTTAAGTCGACTTAATAACAACCGGTCGACCTAAAACTGGCGTGGAAGCCCTAGGTCAACTTAATTTGGCTCCCTGGCCAAAGAGAGTCCCCGGGGCTCCCCTGGACAAGGGAGCTGCTGGGGCTCTGTGGACAGGGGAGCCCCGGGGAAGAGAGTGGCCAGCACTCCCTGGACAGGGGAACCTCTGACGGCTCTCTTCCCTGGCGCTCCCCGGACACTGTCTGGGGAGCCCCTGCAACCGGCTTCTCCAGAGCCACGGCCTCTGGGTCGACCTAGCAACTGCCTGTGTGGACACAGGCAGTCGACTTAGTCTCAAACTCAAATCACCACGAGGGCCACATGAGGACTAGGATATTGGCCCGAAGGCCGCATCACAAGAACTTTTTCATATAACAGTGCCACCAGTTTATTTAATTAAAATTAAATTAAAAATTAATTAATTGAATTCAAAGTGATTGTACATAGAATTAATTAATTTGGTTTGACTAATTGAATTTGAACACATTTTAATTGAAATTTAATTTTTAGAAAGGTTTTTAATTAAAATTAATTTTTTAAAGTTTTTTTTTAAGAAAGAAAGAAAGAAAGAAAGAAAGAAAGAAAGAAAGAAAGAAAGAAAGAAAGAAAGAAAGAAAGCCTGGAGGGGAGGCAAACACCCATAGCTCGTCTCCCAGCTGAACGCTGGGACTGGGCAGGAAACGGGCCAGGTAGAGGCCCTCCACAGGGACCCCCTGGACTTCCCCCGCAGCACAAAGCCCCCATGAACCTTCCCCACACCACCAGGCCATCCTCTTTGAGCCCCTGCACCTGAGCCTCGTCCCGGACCTGTGCTCTCTGGTGAGTGGCACAGCTCCCGGGTGACAGTTGGCTCCTCCCCAGCAGTGGCTGATGACACTCCTTGGGGTTGAGGGGGGCAGGAGATGCGGCGCTGTGCGCGTGGCCTGCCCCGGAAGCACTGCCAAACCCGAGCTCAGCTCGGTCGGTGGCAGGACCCCAGGCGGCTGCAGCCCAGCTGCCGGCTCCCAGCCAGCGGAGGGGCTCAGCACTTGAAAAGCCCCGCCAGCCATTTCTGACCCGTGGGCCAGGGGTTGGGAGCCGCTGGATTCCAGGTCTCATCGCGGGCCGCAAGAGGTAACTCCGTGGGCCACCGTGTGTTTGAGACCTCTAACTTAGAGCATCTAGTATAGACGCTCTAAGTTGACTTAACAAGGTTGACTTAAGTCTACTTAACAAAGCCGACTTAGGGTTTTTAGGTGTAGACATACCCATAGAAATTGGAAGGGACCATGAGAGGTTATTGAGTCCAGTTCCCTGTACTCATGGCAAGTCCAAGTAGCCTCTTAAACCATCCCTGACATATGTTTGTCTAACATGCTTTTAAAAACTTCCAATGATGGAGATTCCACAACCTGCCTAGGCAACTTATTCCAACCTAAACCTCCCTTGATGCAATTTAAGCCCATTGCTTCTTGTCCTATCATCGGTGGCTAAGGAGAACAATTTTTCTCCCTCCTTTTCGTGGCAGCCTTTTAGGTACTTGAAAACTGCTATGTCCCTTCTCAGTCTCCTCTTTTCCAGATCAAACAAACCCAGCTCTTTCAATTTTCCCTCATAAGTCAAGTGTTCCAGCCCTTTAATCATTCGTGTTGTTCTTCTCTGGGCTTTCTCCATTTTGTCACCTCTTTCCTGAAATGAGGCAACCAGAAATGGCCACAATACTTCAGTTGAGGCCTACTCAGGGTGCAGCAGAGCGGAAGAATTACTTTTCGTGTATGATACTCCTGTTAATACATCCCAGAATGGTGTTTGCTTTTTTTGCAAGTGTTACATTGTTGATTAATATTTAGCTTTTGGTCCACTATGACACCCAGATCCCTTTCCACAATACTCCTTCCTAGGCAGTCAATGCCCAATTTGTATGTGTGCAATGGATTGTTCTGTCCTAAGTGGAGTACTTTGCACTTATCTTTATTGAATTTCATTCTGTTTACCTCAGACCATTTCACCAGTTCACTCAAGTCATTCTGAATTGTGATCCTATTCTCCAAAGCACTTGCAACCCCCCCCAGCTTGGTATTATCAGCAAACTTAATAAGTGTACTCTACATGCCATCATCTAAATCACTGATGAAAATATTGAACAGAACAGGACCCAGAACCAATCCGTGCGGTACCCCGCTCGCTATGCCCTTCCAGCATGACTTTGAATTGTTGATAACTATGTTCAAGGAGCGGTTATTTAACCAGTTTCTCACCATCTTCCATCCAGGTTGTACTTCCCCAGTTTGTTAGCTTGGGTTTGAATAGAGATATGGGCTGGCTCAGTCATTAAAATGGTGATTTTACCCCTTTAATCTTACCACTTTCTTATCTGTTATTCCACACTCTTTGAATCTAAACAACTTACTTGGTTTGCTGAAATAATTCTGAATTGACCTTGTGAGTTACCCTTCTCTGCATTTATACCTCCTCTTTTATATTGCACCCCCCATTTCATGTGTCTGAGGTAGTGGGATTCTGCCCACGAAAGCTCATGTGATAAATAAATTTGTTAGTCTTTAAAAATGCTACAGGACTCCTTCTTTGTTTTGATGAATTAGACCAACATGGCTACCCCTTTGGCACTTGCATTTTAGTGAAATTCAGATCTGAACTGGACCTTTGTGGCTCAGATTAATCTGAGGTATTGCCTTATAGCATGTCTTTTGAAACTCAGAGTGATTAAATTTCCCCCAAATCTTTACTGTTTGTAATAATGAAAGAAAAATGTGTGTGTGTATTCCTGTTGTGTTCTTTTGAAAGGAAATGTACCCAAAAGACAGGCAATCCAGTTCTGATTCTGGGCATTTGGTTCTTCTGTACTCCTGCTGCCTACAGATTCCCTCCCAATGTTGAACCTACTGCTCTGTCAATAGGAGTTAATGGTCTCATACCTTAAGCCAAATGATGCTCTGGGTGGTGATGAGAGAACTGTGTGGGTCTGTTGTTTCAGCTCTCCAGTCCCTGCAGGACGATTATGAGTTGGTGAGACCTGCCAACACACACACACACAAAATGCAGGTTATAAAGCACAAATGTGCCATGCAATATAAATCCATTCTTTGGCACTGCAGTTGGCATGTCTAACACTGACTGTTTCCTAGGGAAATCCCAGTTTTAATGTGTGGTGGGAAAGATATTCAAGTTTGGCCAGGAGGTGACATCTAACGCTCCAAAAGTTAAGGAGTCTGTTCTGAAAAGTGTTCTCATAGCTTTATCTGGATGTGATGAATTCCCTTCCCTCTTCTTCCCTCCAGTAGCATGAACAGAACAAACTAGAACACAGAACACCATGATTGTGTATTCGGGGAAATAAAGAAAACTGATGATTGAGATTTTCTTTTTAAGAGCCCTAAAGAGAGAGTCAGTAAATAGTGAATGGTCATGATGAATAGTTAATGACTTCTCATTTGATCAGGAAAAGCGCAATTAACTCAGGAAAACGGATGTAGTTTGGCTAAGATTAAAAACCAGTGACCTCCTGTGATATGCTGCATCCCCCACACTCCTATAATGCGATCTGTGTATCTTTCCTATTCATCCTTGCAATGTAATCGTGTGGTTTTAGTGCAAAGTACGTCATGGTAGGTGTTTTTTCAATGCCCATGGCACGCTCTACATTATTGTTACGGTAGCATGTTTCCTGCAACATCATACATATATGTGTACAGATCTGAAACATGTCCCCAAATGTATTCACATGGCTCAAGTGAAAGCAGGCAGTCACAGTTGCAATTGACACACCTGGTGAAGGTACGCATAATAGAACAATGAACTAGCTAAGCATCTGTCGCTCAAGAGAGGCAGATCACCCAAGGAAGACTGGGTAAAAAGAAAAAGACACACTTGGAACTGATTGAGGCTCTTGGGTTAAGATCTTCATCTTGCAAGCAACCTCAAAGACGGTACCTTTCCACATAGTGAGAGGTACCTGGCTGCAAAACCGTCAGGAGCCATAGCATGTGAGTAAGCTGGCAATGGACTGTAACAGTGACCTTAGTTTAGAATGTGAGTTATCTTTTATTTGGCAGCAGTTATCTCCTGATTGATCAGCTATCTGATTTTATATTGAGTTGATATATACTCACTTAAAATCATGTTTTAATCACTAAACTAATGCTGTTTCAGCTAAGGCAGTGTGGGTTTTGGAAAGGGAGTGTAAGTGTGAATGCCTGGGACCAGAGTAATGAACTTGCAGTGATGAAGAAGGGTCCTGATCCCTGCAAGATGGAAATTTTCAGAGTTGCATCTGGGGGTGCTCGTTGGGGGACCATCCCATGAGTGGCTACTGTGAGCGCACCTTTGCTGCCTGAGAGACCGTTACATGCTGAAGGCTGGGAGTGAGCTGACCCAGAAGTGGGAGTCCACACAGCAAGGCGGGGTAAGTCAGGGCCCTGGAGTGTAGAATTGAAGAGCACAGCAGCACACTAGTTCAGATTGTAAGAGGGGAATGCCACACCTACACTGCAATCAAGGAGTGTCAATTATTACTGTAGTGTGTGATTGACACACCTGGATCCCTCGGACAGCTGCATCAGAGAGGGATTCCTGATGGAAGGAGCTCTGTAAGTGTGACCAGAGCCCTCCCCGGCGGTCCTAGCAGGGGTGGCAATTCTAACTTATGGGTCCCTAGGAAGCATCCTGGCAGAAACTCCCAAGGAAATGTACTTAATCATCATATTGCTCATGCCCTCAAAACCTCCATAAAAGTCTTTCCCCTTCTTTGGGTGGCTCTGGGACACTGGTAGAGCAGGATGGTGAGTGGCTTTTGCCCACCCATCCCCTTTCAAATAAACTTACTACAAGGGCCTGGCTGTGGACAACTGAAATCAAGTGTTTTTGAGTATGTTTCAGCCACCTCCCCAAAATGCCCTTACACTGGCAGCTAGAAGGAGGGAGGCATCAGAACTGGTTTCTCTCCTGTTGGGGATGGACTCTCCCACGAGCATTTGGAATAGGGGACTTAGAGAGAAAGTTTCAGCTCTTGATTCTCCTGGGGATTGTGCTTACAGAAAATCCAGAGAAAAACTCTCTATCAATGAAATCCCTTACTCACAGATCTTCTCTGGTTCTACCCTTCTGAGTTTCTTAAGGACTGCAATGATTTACCTCTCTGGTATACAGGGTTTGATCCTACGCTGCAGAGATGCAGATGTGATGCTGGCATACCAGATGCCAGTTCCTGCCAGGGCTCCTGGACCTGACTGAGCACTGACAAATGCATAAGTGGAAATCAGTTTGGCTCGCTGTTGTGTTAGAATTGTTAAAATAGACATTACAGTTATAAGAATGTGTTCAGACTTCATAAAATTCTTGTAGGATGCAGCATGTATTAAACTTACCTATAATATCTGTATACCATGTTACAAGGTAACATCTAAATGTTTTCTCTGTAGTCATAAAAGTGCTTGCTAAAATGGTAAAAAAGTGCTTGCTAAAATGGTAAAATCCCACAGACAGTAAAAATGATGAGAGCCCTGTGGCACCTTAACGACTAACAAATTTCTTCAGGCATTAGCTTTCGCTGGCTGCAACCCACTTCGTCAGATTCAACTCTGGAACTTGTCACAGTTAGTAGTGAAGCATTATTAAATGCTAATTTGCCACAAATGCCACATCTTCTTCCCAACAAAAGAAGGCCAATAGATACCACCCAGATAATTAATTGTAGAATATCAGTGGCCACAAATTTTGCTGATTGCTTCCCCCACACCCAAGCCCTCGTCCCATCATAGCTTGAACGATGAAGATTGGGATTGAGAGTAATCTGAGTATGGTTTTGAGTTTTGGTTTAAGGGACTATCTCAAAGGCAGACTTGCTTGCATGGCAAGATAAATTGGATTGCCCAAAGGGACTGTCTGACTCCATGTTAAGCTGTTATAGTGTTTTGCACTTCTTACTTGGTTGGTGAAATCTGAATATAGAACATATGGGTTTTGTGCCCTGTTTCTTGACAGTCTGTCCTGCAGATGGCACTCATGCTCGTGAGCGACTCTAGACAGCTTGACAGCACACACAAGTGCTTGGGGAACTCAGTCCTGCAGTAATCAGAGTGCTGCTTCGTGGCCATCAAATTAGGCCTTCTGCTACCAAGATGCAAACTCCATGGTCATCCCTGCCAATGAATTATCTGCATGACAGATGATCTCCTTACACATGACCATACGTTGCCCTAAATATGGGAACAGGTACACCCTCAGTGTGAAATTTATTTCTCTTCCACACTGAGAATCATATGTAGCAGTTAACCTCGCTTGTGCTAATGTATAGCTTCGTCTCACATCAAGGATTAAAGCAACAGTGTATGTAGACTTGATTCTTGAGGGCCTCACCACTAGTGTTGATCAGTTTTCTCTCAGATGCCCCACCCTACTTTTAAAAAGAGGACGAGGGGGAACAGATGGCGGTGTGATGGTAAGTAGGGAAAAAGGCCCAGATCCTTAAACATACATAGACATGGCTCTGCTCAGCATAGGAAAATCTAATCCTGAAGCAGCCTGCCACCCAGCGGCATTCTCAGCCTGAGCTGGATGCCTAACTCTTCCCTGGCATTGGATGCAGAGCCTGAGCACGTAAGGAAGTGACTTGCAGAAGCCAAAGAGCTGCCTAAGCTAGCCAGCAGTGAAATGCTGAGGAGAGGGTATTAGGCACTGAAGTGACTGATCCAGTGTGCCTGGCTGATAAGCCAGAGGTAGGAGGCTTACTCCATTCCAGACCCATAGTCACTAGCTCTTTTCTGGAGTTAGGCACATAAGGCAGCTCAGACATTTAGGCAGCCCATGCCCTAGCAACCAAAACCATCTCTTTATCTCACTCACATGTGATACTCCTCTCATGTGCATCCTACATTTCCCTGGGTCTAAAAGTGTATTGCACGTGGGCACTATTCTACCCCATCACCTATCACTGGCCTGCCTCTAGCCCTCCTGTTGCAGGAATCAGGTCTTGGTGTGCTCAGAGTGTGTTTGAAGGACTGGTGAAACAGGTGTCCCTCTAACTAATTTGAGAATCCTCTCTCTGGAGTTTCAGTATGAGCTAGGGTCAGAGCTGCATTAGGTGTGGGACAGTATCAGGGTTCAGTTGGCTTTGTGTATGTCACCTAAGCAGCAGCTTTGAGAATGTCAGTGGTGCCTAAATGGTGGATCTAGGAGCCTCAAGAGCCAGATAGCTGTTTAAGTACCTTTAAGGATCGGGTCTGAACATTGTGCTACTCACTAGTTAGGGCGTGGCCAAAGCAATATGTGTAAATTCCTTTGTGAACTGCACTATGTGCTACACATTAGTAATTATTATTAACAAGACCAAGAATGATGACTATATTGCACCCTGCTCGGAGAACCCTTTTTAATAGTAGTAGCCTGTAGGTGCTCTCAGATGGAAAAAGAAGAAAACCACCCCCATGTCTTTAATGTATTAGTGTCCATTTCACCTTATTACATATTTTATGCCTATTAAGAATTATAAAATAGAGTAACTTGTCCATGTAGTGAGGAGGGGGGGTGTGTCTTTTTTCCTTCCCCCTGCATTAAACAGCATTTGCAAAATTGCAAGGAGAAAGAGGAATAGAAACAGTCTATATGGCCCCCTGAATGGCCTATAATTATGCTTTCAAACCCTTTACTCTAGGTTTTTCTTGAAGGTTGTTTTAAATTACGCTATAAATCATTGGCATCTTCTTATAATTCCCCAGAAAATGATTTGTTGTTTCTTAAATTCTGTCGGGAACACTCACTCAGTATAGCTGCAAGATCAACGTTATTGCCTAAAGTCAACTAATACCTACATGTCTAATCTCTTCCCTTTTAGCGTCTGATTTACAATGTTGCTAATTGCATTCTTGGATTCCCAATACTAGTGGCGTCAATTTCTGCTCCTCCACAAAAGGAGCTAGTTTAATAATGACTCTATCAACTGTATTGTTATGAAATTGAATTCTGAGAGTACTTTACGCATGGCAGGCTCTGTCGAGGCACTCTTGTTCAAATTGCTGTCAGCATGATGTCTTTCACTGTTAGTTGTTCCTTGATGGAATTTAATAAATATTCATTGGCTGAGTGCAGTGTAATTGATTGAGCCACTTTCATTTTTATCAGCTCCGCAGGAGACCACAGCCTTGGCAAAAAACTCCAAGAGTTGCCAAAGGTTGAACGTAAGAAGCTTTTGTGATTCACATGGTGAAGGAAGGAGAGGGAAGCTGTATCTGTTATCACCGTGTCTAACATACACTGTCAGAAAAAAAAGCCCTATGTGACTCGATAAACTGTGAAAATTCTGATTGTGTAATTTGAAATGAAATGCTTTGATATCCAGCATATAAATGATTGCCATCTGATCACAAGCCTGCTTAATATTTAATACAAATTAAAATGAGAATACTCTAGACCTATTTATTTAAACAGTAGATTTTCTACATCTTAAAAAGAAATTAGTGATTTTAATTTATCTTTTAATACACATTGGATTATGCACCTAATGCCCCATATTATCTAGTTCCCTCTCCAGTATACAGATCCTTATTGTTTGATTTTTATTTTCTTTGGATGAGTTTGCTGAAAGTCTGTTTATAATTAAGCAAAAGGTCTGATTCAATAGTCCTTACTCTGGCAAAATTTCCATTTAATTTCATGAATTTACCACCACAGTGCCCTGCAAGTATTTTATAATCTTTGTCAAAGTTTAACTTGAAATCTAATACTACATCATTACCAATCAAATGCTAGTAATAAATTGGAACTCTAGTTCCATATGCACTAAGTGCATGTTTTTCATATAAAAGCAAAATTTTTCTTTGTGAAATCAATGGAAGTTGCAAGAATATATTTGAAGCTAGAATAAGGACTTAAAAATACACCATTCAGTTTTGTTAGGGAAATTAATTTTTTTCTTTCATTTGTACATTTACACTGTTCTAGTGGACATCAGCACCTGTTAGATGCTTTAAAGTGTAAGTACCTTTCTAAATAGCCTTCTAGCAGAATGATTAAATTGCTTGCTGCCTATAATTTTAAAAATAAACCTTTATAAACGTGAACAACAGACACATGAAGTGGCAAATGCCGAAGACCGTACAGGCTCTGCAGCTATCCGGTTCATTCTTTTGTGAGTAGATAGTTTGAAAAATACACGACAAGACCTGATTCTCCACTTATTTACATATTGTAAAACAGGAGTATCGGCACAAAAGCAGTGTAAAAAAGGTGTAAGAGGAAAATCAGAACCCGTGGGATTTTTATCTGTTTATCTCTTTAACTCCCACTTTGTTGCATTTCATTTCGATCATAAGAGCATTACTGGTAAGTTTTAAGTCTTTCCATTGCTTAGGTACCCTTTTTGTTCTTCTTCCACTTACCGGCATGCCGGTGAAGGTAACTGGAGGTGACTGCCAACCGATGCTAAAGCTACGGCCATTGGGAGTGAACTTTGTTGACCCTGGAATGTTCACTGGAGGAGTGGCCTGTTTAAAAAAGAAAATATTCCAGTAAAAAGAAGTGTTCCCCTTCTAAAGCACTGCAACAAGATCTTTCACTCTTTGTAACGGCAAATCAATCAGGTTTTCAGAGCTCAGAATAATTCCACAATGGTGTCTGTGACAAGCATTCTGCCTCGGGTTACCAGATGCCAAAGCATGGAAAGGAGGACAGGGAAGTACGAAAAGGAGGACATGGAGAAAATGTAGTATTAATATAACTGTCATTACCATATTATGCCATGGAAAATGGGCAATGATTAATGTATGCATGGCAGCATGAAAAAAAATGGAGAACAAGTAGAACAACAGAAATATTCTTAGGCACCTTAATTGTAAAAAAGATGTATAATACAAAACTGTGTAACACAGTAAAACTGAGTATTGTTTTGAATATACAATTAACAAGGCCCATAGGGTAGAGGGAACCAGCGTACTGCGTAGGTTCAATAGGTCTTGTCACCGATTGGTCAATGCGGAATACCATAAAATTTATAATAGCTTCATATAAAAAACTGAAATTTTAATCATAAGTAAAAAGCCAGACAAAATCACGCATTTTTAAAATGTCTGCCGGATGGAGGACGAGAAGGTAAAAAGGAGGACATGTCCTCCTTTTGCCGGACATCTGGTAACCCTAATTCTGCCATTGTTCTCTGTGAGGATAAGCATGAATAGGGCAGCAAAGAAAGAACAACATCTTCATATGCAATCATTATTTAATTGGGCTAAGAAAAAGATGATAACTCTCCTGAGAAATGGCTCCCATAAGAAACTTTAAAAGTTCAGGCCTTATAACAAACCTCACTAGGTATGAACTCAGAAATCTATGTATAAAAGGTTTATTTTCCTCTTTGAAACTTTTCATTAAGGCAAAGTTACAATAAAACTTTAACACACTTCATTGTACATTACTTACTCAAGACCAGGTTAAAAATCAGAGAACCAGGCGAAAGACTCTAGCTTGCTGGCTTGTTCCACTGAGTACACTAAAAATGGTGACCAAATTTCTAAATAGCTATTTTTGGGGGGAGGGAGGGGAGGCACTTCTCCTGTGTATACTTGGTATGAAAGCTTTTCCATTACAAGGACAGTCCGTGTTTTACTATACCACAATTCCATAGCAGGAAAAGTTCCATTTTTATGTGTAACATAAAGTCTTGCTATTGGCTGTGAAAAAAAGAAATTACTTTGTCATTCTGTTTACAATCTAGATCTTTTATTGGGGCATCAATAAGCAGGTCAGGGGATCTCTAGGAAGCTGGTATTTTGTCATAAAATGAATTTCTTTAATCACTTCCTCCCCAAACTATCTAATTCCTGGACACAACCACCATCTGTGTAAGTATGCTTCCCCTTCCCCACCATATATATCAAAAACTTTAACTGGAATGATTGCAAGCCCAGTAATGAGCAAAACTAAATATATAGTTCTTTAAACTAATGTTACTGTCTCGTTGAAACTACTAAAGAGTGGAAGGAAAGAAATTTCAGATATCAAAAATGGTAAATGGTCAATGTGAGGCAGTTATTCTGCAATTGCAAGATAAATGCCCTGAAAAACAGCTTTTCCTATTAAAAACAGTAGGCTGAAATCACTGAGAATTTAAGGGCAGTTATTGAAAAAATAAAGCTAAATCAAGATTTTGAAAAACACTATAATCTACCTCTTAGCTCACTCATTTTCTTTTCACCTAAGTTTTATAATGTGTTCATCACATTGATGATGAGCAGCTTTCTGGTGAGCTGCCTTTTCTCCTATGGGCTGTTGAAACCTGGCTAAAGGTCCTTGGGTTTTTCCTCAACACATCTTAAATCCTTTCTTATTTTATACAGTCAATTTTGCGCAATGTGTTTCCTCTCAGCTTAGCAGGGCGAACAAATGGCTGCCTTTATCGTCATAAAGGTTCTTGTTTTACATTTAGACCATTTAAAAGTGAGCTTTCCTTCTCTTATTCAGTTGTTTCAACCAGGCACTATCAATTTAAAAATACCATGTTTGTTTGCAACCATTCACATCCTCTGAGCATCTCCCTCATTAGGCTCATCATAGTCATGTTCAGTGGAGGGCCGATAATCTAGAATATTGCAGACACTTTCACAAGGTGGTCCTCAGGGCAGATAAACTCTTTTTCAAAGCCAGCCTTGCGGATTTCTCAAAGAACCAGGACTTCGTGAACGATAACATCTATGGCAGCCAAGATCTGTAGGTGAGTAGTTGCTATCAGCATCTGTTGACAGATCTCAGAGGGTGCGTCTACACTAGTAAATTAAGTCGACTTAAGCAGGCTTAAATCAACTTAATTTACTCTGCATCTACACTTAAGGAAATTTTAAGTCGACTTATTAAGACCTCCTTTTACTTCGACTTACTGGTTAAGTCGACTTTATTAAGTTGACTTAAACCAGTGTAGACACGGATTAGCCCTAAATCAACTTTAAGTCTACTTAAAGGGCTCCCAGGGCTCCCCCACTGACCTCCCTGCCAGGGTGCCTGGCACAGCCAGAGCCTGGTGTGCCCATCCACAGGGCAGGACACAGCCCTGCCCACCCCGCTCCTATACCCTGCCCCTGTTCCTGTCCTGATCAGCCCCCATATACCCTGATACAATGGGGAAGATGCTGAGCTCCCTGGCACTTTGGAAGGGGTGCCCGGGGAAGAGGGGGCACTCGAGAGGTGCCCCCCTTCCCACCATGCACCACTCCCTGGTCCACCTAGCCCCTACAGGTCAACATGGGCGTCCAGTGTAGACATGCTACAGTGTAGACACGCTAAGTCGACTTACTTGAACAAGTGTAGGCATAGCCAGAGACACACATCTTATCTATTGGTAGGAGGCCATCAGTCAATGAGGTCAGTCTCTGTGCCATATCCATGCTGAAAGCCTGACTGAAAGTTATCAAGGAAATCCAGTAACTCCCATTTACACCTGAATTGTTTTATCACAACTTTTGCAATAATTTTCCTTAAAAAAGTTTGAATCTTGCAGAAAATTGGCAAGATTAGCATCATCAAGTGGCTATCAACTCTGAAGGGAAGACGGTGTGTCCAGTAGTCACGTCCTGGAACACTGGTTCAATGCTCACTCAGATAAAGTGTATCATCACTGCTGTTTCCTAAAATACTTTGACGACAGACCTCCAAGGAAAACCCTATCTCCTGTTGGCTTGCATCTAAAATCCAGCTAGAGGTGGTCTCACTAAAGACTAGATATCAGATCCTAGCGAAACTAACAAGGAATCCTGTAGCACTTTTAAAGACCAAAAAAATTTATTTATGCATGAGCTTTTGTGGGAGAAAATCCCACTTTGTCAGATGCTGTCTCCCACGAAAGCTCATGCGATAAAGAAATCTGTTAGTCTTTAAAAGTGCCACAGGATTCCTTATTTGTTTTACTGAACTAGACTAACACGGCTACCCCTTTGGAACAGATCCTTGCGAGTACGTTATATTGCTTTGGTGCTTGAAGATGCATATAACAAAGGTTTTCATTTGTGCAAAATACAAATACAATACATGAAAAAAAATATTAAATTTATTAGATGTGGTAAGAATTCATTTCTTGTGTCCATAAGCAGGACACGGACCCCAATATTTCAAAGCTTATATTATTCTCAGAAATTACACAGTTTCCAGAAGATCAAAGCATGTCAAAATCAAGTTTTCTCAAGCTTGTTTCTAGCATATTTTATAAGACTGCATGCTGTATGAATTATGTTGGAAAGATCTCTAAGAGAAGCTGGAATCTGCATTTTTTTGGTGCCATTTGTAATAAATTACCGGTAAGAGCAGTGGACATAACCCTCAATTTTTTTCCTGCTCAACCACATGTATGCAAACTGCCCGCCTCAAAACAGACAATTAAAAAATGGAGTGGTTTCAGGAAGCCATGGGGACTTGTCACGCAGAAAGATCTAATATGAGTCAGGCAGTATCAGTTTCCTCCATTGTCTCCCTCATACAAAAAGTTATCCAGTTTATGTAAATAGTGGCTAAACTCAAACAGGTGGGTAATCACTAAATTCTATTACACAGATTAATTCATCATCACTAACTTTACCTGGTAAGCGTGATCTGTGTGTACGAGGTAGAGGTTGGTAGGAGCGGAGCGGCTCAGAGGTGTCATCAATTTAGTCTCAGTTTTGGCACATGAAGTTTCAGGACGGCTTGTGTCTTGGATGGGAAAAGGAGGAGGCGGAGATGCTAGAGATGGAGAGCCTGGAGAAAGGCTGCTTAAGCCATCGGCTACTGAGTCTGTGTTGAGCCTGATCTCTGTGTAGTAAAAATCTTCCTCTCCATCACTATAGTCAGACTCTCCTACACGTCTAAATCAAGAAAAGACAAAGACCACATATTACTATACAAAGGCAACATTGTAGAACTTCAAGATTAATTTTTAAGTCCTGGATATGTAGCAAATACATTAAATATATGAAAATTCAAGCTTCAGCTGCGCTTACTTCATAAAAAGTGATGTGCACCATGTAAACATTTTACACATCTGCAGGGGAGGGGTTGGGAGAAGTCTTTTATAGTCTTTAGAGCAGGGGACTAGGAGTCAGGCTTGTATGTGGCATTCGTAATCCTGCCACTAGCTCATTTTTTAGTCCTGGACACACTGTTTAACTTCTGTGCCTCAGTTTACCAATCAGTAAATTGAAATACTTGCTGCACAGGTGTGAACAGTTAATGTTGGTAAAGAGCTTCGAGATCCTCCCATGAAATATGGCTATTGAAAATACAGAGCTTTGGTAGAACTAGTACAAGTGATAAGAAACATGGGCAGGCACCAGGCTGCTACCTTGGAATGGAACTTAGACTCTGGAATGAGAGGTGCCTTAAAAATCCCCAAAATGGATTGGGCACACATCAGTCATTCATCTGTGGTAAAGGCTCTGTTGAAATTTCAACTTAAAATGATTATGTCGCTTTGTTATATATGGAAAACATGGTGTTGCTACACCAGATTTACCCCACTTATTCTTAGTGTACAGACTGAATTTTCAAGGAAGTTGGAAATTGGGAATTTAGGACTTAAAAGCAGGTAAAATGATTTCTTTTTTAAACTCTTCTTTTGGTTATACTCATGTCATATTTCCAAACTTTTCTTTGCAACAAGACCAGCTAAGATTTAATAATGTGGGGATACGGGGGGAGGTGGTAGTTTGTTAATTTTTTTAAATGACAGCTTAAATTCTGATGTAATCACCCGACTCCAGAAGCTGCTCCAGATGCCTGTGCCTTCATCTGGCCTTACTTGTATGAGCACTGAAAAACCTGAACATGAGTCAGCACCAAATCTCTTCAACTTGCAAAGAACTATTGTCTTCTTACCCAAGATGAATAGTTCGGATGTGTTTCTGAATCCCTGCAGCCGTGCTCAGTACTTTCCCACAGTTTTTCCAAAGGCATTTGAACATTACCTTCATGGAGTTCTGACAAGTTATAAGAAAAGCAGTTTAAAAAAAAAAATTCTATTAGTCACATGTTCACATGAAAGGGAGGAAAAATATAAATATACAGTGTCAGTATATGTTACTCCATCATAAACTGGGCCAAGTTCTGCTATCAGTTACACCAGTGTAAATCCAGAGTACACTAGTTTACACTGGTGTGATTGTGTGAAACTACAGCAGAAATTGGGATCCCTTTGACATAAAATCAGACAGCTTACCCTACAAGTGTTCAAGAGTCTGATTTTGCCTTTTCACCCTTTATAGCAGGGTTGACCAAACTCTGGCTCAGGAGCTACATGGGGCTCTTTTACAGTTAAAGTTCAGCTCACGGAGCCACCTATGCCCCACCCCCCTCCTACCACGCCGGGGAGCTAGGAACTTCTGCCTTGTGGCAGGATGGTGGGGCTAAAGAATTCTGCCTGGCAGGGAGACAGGTCTCAGGGGGTCACTTAAGTTTGGCCACTCCTGCCATATAGCTTGACTGAAGTCAGTAGGCTGCAAGGTCTTCAATTAGGGGGAGAATCTGGCCCTAAATTTTCTTGCAGAACAATCCCAGAAGTGTTTATTTTCAAAGGACTTTAATAACTGATGACTTCCATAGGGACTGTGGGTGCTCAGCATCTTTGAAAAGAAGGCCACCAATACAAATAGTGTTATAACCCCCTCCCCTAACCCACTGACTTTGTAGAATGATAAATCTTGCAACTGGATCCCCTGAAACCTTGCCAATTCTCAAGAATTTACTGCTTCCCCCAGCAGACAACAGAACAGTTCAATTCTGTAGAAACTGTTTTATTCTTACAGGCACCTTCTCTTCTCCAAATTAGTGGGTCTAGAATATTAAGACAGTCAAGAAATTGTCTGATCATTCATTAGTGCTCTTTAATAATCCCTCCCATTCAGCCAAGTAAGTGATTTGATGGAGAATAGGTTGAACTTATGGAAAATATAGATATTCAACTTCCTTGAGGGCTGGAAGAGAAGCACATGACATTTGCCAAGATGTGACTCCATGAAGCTGTGGTAGTTTGACGCAAACTGATGAGGCGTTCTGTCACTCCTAATTGGTGAAGTTAGCAACCACTCTATTTTCACATTTACACTTTGTGTTCTGACAGCACTAACTAACCAGTAATTCGAACAGAAATATTTTCCCCCAAAGTGGAAGGTCAGTCAGGGCGAGTCTACATTTAAAACATACAGCAGCACAGCTGTACCATTGGGAGAGCACCTGTGTAGCTACATTATATCAGCAGGAGCGAAGTCTGTCGACATATAAAACGACCTAAACGAGTGGCAGTAGCTATGTCAGCTGAAGAGCTGACACAGTACCGTTCACACACGTGCTGATGCCTGCAAGATTTATGTTGCTCAGGGAGTGTTTCTTCACAACCCTGAGCGACAAAAGTTTTGCTGGCATATGTACTAACGTGGACAAAGCCTCAGAGAAGCACTAACCAGGGGCAGAATGAAAAGAAAGGAGAAAGTGAATTTGCTATAGATGAAGCCTATGTAATATCATTCCTTGTACTAATATATGTTTGTTGTACTGGCCAAAAACTGCAACCACCAAAACAGATCTCCAAGTACAAAATGTTTATGGAGGGTATGTAAAATATCAATCATGGAGCAGGAAAAATGGCAGCTATAAAACCATTTGCTGAACAATCAGGACCACAACAATGACAAGCTTAGCTTTAAGTGGGTAGTGAAAAGCACCACAGCGTTTCTTTTTCTCTTTCTCTGACCTCTCCCCGCCCCAAGAGTCATGTTTGGATTTATTTAACGAACTTCTAATTTATCATGACAAATGTGTTTTCCGTTCTGTTTTTTTATTTAGCGAAGGGTTACAGTGTTTTATGTCACCCTCTCAGAGACGTCTCAGCAAAGGCAAGAGCGATTGTGGGACAGCGAATGAGCAACTCCTGTAGCAAAGAGATAAATCTGATCGGGTTTAAGCAATCATTAAACCATCATCCTTCTGGGGATGAAGCAATTATCACTCTCAGTCAGATCCAGAGAAGAAGTCACTAAGAAAGGATAAAGACCTTGTTTTCCTCTTTCCTTACAGAGAGCTCTTTTTCATCTTGCTAAATAAAATATACCCTGTTGTGTTAGGAGTGAGGAAAGCTTGGACTAATGCCATCTCGTTTTTTTCTGCTGCTTCTTCAAGAGAGGCGTTTTGGTTGCTGGCATAATAATGGAAGAAGGGGAGTTACATACCAAAGGAAGGCATTTAGTTTAGTTTCACCTATTTAGTTGCAAATGGCTGCACTGATCCTTGGTGGAGTGCCCTTCATTTCAATGAAGTCCCACCAGGGATGAATTTGGCCTGACGGCACTACACAGAAAGCCATCAGACTCAATTTGTCTCCCTCCCCTCATGTTTGTTCTGAGAGTGCGTCACCTTAGGCACCTGACAGAATAACAGCCTTGTCAGGGAATGAGAAATACAGG
>ML685849.1:5459851-5503403 GCA_007922175.1 Pelusios castaneus | reverse complement strand
TGCCTGCCGGCACCCGAAGCCCGGGAGCTGAGCTGGGGGGCTGGCTCGAACCAGCGTGGGCAGCTGGTTCGGGTCAGCCCCCTAGCTCAGTCCAGGGGAGCTGCCAAACCGGGTGGCTCCCAAAAATACTCAATTTCACTGCTCTGCTAGAGCAGTGAAATTGACATATATATCAATATCACTGCTCAGCTAGAGCAGTGAAATTGACATATTTGACAGCTCCAATGTCCCAGAGTGGCCTCGATTGGCACTCTGGGACATTTCCGGAGGCTGTCTATTGCGCAAAATGAGTACACACAAGATAATGCTACCACTCTGGTTTTGAGTGGTTTAACTGTTGCGCGGCAAGAAGGTGTTGCCCCGCAACAGAGAAATTGATCGTGTGTTCGCTATTTGCTTTATTGCGTGGTAAGGAGCCTTACCGCGCAATAAAGTGATCGTGTGTACATAGCCTTAGTGCTAATGACAACCTGGGACTAGCTGCATGGAATTAGGTTTGGTCCTATGGGCAACCGCATAGACTGGGGGCGATGGAGAGTGTCTGCCTAGTAGCTGAAACTCCCGGGAGATTCATTTGTGTGGTCTTTTGTGGGTTTCCTCCTCCCCTTCCCAGCAGAAGAAGAAAGAACAGGATCCCAGATGTGTAGCTGCATGGAAGTGGACATGAGGCTAACCTTTCTCTTCCTAGGGATGGGCTCATCAAAAAGGAGATTGCTTGTTTCAGCTTCCTCAATACTGTCGTCTGGCTGAGAGGGCATTCGAAAGGGTTTGAAGCTATCAGCAGACAGAGGCGGAGATGGGGTGGATGGATTGGACTGATCACTGGGAGCGCTCCAGCTCCAGTATCCACTGCTGCTGGTACTAGAAGGCACAAATCCTCCTTCTTTCCAAGATCCATTCAGGGAGTCTGTTAATTGAGAACAACAACAGGAGTTAACAGATGCTTATGTGTCATGAATTAAAGCTAAGGAGATCTGGGGCTCAGATACTTTGTCATAGTTATAGAAAAGCCAGAGAACTCAGTTTGCAAAGAGGTCAGGCTGGCATCTTACTAAAATGTCTCTATCGGAGCACTTACAGTTCACACCTAACCTTCTATAAAAGAAAAAGCTGTAGTGGGGAGACAAAAAGCTATTCTGGAGTATACTCCATGATAGGCAGTCAAATAGCTTGATGACGAATGCCGGATTCAGGAAAGCATATAAGCACATGCTTACCTTTCAGAATTCCTGGGACATATTGACTTCCACGGGCTTTGAATGTGGCCCTAGCGCACGAGCAATTCTTAAAAATATTCACCGCTTACAACAAAGAGCCAGATCTTGCAAACACTAATCTCAATATGTTTATATTTACTTCAGTAGTCCCGTAACTACTTGTGTGTAAAGTTACTCATGTGCTTAAGTGCTTGCAGGACCAGGGTCAGAGTGCAAAATATGGGCAAGTTAATGAGCTGCGCAGTTCCTTTAAAATGTCCAAATAATTAGCTCATTGTTGACGACGCACAAAATAACCCAGAATGTAATGCAAAACTGTTTCAGTTTGTGGTTACAGAATTTCAGAATTCTTGCGTGTTTCTCCTTTTGTTCTATTTTTGAATGATTTGCACTTCAGTCTCATGACAAAGCCAAGCAGCACATCTGGTATCAACCTGTGAACTTAACACGCTTAAAAATGCTGTTTGTTGAGAAAAATAAAGGAAACAACATAGTTTCAAATGTAATTTTCTGACATATTTATGGCAGTGCTCTGTGTTTTCTTGTTTTACAGCTTCTCTTTACTTTAGTGAGATGGAGATTTAATCAAGAACATTTTTGAAAAAAGTAATATTCAAAAGAAAACAACTGAAAGAGGTGGACAATAAGAAGAAAACGAACAGCGGGCCTGACAGTCATACATTAACACAGTTAGCAGTTCACACGAGGCTTAAAATACGTACAATTGTAATGTATTTCCACTTTAAGGCTCCTTTATGTAGTCAGAGTGGTAATAAAAGAGGCTAACTGTAAATGAGAATCAGACCCAGTATTACTGATTATGGGAAACATGGGCCCTATTCTGATCTAATTTACGCAGAGGAGAATCCAGAGCAGGTCTATTGAAGAGCAGAATTTAACCTAAATATTAACAAGATCAAAATAATTTTAGTATATTCCAGCAATATTAAGACAGATTTAGATAATTAAATCCTTACTGATTCTTTTCTAAGGATTCACTCAGGCAAAATTCTTATTCAAGCAGTGGTAAGTCTCCTGTACTCAAGACAGGACTAAATATTATCTAGACCATCCCTGACAGGAGTTTGTCTAACCTGCTCTTAAAAATCTCTGATGATGGAGATTCCACAACCATCTTAGGCAATTTATTTCAGTGTTTAACTACCCTGATGGTTAGGAAGTTTTTCCTAATGTCCAGTCTGTCCGCCCATTCTGCAATTTAAGCCCACTGTTTCTTGTCCTATCCTCATGTGGCTAAGAAAACAATTTTTCTCCCTCCTCCTCCTCCTAACAACCTTTTATGGAAAAGGGGAAACTGTTATATGTCTCCCCCTAAACCCCCAGCCTTCTCTTTTTTTTCAATCTTCCCTCATAGGTCCTCCCCCCACCCTTTTTTTTTTAAAAGCCCTTTAAACATTTCTGTTGCTCTTCTCTGGATTTTCTCCAATTTGACCACATCTTTCCTGAAATGTGATGCCCAGATATATGCCCATAATATCCCAGTTGAGGCCTAATCAATGAGGAGTGGAATGGAAGAATTACTTTTTGTGTCTTGCTTACAAACACTCCTGCTAATATATACCAGAATGATATTTCTTTTTTTGCAACAATGTTACACTGTTAGACAAAACCCTGGCTGGGATGATTTAGTGGGAGTAGTCCTGCTTTTAGCAGGGGGCTGGACTAGATGACCATATGAGGTCCCTTCCAGCCCTAATATTCTATGATTTTATGACTCATATTTGCTTGTGACCCCCCACCCCCAAGCCCTTGCCGCAGCACTCCTCCTTCCTAAGCAGTCATTTCCCGTTTTGAAGGTGTGCAACTGATTGGTCTTTCCTAAGTGGACTTTGCATTTGTCATGATTGAATTTCATCCTATTTCCTCAGATCATTTTCTCCAGTTTGAACAGATTATTTTGAATTTTAATCCTACCCTCCAAAGCACTTGCAACAGCTTCCAGCTTGGCACTGTCAGCAAACTTTATAAGTAAATTCTCTATGCCAGTGGTTCTCAACCTGTGGTCCGCTTGCAGTCTAATAAGCACGCAGCAGCGGCACTTGTGAATTCCTCAGGGCCATACAAACTTATATATATTGTGTAAATGTGGCCCATGTAACACAAAGGAAGATGTATATGTGGCCCACAACAGTAAATAGGTTGAGAAACATTGCTCTGTGCCATTATCTAAATCATTGCTGAAGATACTGAACAGAACCAGAACTAATCCCTTCAGGATCCCACTCGATATGCTCTTCCAGCTTGACCACATCTACTGCTCCTCCCCTTTGCCCCCCATCCACAAGACTTGTTAACCTGTCAAAGAAAGCTATTAGGTTGGTTTGACACCAACACCATTTGTTCTTGCTAAATCCATGCTATTACTGATCACCTTTTTTTATCTTCAGGAGTCTGCAAATCAATTGCTTAATTATTTGCTCCATTATCTTTCCAGGTACTGAAGTTAAGATGAATGGTCTATAATTCCCTGAGTTAAAATTTTAATTTTTTTCTTTCCAATATTTAGAAAATACTCAACCTGTATGTGGAGAAATATCTTAGGGGACTCAAAACTGCATCAGAATAAATATCAAACTCAGTTAGCTACAACATTTTACTTATTAACAACAATTTAGAACTTTTTCCACCTAGGAGAGCTGATCAATCAAAAGCTATCAGATAGGATTGATGCGCTGTTATTATTTCTATTTTTAAATAGCTGGAATGTGTTCAGGAACGATTATGTGGAAACTCACCAAGTACCTAGATAAACAGATTCCCAGATAGACCACCCTGGCTCCCCTTCCCCTATTCGTTACCAGTTAATGTCCCTGCTGCAACTAGTTCAATTGTTACAGACTAATTAGGGAGTACTTAGTATATAGTTAGTAGCTGGGAGTGAGGAGGAAGAGCCAGTGCCACATCACCAGCCAGTTTTGCATGGACCACTAGCAAGTGCATCACAGTGGCAGGAATGTCTCCATATAATACTATAGATTTGTAAGCCCTAACAAGCCCTCTCACACTATCAATCACATTTTCTTACAAATTTTGTTGCCAGGTGTTAAAAACAACAACTGCTTATCAGATGTATGAATTGTTTCATATTTCTTCATGTAATCAATGGCCTCTTATGAGATTCATGTGTTTGGTTGCATGTCGTCTGTGAGAAATCATCCTGGAAACAGGTGTATCAGATGGGAACCAATTCTGCAGCTGTGTGGGGGAGGACCTGTACCTATGCAGAACCCCACCTACCTGGTTTCTCAACCTCGGAATTGCCATCAGATCTCTTGAGGTCACAACTCCCCTCCCTTCTCATATTGCTGAATGGGAAGTAGGTTCTAGCGAGGTCCTCCTGACTGGGGAGGTCATGGGTGTGGGGAAGGCAGCATGGAAAAGGCTGAGAATCACTGCCATATTGATGTCACATGTGAATATAGAATAATCTGACTCTCTGGAGAACTAATGTTTCAGGAGGTCAGAAGATCCACCACTGTATTTATCCTCCTCTGATCTTTTCTCCCATGTAGGGGGTGAGCTGGGGCTATAAAAACTAGAGCAGCTCCACTGCAACTCAGAAGCAATATTCTCATTTAGGGGGTTTTCTGCAATAGCACCTAGAGTCCTCTACTAGATCAAGGGCCAACTGTGCTTGGTACAATAAACAGAGTAAATCAGTCCCTTCTAGATGAAGATTCCACACCTCTCCTCCTTACCTACCTGAACTCTTTCACTACCAAACTTCCTGGTATCAAATTTGCCTCTAGCTCTGCAGTAGATAATT
The DNA here is from genome assembly GCA_007922175.1 of Pelusios castaneus. Taxonomy (NCBI): domain Eukaryota; kingdom Metazoa; phylum Chordata; order Testudines; family Pelomedusidae; genus Pelusios; species Pelusios castaneus. The sequence continues at coordinate 5,498,399 of ML685849.1, read as the reverse complement.
CCAACAGGCACAATAGGACAACTGTGCCGTTTTTTTTTCTTTTCCAGTTGAATTACTGCTGGGACAGGTAAGGGTACTTTATTCCTACCGTACTTATTCAGATGTGAATAAAGTGCCTGCCACAGAATGGAAAAGTAATTTTCAGGTTCTCTTGCTAATGTATTCCTATTGCTTCTTTCGACCCCCAAAGTATTAAGTTATAAGTTTACCATTGGGTCGTACAGGAGGGCTGTGAATCAAAGGGCTGGTCGATAAACTGGTTAGTACCATAGCTGCTGTCACTTTATCCATGTCCAGTTCTTCTGAAGATTTTCTGAAACACAGCGAAAGGAAGGCAGAAATTACATCAGTAAATGTTTGACACTCTCAGCAATTTCATGGCGGGCCTAGTCCACAGAATAGTAGAACACAGCAACAACGCTACTCAAGCAGAGGAACAAAAAGAATCAGATCTGAAAGTGTATGTCCGTCAGCTACCTGCTATATGCTAAAGTTGCCTATTCTTAGCAAATCAGCCCAAATCAAAGGAAAAAATACTGGAAAGGAAAATAGGTCTGCATGAAAGCTGTGAACCTCTCTGTAGTATTGTGGTTCTCTGTGACCCCACCAAGGCCCCATGATTTAAACTGCTCATGTGCTTAAGTACTTTTCTGCATTGAAGTCTAAAGAATCAAAAGTAGGGCAGGTACAATAAGTAACACACTCTCTAGAGTAACAAGATACCTGGAAGCACTACTTAATTCAAAGCTAAGCCTGAATGGGACAGATTTTATTTACTTGGTTACTTCTGATAAATTTTACTAAGTCACTTTTACCCTATTTGAAAGCCTAGTAAATTTCTGTTAATCAGGTTTACAGGCCAATTTCTTAAACTCTCTCTCTCTCTCTCTCTCTCACACACACACACACACACACACACACACACACACACACACACACACACACACTTTTCACTTTATCATCACTTGGCCATTAGTTTAAAAGACTCAGTTAGGCTACACAACAGACTCACCAACCAAGCAACCACCTGTTTAAGATCAAAATCTTTGAAAATCGGGGTAGAATTGATCCTAGATGATCTGCAGAATAAGGGCCCACATAGGTGATGAAAAGTCTACTAAGAAAGAGGTTGTAGCAGGGAGAGTGATGGTAGGTGACTCAGCAGAGTCCCAGGCAATTTCTATCAGTGTGTTTTCTGTATTGCCTGAACTTCAGTTTAAAGCTGCCCTCTGCCGGGTAGAACTCCGAGTTAGTAGAAATGCAAACACGGCCTGGGGCAGAGTGTCCCCTGCTGGTTCAGACATGCACAGTTTGCATGCCCTAGCAACAATGAATCAAGCCTCTAGAATAGATACAGATTTATATTCAGGACAGAGCTCTTCTCCATTTCTGTGCCTATAAAAATGGCTCGCTTTATGCTACAGTGTACTTCAAATAGCATTTCCATTTACATTCTGCCAAACTACTCCAAGAGACAGACAATCAGGAAAATGGAAACATAATGCAAACAAATTTCTGAAGGTAGAATGCACTAAAACAAAACTATTACACATCACTAGCTGTGAGCTCAGCTGTCACAGAGGAGCTCTAGCCAAAAGCAGAGAGAGAAAACTCACAACTAAGCGGGAGAACCTCAAAAATTCACGTTAATGAGCCTCTGCTAATGACTGAACTTTGCAAATCAGTCATCAAGTGTGCATATGCACACAATAAAAAACAAGGTTCATGTGTCACAAAATGCACATTGGTCACTAAATTTGCCAATTACACTTAAATTCCTATTGTTTATTGTACTTCATAGCCCATTAGTAAATCTCCTGGCCATTAATTTTTAAAATAATTAATTCCAGGCAACAACGCATTACTACACGGGTTTGCTATAGTGTAAGGATAAGATTATGTCAGGGACGTCACAGACTTGGTGACTTCTAGAGACTTCTGTGACATTTTCCACCTCAGCTCCTGGGCAGCAGGGCAGGAACTGTCTGTCAATGGGGTGGTCTGCGCAGCTCTGAGCTGCTGGTATATGAGCTCTGTGTTGTTGGCTGCAGAGCTTCCAGATACCATGGGTGGGGCTTGGGATCTCATCGTCCTCCCCCGCCACCCACAGCTTCAATCAGCTCCTGTCAGCCCCCCAATCCCTTTATTTTTAGTAATAGTCACAGACAGGTGGTGGGCAATAAACAAAAATTCAGGGAAGCCTACCACCTGTCTGTGACCTTTACCAAAAGTAACTGTGACAAAAATCTTGACCTTAACTACTACATTTTTCTGGGCAGTTGGAAGAGACTACCAATTTTTTCAAAGTATAGAGCTCAGTGAGGTTCTACAGTATGTTAAAAACCAAAACAACTCTCTTGGTGTTTTGGGTTAGCTACTTGGTAGGGTTGCCCGGTGTCGGATCAAAAAGGGGGAAAATCCAGTTAGCTGAGTATCCGTCCACAATCAGCTTCCATTCAGCTGCCTGGAGGGCAAGAAAAGCAGCTGCTGCTGGAGCCAGAGGAGCACTCAGCAACTGCTCGGCTCCGGTGGCAAGAGATACTAGCAGCTGGTGTCCGTGGGGAGGGATCTTGAAGCATGCAGTGTTTGAGGAGTGGAGCCGGTGGCTGGGCTTACCACCCGGGTCACCTTCTCAACCTCCTTTGTGCCCCATCCATAAGGTGCTGCCTCCCCCATCCTGTCACAGTCACCCCTCAATCCCTGGAGCATGGATCTTGCGCCTCTTCTTTGCCCCAGTCACCTAACACACCCCTAGAACTCTGCTTAGCTGGTGGGAGATAAGGGATGTGGAGAGAGTAGAAAGCAACGTGGGGGAGTGAGTGAGGGTGGGGTCTGAAGGGAAGAGATGGAGCAGGGGCAGTGCCTTAGTGGGGAAGAGACAAAGTAGGGGAGGTGCCTGTGCTCAGTGACCATTTTCAGAAAGTTGGCCACCCCATGGTCAATTATAAAGTAATTTCATCCTGCAGATGGCACTGTTTTATGACATCCATTACTTAATGGCCTGGAAGATTAAAGTGATTTCCTATTGGTTTTTGAATGTTCTTATTTCTGATGTCAGATTTGTGTCCATTTATTCTTTGGCATAGAGACAGTCCAGTCTGTCCAATGTATTAAGCAAAGGGGCATTGTTGGCATATGATGGCATATATCACATTGGTGGATGAGCAGGTGAATGAGCTCCTGATGGAGTAACTGTTTTGATTAGATCCTATGATGGTATTATTAGTGTTGATATGCAGGCAGAACTGGCAGCGAGGTTTGTTGCAGGGATATGTGCCTGTCTTATTGTTTCTGTTGTATGGTCTGTAGTTGCTGGTAAATATCCATTTAAAGTTGGGAGGCTGCCTGTAAACAAGGAGAGGTTTGCCTCCCAACGCTTGGGAGAGTGAGGATCGTCTTGTAGGATAGGCTATAGATCCCTAAAGATGCATTGTAAAGGTTTGAGTTGATGGCTGTAGGTGATGACCAGTGACGTTCTGTTGTTTTCCTTCTTGGGTTTGTCCTGTAGAAGTTGACTTCTGGGTACCCATCTGGCTCCGTCAATCTGTTTCTTCACTTCACCAGGTAGGTACTGTAGTTTTAAGAATGCTTGATAGAGATCCTGGAGGTGTCTGTCTCTCTCTGAGGGATCAGAGCAAATGCGGTTGTATCTTAGGGCTTAGCTATAGACAATGGATCATGTGGTGTGCTTTGGATGAAAGCTCGAGGGATGTAGATAACTATAATGGTTAGTAGGTTTCCTAGGGTGGTATTTATGTGTCCATCACTTATTTGAACTGTAGCATCCAGAAAGGGGATCTCCCGTGTGGAATGGTCTCTAGGCTAAGTTTGATTGTGGAGTGGAAATTGTTGAAATCTCAGTGGAATTCTTCAAGGGCCTCCTTTCCATGGGTCCAGATGTGAAAATGTCATCGATATAGCATAAATAGAAGAGTGGTACTTGGGGAAGAGAGCTGAGGAAACGTTGTTCTAAGTCAACCATAAAAACATTAGCATATTGTAGGGCCATGTGGGTACCCAGAGCAATGCCGCTGACTTGAAGATATAAATCATCTCCAAATCTGAAGTGGTTGTGGGTGAGTACAAAGTCACAAACTTCAGTCACAAGGTGTGGGATGACATCATCTAGGATAGTCTCTCTAATGGCCTGTAATCCATCTTTGTGTGGGATGTTGGTGTAAAGAGCTTCTATGTCCGTAGTGGCCAGGATGATGTTTTCTGGAAGATCACCAATGGATTGAATTTTTCTTAGGAAGTCAGTAATGCGTTGAAGATAGCTTGGATTGTTGATAGCTCTGAGGAGAGAGTCCACATAGCCAGATAAGCCTGCTATAAAACTGCCAATGTCAGAGACAATAGGGCATCCAGGATTTCCATGTTTATGGATTTTCAATAGTAGATAGAGTATCTCTGGTTGAATCTCTAGGGGTGTGACTGTCTTAATTTGTTCCTGTGCTGCTTAGTGGAGTTTCTTTAGTAGGCGGTGTAGTTTCTTTTGTTATTCCTCAGTGGGGTCAGAGAGAAGTGGCTTGTAGAATGTTGTGTTCTTGAATTCTATAGCAGAGAAATAATTCCCTATATGATGTTCTATAGGCTGATTCAGAAAACAAATAGAAAAGTTATCATCGACTATTAAATATTATAGGGTTTTTCCATGTAGGTCTCCCTCTCCCCTTTGCTACCTGTTTCCTTTCAGGTCAATTGGAGACAGCCAGCTTTGGAGCCAGTCTTTCCCCACAAGCAAGCTGTGACACTTGCAGGGGTCCTCTACTGGATTCTTGCCCCTTCTCCTTCCCTTCTCAGCTTTGCTTAGACACAGTTCACATCTATGTTATTAATAATGAAATAGTGTTTACACTAGACCTTTTGGGGAATTCTCCCACTATGATATTGCACTGCCACGGGACCACAACTACCAAGGCAGAAAAGGCAGCAGTACTTGCATGGACAGGGCTTCGATATTTTTACTATTGTTTTCTGGATTACAAGCAGAGAGAAGCAGATGTTTGTGCACTGTCTACACCAGCACAATCCTTATGGCAGAGAAGCAATAGTGGAAGACTCCCCAGACAAATCTAGTTTAAGCGAAGCATTCGTGTACTCAGAGTCCCCCTTGAACATCGTTTCTTAATACTAGTTGCCAAATGCCCAATCCTCTTCCTTGAATGGGAATGTCAAACTCACTTAAATGGGAACAGGACTGAGTCCTAGGTCTCACTCCCCCACGTACAAGATGCAATATATTAAAAATAAATGAATAAAAGGGGATTGTAAATTAACCTCTTAACCTAACTGGCTGGATAATAGAGAGTCCTTTATATTCACGTAAGGGATGAGTTAAGTGAGAGAGAAAACTTACCCTCAGCAACACAGAGAAAAGCTGTAGCTGTAATGAACAGTTTTTATTTATGCTGTTTACCTGAAAAGTTAGCTCAATAAACATTTTATGCTTTTGAAACAGTCCTGACTTATCAGGTCAGCTAATTAGATGAAGAGCCCTGAGGGCAGCTCTAGAAGCTTAAAAAGAAATAAGATATAAAACAGTGCACTTTAAAATGAAGAGATCAAATGAATGGTAATTATTTTAAATGTTAGGCCCAGGCAAATGTTCAGTTTCAAAAGGAATAATAAAATACGGTCAGTGGCTGTCACTGAAATGATGTCTATGTGCCATAGCAACTACCCTTAATACAGCTTGTTAATGCGAAAAAGCAATTCACTAAGATAACAATTGTGAGTAAGGCTCAACAGCACACCGAAGCTAGGAGACGAGCAAATAAAAGAAATCATCAGCCAATAATAATTAAAATTTTGATACTAAGTCACTTAATTGTATTCCCTCCCCCCTTGTGTTTGCTTTTCTAGCAAATGAGCTTTTTCACAGGCATGTTCATCGTCAGTGGAATGTGTATGGTGGTAACTTTCTAGAAAGAGAATTTAAAATCCCTAAACACTGGTGGCAGCATTGGAAAACATTTGATTGGGCCACTCACTACAAGGCCAAGAGGTGTGAAAAAAAAAGCACCCCCATGAGCAAAGCAGTTGTGCAGCTACTTTAGGTCAACAGGAGAGAGCTGATGTAATAAAACCACCTAAACAAGTGGAAGTAGCTATGTTGGCGGGAGAGTGTCTCCTGCTAACATAGCGCTGTTCACAGAAGTGCTTATGCCAGCAAAACTTAATGTCACTCAGGAGAGCGTCCCCCTCTTCTCCCCTCAAGCAATAAAAGGTTTTCTGGCATAAGTGCTAGCGTAGATAACGTCTTAAGAATTGCTTGGTAGGCTGGATGCTTTAATGTTTTAAACAATGTATGTTTTAAAATGGATAGATCTAAATATATACTTCTGTGAATAAAGAATGTAGGCCATACTTACAGGACAGGGGACCGACCTGCGAGCAGTGACTCCGAAAAAGATTGGGGGTTATGGAAGATAATCAGCTGAACATGAGCTCTGAGTGCAAAGCCATGGTCAAAAGGGCTGATGTGGTCCTGCACAGACAGGGGAATGTTGATAGAAGAAGTAGAGTCTGTATTTAGCACTGCGTGACCATTGCTGGAATACTACATCCAGTTCTGGTGCCCACAATTCAAGGAGGTTGATAAGTTGGAAGGAATGGATGGAGAGAAGAGTCACAGAAATGATTAAATGGTTAGAAAACCTTATAGTGATAGATTCAAGAAACTCAATCTGTTTAGCTAAACAAGAAGAAAGTTAAGGGGTATCTTGATTACAGCAGGGGCGTAGCCAGCGCCCAGTTTTTGGCTGGGCCCCTGCATCTGCCCTCCGGCCCTCAGCTGGGGGTCCATGGAGTCTCTGTGCCAGCGGCTGCACTCAGGCCACGCCAGCCTTGGCTCCATTCTGGCCCCAGCTGGGGGGTCCCCGGAGCCGCCAGTCCTGGCCCGCGGCCCCATTCCACCCAGCCGGGGGTCCCTGGAGCCACCAGCCTCGACCACAACCCCATTCTGGCCACCCTCTTTCCCTTTCCCCTCTCCTTTCTTTCCACCCGTGCCCTGCTCCCCATATTGCTACCCTTCCCCTTTTTCACCCCCGCCCTGCTTTGCTCACCACACTCTCTCCTGCCAATCTATACGACCCCTGACCTCCCATCTCTTGCCACCCCTGCCCTGCTACCCCTACCATCCCACACAACAGCATTTCCCAACCAGTGTGTTGTGGTTCATGAGTATTCATAAGGTAATTTGAGTTAATTTGAATATTCATGAGTTTTTTAATGGTGGTGTGCCTTGAAAAAAATTTTAGACATCAAGGTGTGCCACAGCAGAGAAAAGGTTGGGAACCACTGGTCTATAAGTACCTATGTGTGTGATTCTAAACAACCCGTACTCACACCCTACATGTTATTACATTAATCTTTGCACAACTATACCTTGTGAGGTATCACTGAAAACTAATAACTCACTGATCAATAACATTCTTGTGTAATGTATGTATGTGGTGCACATTAAGAAAGTTACGGTTATATGCTGGTGTTATGACTAAAGTGTGTTTAAAGCCAGGCATATGTGGGGAGGGGAGGGTTAGTAAACAGTCTCCCCTAGACAAAGGAATGTGTTTGCTTCTCTGACCAGCCCAGTCATTAGTCAGAGACAAAGAAGATACATTTACATATAGGCAGTAAACAGGGAGATCAAGTTAACAGGAGGGTTTATTGCAAGAAAAAGAACAGTTTGCATTTTAGCAAATGACAGCAAGGAAAGAAAGAGTATATTGTTCCCTTCATCACCAGACTTCATATCACCTTCCTCACAGCCTGAATAAACTTTTCTTTGGGAGTAACCCTAAGAAGAATCCATTTAAAATATTTACTGATCCATAAAGACAGAGGGGCTGAACCATGAGTGATAATCAATTGAATCAACATTGTATACAATATTACTGTATTATTAAGTAATATAAAGAGAGCTATTTTCTGAAAACTAAATAACACTGGTGATTAATACAATTATTAAATGTATTTTAACCCATAAGAAAATATGGGTACTTAATGATATTGTGCACTAAAGTTCATGGCCAAACAGGGAGAAACAGTTTCCCTCCCAACAGGAAAGATGGCAGTTATTTACTTGTCTCCTACAAAAATTAAGCATAATAGAATCAAAACAATGGCAGCCCCATTTACACACAGAGGGATGGAAAGTCCACAGGAAGGGAAGAACAGCCTGAGATCATCCTGTGTCTTGAAAAAAAGTCACTCTGGAAATTTGGAAGATATAAACAAGGACAGAAACCATCTCTGGTATTCATCACTAGATAGAGAAAAGGGAACAGAGATCTTGAAAGATTGGTCCTTCTACCAAGGGGAGTGTGATGCTGTCTGGATTTAGGGGACCATTTAGGATACTATTTCATATTAATATTTCATAATTGTAATAATCCATAGCAACTATGCTGTGTTTGGTACCAACAGAAAGATTGTAATTTGCTGGGAATGATTATATGGTATTCGTGTAGGAATTGCATCTGTATTAAAAGTTAGGAATATGTTTGTTATACCTGTAGATCAACCTGTGTGATTCTGGGAAACTCCCCAGACTGGATGTCTACAGCCATTGTTTCCTTAACGGCCCATTAAGGAAGCTCCCAGATACAACAGGCCCAGGGAGAAACCTGTTGAGCCACTATGATTTGATCATGTGACTCAACTCCATTTTGATTTGCAAAAGCTCCACACAGCATGGGGAAAGCCAGAGGTGATAAAAGGCATCTGTCCCAACTCCATCTTGCCTTCAGTCTCCAGCCAATACCCATCTCTGGAACTATTCATCTGCAACTGGACAAATGACTGAGGCCCACCCAGGTGCTGGGTGTCTACCAGAGAAACTGATTGTACCTACCAACTGCTTTACATGGACTCTAAATCATTTGTGTGCATGTGATTCACTTTGACCCTTTAACACCTCTCATATTTTGTTTCTTTTCTTTTTATATTAAACCTCTAGTTGTAGTTGCTAAAGGATTGGCTATCAGTGTGGTATTTCGGGTAAGATCCAAACTTACATTGTTCTGTGTAACATGGCTGGCCCTTTGGGGTCAGGAAAACCTATTTCTTTAAGAGACCATGTGGCTAGGTAGGAGCCAGAGGAGCTGGAGTGCAATAAAGGGGGCTGTTTCTATTTTGGCATGCTTTGTGGTAACCGGTGCGGGGAACAAGAAGCCTGGTTGTGACTGATAGGGAGACTGGTTTAAGTACCACCCATCAGTGTTTGGGGAGTTTGGCTCCCAGTTTTGCAGCTTGCCCTGATTTTTGCACATTCAGGAGGTTATCCCAGGAGGCCCCGGTCACAGGGAGGCTGAAGTCTCTGGAGACTAAACACAGGTAAGAAACGTGCTTAATCAAAGACCTTTCACCTAGGAAGACAAGGGAAGCAGCTCCTTGTTCTTCCATGAATGGTTTTGACTGAACCAAGACTGAAAAGACGACTGATGAGAGAAACCATCTTTAGCAATGCCTATGCCTTGTTAGACTAAGTTTTCAATTTTTAGATGTTTAGATGTTTATTTTGTTAGACTTGTTAGACTAAGTTTTCAATTTTGTTAGACTTGTTAGACTAAGTTTTCAATTTTTAGATGTTTAGATGTTTATTTTTATTTGCATTTCTAACTTAATTCCTATTCCCTGGCATCACTTTGCTTATGTCCTGTTCTTAATAATTCTGTTTTATTTTTACTATAAACCAACTCGGTGCTTTGTTTGAGTGGAAGGGTGCATTCTCCTCAGTTAAGCCAACAAGCTGTGATGTGCTCTTGTCTTCAGTATTTTTCTGAACTGTCATTGCAGAACACAGATTTTGGGGGAAATCTGGGACTGGGGATGAGATAGGTTGCTGGTTGTAAATAAGGCTGGTGGAAGCCAGAGCAGGGCTGTGGGCTGGGGCGTTGCTGCCCATAAAACACATAGGCCCCCCGGCACACATCCCCCTCACCGGTAGCCGCAGGCCCAATCCGGCCCCAGGCCCAGCGCCCCCAGCACCAACCAACCCGATGAAGGCCCCCAAGCTCCAGCCAGGCCCCTAGCCGAGCCAGGCTGGGCTCCCTGAGCTCCAGCCACTCATGCCCAGCTCCTGAGGCCCCGCCGCCCACCACAGCACTTTCCTTGCTGTGGAGCCATTTCCCACCTTGCTCCACCTTAGGCTACATGCCTGGGAGCAGAGTAGGGGGAGAATTTAAAATGGTGCTCTGGCTCTTCAGGAGACTCGGGGCACTGCTGGGCACATTCGTGGCTTGTTCCCCCTGTGCCCTATGGCAGTGATGCCACAGGCTGTGGGGTTGTTTGCAGGCTGCTGAGATGAGAGGGGCTGAACTAGAGAGAGCTGTCTTGGACATGGATACTCAGGGTGTGACCTGCATTCTGGTAGGCCAGTTGAGAGCCTGTGCTATACAAAAGATGTTATCACTCACTTGCTCCTGGTTAATGTACACTCAATTGCTCCTGGTTAATCTACAGCAGTCTGTTCAATAAAGAAGGAGCAGTACCAATATCACACTGCACCAGTATCTCTTCCATATGATGCTGTCTTTTGAATTATTTCTTCCAAAATAATTATTTAGCAGTAGCTAGTCTAACAGAAATCCAGCTTGATGAAACCCTAGCTTTTATAGAGCTCTTTTCATAAGCATATCTCAAAGCACTTTACAAAAAGTTCAATATCATCAGCCTCAGTTTTTTAAAGGGATTCTTTTCTTTCCCAAAGCGTGAGACAAAATACAAACAGGAGGTTACAATTGTATATTGTTTCCATTTTCCCCGAATTATAGCTGACACTTGATGCAGATTAATTTTAGCATTCCCAAAACATGTCTAGAAGTACTGTACATAACCCAGAGATAACAGAACATCTAAGTTATAGAAAGTTACTGTCATAATTCCAAAATAAGAGGCGTTTTCTTCTTCCAAGAGCCTTCAAGTACTGAAAGTTTCAAAGAACAGTTAAAACCTTCTAAAATACATATACTTTATAAACTATATATTTAAATTTGGAAGTCTATAGTCCAGAAACTGCCAAGAAATCAAAGGGCATGCTGCATGGGACTACTTGCATGAGCTAGAGGAATAGGACTGGGCCCTTAAATGATTGTCATTTGCCAAACGGACCCCATGGGTTGTTGATGGTTTTTAGCATTTAAGTGTTGTTTGATCAATCTGAGCCAAGAAATACCCAACTCTTTTTTGAAGCTAAAGGAGTAGTATTAAAAATATGCCACAATTTCTAGACATTGTAACTGTATGATAGTCAAAGTATTTGGGCGAGTTACCAGTTATGGGCAAGATTTTGTCCACCATATCGATGTAATGTAGTACCTTACTCCTCAAATAGCCCAGTTGAAATTGATGGGGTTATTTAAAAAAAAAAAAAAACAGTATTAATTTTTAGTAAGGGGTGACTAGTATATGGCCGGATAGAGTTAATACAGGATTACCTGGGCCTTTGCTATGTTAGCTCTGTGCCATATGGGGATTCTGAACACTTTGCATGTGACAAGTGGTATCAAAAAGCTGGAGCAGACCTGAGAATTGGGCCCACTACCTTCAAAAAACAAATGAATTGTATTACTAACTGAAACAAGTTAAGATGAAAAATATTCTGTAGTATAAATTCTTCATTTTTAAACTGATAAATAAAATTGTATCTCAGATATTCCCCCATTATACATGCCAGGGTATTTATCACCTCTCTCTAGTACATCACCCCATTTCAACTCACATATGCCTTGCTGTCCTGACTTTTGGATTACTAAGGCAGTATTTTATCTCAAATTTACAGCTGAAAAAAATTTGCAGTTTTATTAAAAACACACCCAGAATTCAAAGCTAACATTTTAAACTGTTAAAGATGACAACAGAAGGCAACTTAACAATGGCTTCAGCACTTCTGTCTCCAGAGTAAAAGACGCACTGTAAAATGCAGCACTGAAGTAGCAGGAACTGGATCAAGCTGTTACCAGCAAAATGCTGCTTGAAAATCGGAACAAATCTGTTTTAAAGCAGAAGTCTATTTTTCATCTTAAACACTATTGTTAATGGCTGCCTTCAGAACCTTTCTTTGACCCTTTGGGATCATGCCCACTGTCCCACTACCAACCCTTTCTCCCTCTAATAGAGTCAAACTAATCCAGTGGTTTTCAAACTTTTTTTAAAGATCCAGTTGAAAAAAAAAGAATTTATGACTGTGACCTAGCAACTATATCTTTGAGCAATGCATTCCAGTCTTTTAGCAGCAGCAGCAGGGGGCGACGCAACCAGTATCTGAGGCTCTGCAACCCAGCACTGGGTCCCGACCCATGGTTTGTCCAAACCTGACTGTGGCAAAGTAGGATTTACTGTCTTTTCTAGTAGAACTCTGTAGAGTCCAAAAAGTACCACCACTTTTACAGAGCTTTCCATTGGATTGTTTCAGCTAACATACTGTGTATCCTGCTTTCTAATGACTCTAAGAACAGTGATTTACTGATAGTCTATAGTCCAGCTGGATCTAGAATTATTCCCTAATACATTTTAATTTGAGATGATTAATCCGTGTTTTAGTGCAAGATTTTACCATCATCGACGATAGCAAAATAATTCCTTAATTTCATTTATATTAGCATCTCAAAAGCCATTTGTCATCAAGTTCCATTTGAAGGTCTTTCTTTTCTAGATAACAAGTTAAATTTGAAAAACTGTGCCTTAAATTGCACGTCCAAAACATTCCACATAGGTATTTGCCTATGCAAACCCCAAATGATTTATTTATAAGTCTGGGTATGATGAAGGTAGAAGTGCTAGTGCTTGCTGGAGTGGCATAAAATTGAAAAGCTCACCAACCAAAGAAAGGAATATAGCATTGGGCCTTTGCTGAGGAAATAAAAAATGTAAGATGAAACACTAACAACTGGTGGAGTTTTGGACTTCACATTTTCTTTTAGTGAAATGTGAGGCACTGCATGTAGGCACATTACCCCAGGCAGGGCCAGATTAACCAGCTTGGGGGCTACGAACTCCCGCCCACTGCAAGGTCCCCCTGCCTGAAGCCCCTCCCCCCTCCGCAGGATCCCTGCCCCCAGCATGGAGGTCTGTTGCTAGGGGTGGAGGGAACTCTATGACCAAAGGGCGCTGAGAGTGAATTGGGTTAAGTATTTTAAGGCAGTTATAATGACTCATCTGCATGATGTGAGAGTCCTAAAACTTATTGTCTATACTAGATTTTCTAAATCCTTCATCTATTAAATTTCAGCCTTGGGAACGTTACCAAGGAATTTGTAAGGCAATCAGATTAAACATAGATTACCTTTCGTCCCATATGTAGCGACTTGCACTAACTTTAAAAAAAAAGAAAAAAAAAAACCCCCAAAACCCAGGATATTTATTGTGACTCATTACAGCTAAGGTTTCTATTACAACCTATTGTTTTAAATTGCTCAAAGTTATGAAAATTTTTAGCTGAAATTTACTACCTTGAGGGGATAGTTTTTGAAAGTTTGAACAAAAATCGTGCAACCATTTTTTTTTAGCAAAGTGATTGAAAAAAAATCTTTATTTTATATTATGTATAAAATAAAAATAACTCTGTTTTCTGTCTTGAACAGTTCTGCTTCCAAAATGAATAGGATTTGAAAGCTGAAATTTGGCATAGTAATATCCTCCATAGGTTCCTGTGACAACGGTGCTGATCTGTGTTGAGCCTGTGAAAAGTGACAGGCCGGGTGGGATACAGTTGTAATATAATGGGGGTGAATGTGTTTTTTTTTATCTACAAATTATTTCTTTATTTTAGTGCTTTATTTTGATAGTTACCACAGAATACATTATATGTAAGATTTTGTGATGTGGTTAGAGCTAAATCTAACTGGTGTACATATTTATATTTAAACAAAATACACAATTTTAGCATTTGAAGATAGAACCCATAAAAAAATAAAAAATCTTACAAGAACAGTGCAAAACCTCATTTCTTTCTGATGAATGTGCACTCTGTAACAGAAGCTGTGAGACACTGTTGAATGGGTATCATGGTCAAACCCAGTGGATCAGAACATATAAAGAAAAAAGCAGTATTATTGAGAGGTTCTCTTTAGTCTGTAAAACTGTTTTTCTGCGATGATTTTAACATTAAACATTCATACCAGTGTATTGTGCTGGTTATATGAGCCTGTTTATTGTCTGAATGCTTTGCATGTAAAAGAGTTGAGTCAGTGGTGCATTTTCTACTCGCAGTAGAATGCATTTGGCTTAATTCTTAGTCCTTGTTGAGCACTAGTAGCCTAAATTAATCTATTTCTTATTACAGGAAACAAGATAAATCATGGCCTGCAGTTATCTAACCAAATTAGTCTGTCTTGACAGACAGAAGTTGTTTTCCTTGCTATCACTCCTTTTTGCTCTGTGACTCTTTATAAATACCATATAACACTTTTGTGTAGAATCTGTTAAAGTTGTGAGAAAAGTATTTTTGTTAAAACCATTTTTTTCTTTTAAATTGCAAGTTCTGTTTGGTAGAATGTATATCTTCATTCTTGTCTGGAAAGTGCTGCTATCTCAACAAGCATGATATCGTTCACAAAAAAATTGTAAAATAATACAATCACCAATCATTTCTTTGCACTCGTTCTACTCTTCATTGAAGTTACCTGATTTACCCTGGTGTAATGCCACAATAACACCCCACAATCTCACTGGGATATAAATGTAATTTCCATAAGTGTCCTCTAGAAGTCATATTCCATACAAAAATATATATAAAGAGAATAGTAAATCTGCCAAGTCTAGTATTCAGGAGTCAGAAAATACCAAAGTTATGGTTGGAAGGGCAATTTAATTCTGATAATTTTTACAGAACTATAATGAGACAGATTTTAATTACAAGATGACATATTTCCCAAATAATAGAATATATAAATTCTTCTACAAGCTTGGTAGATATACCCACATAAAATATCCTACAATATTTTTCTCCTTTTTCAGTCTTATACTAAGTGTACTGCCTTCATAGTCCAGTTTGTCTTTATTTGTTATACCTGACAGCTGCTGAGTGCATACAATCCCCACAGATTCAGTATTCAGGATCTCTGAGTATGTAACCATTAGATTTTTCTTGTCTAAAATCTGTATTTTAATAAGTTTCTCAGCACCTATTTTATGCGCATTTAGGAGAGTATCTTTCTTTTGAAGGCATGCCTTTGAAAAGTAATTTATTAGTTTACTATCTTAAGAGCATTCCTCTTAAAGCTGTAGACCCAAAGATCTGGAAGTTTTAAGCAAATTAGAGGATTGCAAATCTCATGAATAAACATTACATCATTTGAATAAAATCACACGCTTCTCTTGCTCCTCCATCCACCCTTATGGATTCCCTGCCTTGATTTTCTTCCTGTGCCTTTCCTCATTTTTCTTCTCCACTGTAGTTTTTCGGTTTGGCAGGTTCCCCATCCTCATTATCATAATGCAGTAAAACACAAATCATGCTAGAATTCATGAAAATTCTGAGTTCAGCATTCTAAACAAGGCTTTTATAAAAATAAAGTTTTAATATTAATAAATTGAAAGTAATTTTTTCTTCATGATGCTGATGGTCAACGTTCTGTAACTGCCAAACTTTGACCCCATCCTCATACAGTACTAGGCAAACCCCACTGCTTCACCGGAAACTGAGAAGACTGGTTAGGATTTTAGCTATTTTAGGCAGAGAAGAGGTGATCTTTATAGGTAATTAGTTACTTTTACATGAATAATGATTTGAACAAGATATTCAGCTGACGGGGATATTAAAGAGACAAAGGTGACCAATTCCAGGCCAAGTCATACCGGCATGCTGCACTAATATCACACGGACGTGGTACAGTGTGTGGGAAGCTTTTTGGGGGGGTAAATTAGCTGAGCATTTCACACTTTCACATTATTGTTTAACCAGTTCCTTGAATTTAGATCTTTCTTACTTTCTAGCATTTTCTTTTTAGAAGACAGCAACTGTCTAGAAAGGCTATTTTCCCCCCCGCTCTGAATTTACAGATGCAGACTCAAATTCTCAATCACAGCTATATTCTTTATTTCCCTGTTTCACTGAAATTACTACAAAGTAGTAAGATATTTTCTTTCTTTCCTTTTTTCCTTCCTTCTTCTGACCCCGCAATGGCCTTGATTTTCTACCCATCCAAGCAGATTTTGGGGGTGGTCATGAGCCAACTATGGTTCTTGAGTTTATTAGGCTGTCTGGCCCAGTGTAATTTACAGTGACATTAAGAGTAACCCTTAGTGACACCACTACTGGATGAAGAACTCCACCAATACTCAATCACCTCCTTGTCCCACTCCCTTATACCAGCAGAGGAGGATGTCAGGCACAAGGGGCTCTGAAGCTATGCCTGCCAACTTTCCACTTGCAGGGAGTTCCACTGGGTAGTGGGAATTCTTCATCGGGTCTCTTCGGCCAGTTTAAGACTGATTTGCACTTTTTGCTCCAAGTGGCCTTCACGGACTAGATAATCTTAATGTCTTTCTCTACAGCATGTTATAAGAAAAAGTACAGGTTTAATTTAACAGGTTATGCTGGCTTGAATTTGTGAAATTATTCCTAGCTAAATGACACTTCACCCACCTGGAGAGCTCAAAAGTCATGCTGTCTCCCTAATTGTCACTACTTCCTCTGGTGTGTGAACTGTGATCCATTATGGTACGAATTTAACAGCTTCCAGATATGGCATTCAATTTAGGACATCACATTATAAAAAAATTACTGACAAACTGGAGGAAGCTCAGAAAGGATCAACAAAAATAAGCATGAGCTACAGACACTGACTTACTAGAAAAGAGAAAAAGGGACTGTATACCTTGGCTAAGGGTTTGAAAAATTTCCCTGTCACCCACCCACCTGCCAACTACAATGGATTAAAATAACATTTACAGAGCTGAAAGAACCAGCACAAGAATGGATGTTACTTCAGGAGAGCCCGGGCTAATTTTGAAGAAATAGGGGCTCGTAATGGAGCAGATCCTGCAGAAACTGAAGTGAATTGGTGTTTTACGACAAATTTCAGAAGGTGCAGAACTGGAGCTTATGTTGCTTAGTTAGGCAGAAACAAAACCAAAAGCCATAAGGATTCCATTTGCTGGAGAAATGAATTTTACCTACAGTAGCATTATTCTATGCTCATCTTTTATTTTTATTTATTAGTTTTGTCCTTTTTCCAACCTGAAGTATAATCTTATGACTATCTTGATAAATTAAGGATATGCTAATATATGGTAAGTACTGTATAACAAAGTGCTATACTTTTCTTTTGCTATTAATTCTTTTAAAGCAATATTTTAAAAAGAATAACAAAGCATGAATTCACAATAACAGCAAATTTCACAGAATTCCACAAACAAGTCAGATATTTATGTCAGCACCTGATTCTCAGGTGGAACTTGTTAGTAAAAACTAAGTTTTTGGTTCTATGGCTAGACGGCCACATGTTTAGTAAAGGACAACTTGAACCAAGCTGACATTCTGTCACAGCCTCCTCTGAAACTACTTCTCAAGCTAAATATTATTGAAAGGATAATTCATACTTCAGGAATGATTTTCTTGCTTTCTGAAAACGGTTGTATTTGAAAACTGAAAACTCAAGGGCAGATTCAAATCGGAATTATTTTCATATATCTGTTCTATTAACTGTACATGGCTATTTCTACACTGGCAAGTTAGTTTGAATTAAGAAAGCTTAATTCGACCTAATTTAAGCCACAGCTTCACTAGGCTTTCATTAGTTCGAATTAAGGGCTTCCTTAATTCGAGCTAATAAATTCGAATATGCTATTCGAACTAAGGGTTAATTCAAACTAGTTAGTTCAAATTAACCAATGTGGCTATGTTAGTTCGAACTACTTGCTTAGTTCGAACTAACCGGTCCATTGAACTCAATGCAATTCGCTAATTCGAACTAAGCAAATGCCGTGAATGGCACTTGCTTCGTTCGAACTAAATTTTGCTACTTCGAAATAAGTTAATTCGAGCTAACTAAAATTAGTTCGAATTAGTTAGTTCGAATTAACTAACTTTAGTAAGTGTAGACATATCCCTTCATACTAAGTGCAGCACTGAAGGAGTATTCTGTCATAAACAATACATCAATGGCTGATCAGCAGGGTAGTTATGCAACATATCCATCTGTGGTCTGTTTGTTAGCTTTGACTGCTTGCCTAAGGAAAAGCAAGCAACTCCAGTTCAAACACTAATCTCATCACGCATCCTGTTTGTACTATAAAAGGTCTTCCTTACTCACTTTACCAACTGCTTTAGTTCAGTGGTTTTCAAACTTTTTTCCCGTCAGGACCCAGTCGAAAAAAACATTTGTGCCTGCACCCAACAATTGCATCTTTGAGCAATATATTCCAGACTTTTGGCGGCAGCAGCAGGGTGTGCGGCAACCCTGTGGCTGAGAGGCGGCAACCCAGTACTGAGTCCTGACCCTAAGTTTGCAAAACACTGCTTTAGTTGATGTGATGCATTGTATCACAACAAATAGAGGCCAGGCATCATGCCAATTATTTCATCTTTGAAACGAGAGCACCAAGTATGGGCAATACCACACCATCCCAGAGAATGGGAACCAAGTGCCCCATGGCACTTCTCAGGGTTTAAACTCACTGGCTCTCCTTTGCAGTATCCCTTTAAGGGGGCAGAGTTTAGAGCAGGGGTCTAAACACGGCACGTGGACCCGCAAACCACACTGCCAGCAGCTGCGGCGCATGGTTGAGGGCCCCTGCTGGCCCACCCCTTGTTGGACGGCAGGAGGAAAGGGGAGGGGAGGGGGTTGCATCGCGTTGCCCCATCCGCCCAGAGCCACGCTGCTGCCAGCAGGGCAGAGCCGGCCCTGGCCATGGCTGGAAAGGGGCGGGTTGGCTCGGCCCGGCTGGAGCCGCTGCTGTCAGCGGGTGGCCTCTGGTTCCTGGCAGCGGCGGCTCCGGGTGGGCCGAGCCGACTCGCCCTCTTGCCAGCCGGGGCCGGCTCTGCCCTGCCGGCAGTGGCACGGCTCTGGGCGGGCCAGGGCGACACGACCCGCTCCACTCCACACCCCTCCCCTCCTGCCGTCCAGCAGGGGGCGGGGCCAACAGCCCCACGCCGCCCTTGTGGACGGGAACCGGCTCCGGGGCGGGGAACCGGAGGCAGCCCGCCAGCTGATGGGCCGCCAGGGCACCTGAAGCCTGGCCCCGCCACCTTTGGGCCCCACCCCTGGCACCTGCTGAGGGTGCGGTGGGTGGGGCTGGCACGGGAGCCGGCAAAGGTTGCCGACCCCTGGTTTAGAGGAAGGAAGTCCAGCATACAGACTCCATAGATCCATAATCTAATACCTGGTCATTCATTCCTGCAACATCTGTTCTAAAACACAGATTCCCCCCCCCTCCCCCCCGGGAGGAAGGGAGAGAATACTAATGTTCCTCCCTTCCCAACACCATCCAAGACCGTGTTATCCTGCACTTGTGCATGCAAAACTCCCATTGACTCTAGGTAACTGGTGCGACACTCAAACCACGGGTTACTGAAAGGGTTTGCTCCAATGTGCTTTGATTAGCTTAGGGAAATATACCAGCCAAAATGGCCATACATCTTTGTAATACTCTTTATCTAATACAGAGTTTTCAAACATCTGATTTATCATCAGGCAAGCAAAGAAGCACCAGTCTTTCTCTCTCTCACTCTGAGGGTATTTCTATACAGCTGCTGGAAGATGTAATTAATTGCCAACTCAGGCAGCAGAGCACATGCTAGCTCTGCATAAGTTAATATGGTGAAAACAGCTGAGTGGCCACAGCAGCACGGACAGCAGCTCAGGTTACATGCTCAGGGAGCAGGGCAGGATTATACTCAGGTGGCCAGCCACAACTCCCGCCTGTGCTGCCATGGCCATGCTGCTGCTATTTTTACGCAGTACTTCACACAACGCCAGTGCGTGTCTGTCTATCCAAGATGGGAATCAGACCTTCCAGCTGCTGTGTGGAGATACCGAGCACTTGAAACAGTTCATTTCAGCCAGTCTGACTCTTGCTTACATACAGTAGCAATCTCAGAAGATATACTGATCTATCCCTGACCCCCCAAGCAAAACATTTACAGTTGTTCAAGTTTATGTAGTATGCACGTTCAAGGAACTGTTTTGCTGGGAATCAGGGCCAGCAGGACACAGGAGCTGCTAGACCTGCGGCACCTTTTCCCTGCTGGCCCCGCCCCACCTGTGAAGCAGGGCCAGCAGAGAATAAGAGCCGCAGCATACGCACATGGCTCTTGTGCCCCAGGTCCTGCTGGGGGCTGGGCCAGTGGGAGATGCAGCCGCAGCACCGCATACCACTGGGGGTAGGTGCGTGTAACAGTTTCGGCATGCATGTGAATCCAGGCAATACTCAATTGGAATCAATCTACCAGCTGAAACTCTGTTTAGATTTTCTGCAGCTCACTAAGGCCTTGTCTATACAATCAGATTATAGCGCAACTTCTGAACTGCGCTATAAGAAGCACGTGATGTTTATCGCGGTGTAGCGCGTACAAACGTCGCTCCTTGTTCCGTCACAGAATTCCTCGCTGTAATGCGCATTAGCGCACTGAATTCTGGGCACGTATCCCAGCGTTCCATTTTCCCTGAGTACGCGCTTGGAATCATGGGATGAAGGAAAGGAGCCCATAGCAGCATGGGTAAACTGGATGTTTCCCATGGTGCAGTGCGTTTCCCTAGCATCTTCCGCGTTGCCAGTAGCAACTTGCGCCTATTTTCAAGAGTGTTTGCATGGAGCGCGCCATTGGAAAGAAACAAAATCAGCATCAGCATGGATCCTGCTCTGGTCTCCACTCTCACCCTCCACATGCTGAACACATCTCGGATGGTTGCTCATTACGTTCTTAGCTCCCATCCAGAGGATGACACAGAGGAGCAGCGGCTGATCGATGCCATGCAGAGCAACAGCACCGCGTTGCTCAGCACCTTCACCGACCATCTGCACACGGTCCAACGCCGTTTCTGGTCGCAAGAGACGAGCACCGAGTGGTGGGATCGCATTGTTATGCAGCTGTGGGATGACGAGCAGTGGGTACAGAACTTTCGAATGCGGAAAGCAACATTTCTGGAACTGTGCTCAGAGTTGGCCCCTGCCCTGCGACGTAAAGACACCAACATGAGATCAGCCCTCACTGTGGAGAAGCGTGTAGTGATAGCTCTTTGGAAGATGGCGACTCCTGACTGCTACCGGTCGGTTGCAAACCAGTTTGGAGTCAGGAGGTCCACCGTCGGAGTAGCCCTAACACAAGTCTGCACAGCCATCAATCGCGTGCTGCTACGGAGGACAGTGACGTTGGGGAATGTCAGTGAGATTGTGGACGGCTTTGCTGCCATGGGATTCCCTAACTGCGGGGGAGCCATAGATGGCACACACATCCCTATTTTGGCACCGGATCATCTCGCTACCGAGTACATCAACAGGAAGGGCTACTTCTCCATGGTGCTGCAAGCACTCGTGGATCACAGAGGGCGTTTCACTGACATCAATGCTAGGTGGTCGGGAAAGGTGCATGATGCCCGCATTTTCAGGAACTCCGGCCTGTACCAGAAGCTGCATGGGGGTACCTTTTTCCCTGATAGAAAAATTACAGTGGGGGAAGTGGAGATGCCCACAGTTATCCTCGGAGACCCAGCCTACCCACTGATGCCATGGCTCATGAAGCCGTACACCGGCAATCTAGATCAAAGCAAGGAGCGGTTCAATTACAGATTGAGCCGCAGCAGAATGACTGTGGAGTGTGACTTCGGCCGTTTAAAAGGCCGCTGGCGCTGTTTGTATGGGCGGCTGCACTTGTCGGAGGACAACATCCCTGCTGTGATTGCGTCTTGTTGTGTCCTCCATATATTTGTGAAAGTCGGGGAGAAAAGTTTTGCCCAGTGTGGGCTACCGAGGCACAGCGCCTCGAGGAGGCATACGAACAGCCAGCCACTAGGAGTATTAGGGGGGCTAAAGGGGAAGCTTCTCACATAAGGGAGGCACTCAGGGAGCATTTCAGTCACGCCCTCCCCTAGTTTTCTTTTAGGACGCATCTGCTGCACCTTGTGAAAGTAGCCATGTGTAAAAATAAAGCCTTAATGAAATGATTTTATTCTGTTTTTATTCAGACTTTGAAGGTTGGGGTTACAGGTGTGTGTAGCTGCGGGGCTCTAGAAAGTACGGGGATGGAGAGCTGGTTGTTGGAATGCTATGGTGGGACGGGTGCACTTCATAGAAATTCTTATAGGGACTACGGGAGGTGGGAGGCAGACGCGGCTGCAGTGTCTGTACTGGAGCCCTAACATTAATCGCCTGGGACTGCAAAGCGACCATGCTCTTGAACAGTTCTTTGCTCCTTCATCACGCTTATCAGTTCCTCGGTCTGTGTTTTCCACATCTGCTGGTACTCAGCTCTGAATGCTCTGGTCGCAGAGGAGGATTCCTGTGCAGTTTTCAAGGACTCCTGTGTAGCTTTCAACACGTCCTGAAACATATCCTCCCTGTTCCTTCGTGCACGCTGCCGAATGTTTCTCATTCGGGCAGCGGGGGTAGACAACGGCCTTCTCAAGGTCTGTTCTAAAAAAACAAATGATTGTCAAGCTGCTGTTTACATATAGCCAGGATAAGAAAATTAAACTTCCAGTAGCACATTACTCTGGAAGGTACAGTGCAGTCAATACCCTATGCCTTGCTGAAGCGGACAAGGTACGTCCTAGTAGACAGCTTTACTGGGGGCTAATAATCAGCGTTGGGCACAGAGATGGAACCAGATATCGCTCTCCTCAGAGTGCCCCTGCTTGCTAGAATACATCTCCTACATGCCGCGGGCAGTCAGCCGGGACCGTATGCTGCAGCACTGTTTGCGGCCATGGTTCCCAGGGCTGTGCTTTGCAGCTGGCGGGGCAAAGTGTCCGTCTTTGGGAGCGTTGGCACAAACGCCATCCCATCCAATCTGAGTACTAGGCTCTGGAGGTATATTGAAGAATCATTTACTGACCTACATGCAGATGATTACTTCACAATCATTGCTTGTGTTGATGCCCTCCTCATGGATGGGGAGTAAGGAGCGTGCACAGCTGGGACACAGCAAGCACCCCCGCAACGCACAGTGATATTTTAACGTGAGATAGACTTTTAGCATTACAAAGCAGAAACTTACCAGAGCCCCCCTCAGCCGACTCAAGGGACATGCTGCAATTCATGTCTTCTAGAGAGGACGTATCAGCGGTGGTGCAGAACAGCTCCTGGCTACACGCTGCCTCGCTTTGCCCCGGGTTCTCCTCCGTCTCCCCCACCACCTCCTCAAGGTCCTCATCCAACTCCGTTGTGGCATTTACTTCATCTGTGGTTACAGATGTGTCCACTGTGGTGTTTGGAGTTGTTGTGGGGTCACCACTGAGGATGGCTCCGATCTCCTGATAGTACCTGCATGTAGCAGGCGCTAATCCTGATCGCCGGTTTCCCTCCTTCGCTCTCTGATAGCTGATTCTTAGCTCCTTCACCTTTGATCTACACTGCAATGTGTCTCTATCATAACCTTTCTCCGTCATCGCCCGAGAAATCATGCCAAATGTGTCGTAATTTCGTCTGCTGCCGCGAAGCTGCGCCTGCACAGCGGACTCTCCCCAGATGCTGATCAGGTCAAGCACCTCTGCCGTGGACCAAAGGGGTGCGCGTCTTCCGCGACGGGTCGCCATTGCTACTGGAAACGCTGCTGCACTCCAATGCACTCCACGAGGAAAAGACCAGGAAATGAAACTGACGAAATATTTGAAAATCCCGGGATTCAACTGTGTGCGGGGACAGTTTCATCACTGCCAAAGAGCGGGCGGGGGGAAGTCCAGAGAGGACGACTTGGGAATGATGGGACATTTCCGGAGGCCGATCATTACGCGGTAAGCGTACACACGAGCACAAACGCGCAACAGATGATACGCAACAGCTGTTACCACTCTCGTCGGAGTGGTTGTTGGATTGCGCTACAACAAGGCGCTTATCGCGCAACATCAACGTCGCACGTCTGTACACTGTGCTAGTTAACGCGCGGTAATGATTTTTAACGCGCAATACGGTGATCGTGTAGACAAGGCCTAAGTAAAAAGTAGACATGATGAAAGAATGATCCCTCCCCACCACATTTTAGAAATATTTCTTTTTGTGAAGTCAGATCCTGTGTCTTCCATCTCTTATGTGAGATGGAAATTGACAACATTTAACAAGGTGCAGCTCAATTTGTTAATGTGCAAAAGTCAAATGTTGTTTTATTCCCTTATAATTGCAACTGATATTACAGATTGAGAGGGAAAAGTGAATGCATGCTTTACCTAGAAATCAGCTGAAACCCATGGTAAGTTCCTACTTGTTTTAATTTTTCACAGCAGAAATTGCAAGCAGAGAGCATTCAGGAAGTAGTTCTCCAAATAGTTTGGTTCTGTTTCTGAGTGATTTTCTCCGAGTGCAGTTTTTCAGCAAAGTGTGCTAAATGTTATTAGTGGTCTTGTGCATCACTAGCTATTCTATGCACTTTATGAATAGCCTGGTGGAGACTGTTTCTGATGAAGTGGGATTTTACCCACGAAAGCCCATATGATAAATAAATTTGTTAGTCTTTAAAAGGGCCACAGGACTCCATGTTTGTTTCACATTTTTTTTAGGGTTTTTTTGTTTTGTTTTTTGGTTTTTTTTTAAATTAATGGAATATATCCCCTCCAGCAAAATTAATTTACCTACGTGGGAACAAAAGAGATATAATCTAGCACACTAATGATTCTTACTTTTCCAGAAGCCATTTCCAACAGTACTTCATTTGTAGTTTCCATATGGCTTCTTCACTACTATAACTGAGAAATGCTTTCTGGTTGCTCCTCAGAAACCAATTTCATATCCTTATCAATGTTGAAATCCTGAAAGCAGCATTAAATCTCCCTCCATGCCCCCAAACTCAAATAACCCCCCTATAGCTTTAACCGCTATGCCTAAAAATGTGTGACCGTCAGCAAAGTGCACAATGCTTCTCCGTCTTGCAGGCCTTGCACACGGACAGCTTTCAGCAAAGGAAAACATTAGAAAGGGTTGAGTATTTTTAAGGGTTGGATATTTGCATAAATAAAGTCTTGCAAATCACGACCACCTGCATCAAATTGGTGACATTAACAATTACAAAAATAAACTAGTCACTCTTTGTTGAGATTCCCGGTTTAATGACAAACCCAGAAGGTAAGTCTAACCCAGATGAATTCTGTAGATATTTTAAAATAAATCTCAGTTTTGTCAAATCATGCAACGTTTTGTTTTTTTTAAAAACCATACACAGGAAATCTGACCAATTTCCCATACTAAAAACTTTCTGAATAAGAAGAAATACCCTCTCCTGCATTTGGCTAATAACATGTGCAGAAGTACCCAGTGCTGACTGACAAACTTATGCATGGCCTATAACTAACATCCTTTAAATTAAAATATAAAACAAAATTTCGCTCTGACACAATGCTTATCACTACATCTGAATGCATATTAAAAAGATAGGCACATATCTCTGCCTTTATTTTACATATGGAATGAGTGAAGCAGACAGGTGAAGTTCACCTGTCCAACTACGCACAGGAAGTCATAGCAGCACTGAGAACAGAGCGGGGTTCCTCCTGACTCCCAGCACAGTGCCTTCTCTCCCACATTAGCTCCCACATTAAAATTTGAGACTTGTCAAAATAAATGAAGTTTACCTTGGAGATTATCGCAATGTTATGTGAATGAGGGGCTTTGTTTTGCCATTTTTGAAATTGCATCACAGGTTTTTTGCCTCTGAATGGAAACTGTTCATTATGTTCATTTTTAAGTGTAACTGTGTATAAGCTGCTGTAAGATATTGGAAACTAAATAGTATTTACTCAGCATTATGGGCTTTGTTCAGTGGGAAATACTGGGTTGATAATCATATACTTTCATTGCTGAAGGCATGTAGAATTCACCTCTGAATAAGTATAGTTTGGCATCCCTCCCATTCACAGTATGAAATTAAGAGATTACTATTTTGAAAACACCTGCTAACATGGTAACCAATTTGTCTGTTAACGATAACATTGATTATAAGGAGCTAGGCTTTCATAATGCAACTCCATTTTGCTAAGGCACAAGGTGGAGGAAATGGAGAGGGAAGGCTGACAGGCTTCCAACCTAAAGTACTTCATATTCATTTAAGTGTATCTAAATTCTTGCCATGCTTTCAGAATACTGTCATCAGTAGCGTGGACTTATGAAGCGGTTTGATAAAAAGCTAGGGCTCTGCGCATGTCCGGCGCCACCTTTGTTCTTCCTCTGAAGCATGTGGTTTGGGAAGAAGACTGGCAGGAAGATGTCCTGACTGGCATGGAACTGTGACACCACCTTTGGGAAAACGGCTGGGTGGGGCCTCAGCTAGACCGTGTCCCTATTAAAAACCACGTAAGGTGGCTTGGAGGTAAGTGCCATAATTTTCGATACCCTCCTCACTGAGGTGATAGCTATTAGGCAAGGCTACCCTCCATGACAATAGCAACAGAGGGCAGGTACCAAAGGCTCAAACTGTGCCCCTGTGAGCCTGGAGAGGACTAAGTTCTGGTCCCAAGGGGTACTGGATCTCTAAGGCATAAAGTCTCTCTAGACCCTTCAGGAATCTAACTGCCATAATATGAGAGAAAAATCGATCTCCCTCGACTTGGTGTGTGGAAGGCTGAGATGGCTGCCACATGCACCTTCAATGAGGCAGTGTCCAGGCCCTGGAGCTGAAGGTGCAACAGGTAATCCAAGATCATCTAGTTTGATACCTGGTGGGGTGCAACTGCCTGGGTTGCAGCTCAGCAGGTGAATCTCTTCCTCTTGGCTAAGCATGATTCTCTTGCTAACCATCAGTATAGTTTGCACCTGAGACGAGCATACCCATTCCTCTAAGTTTGCCACTCAGCCTACACGCCATCAAGTGCAGGGACTCGACATCTGGGTGCAGAAGGCGCCCATGATCCTGGGAAAGCAGGTTGTGCCAACATAGCAGCTCTGGGGGGAAGAGGGCAGTGCCCGCTTCAGGAGCATTGTGAACCAGTGCTGTCTGAGCCAAGCAGGTGTTATCAAAATGACATTTGCCTCATCTCTCAATTTTCAACAGGATCCTGTGAATCAAGTGAATGGGAGGAAAAGCACATACGAGCTTCCCTGACCATGAAGGCATCTGACAGTGCTCCATCCTCCAGCCCTTGAATGAAGTAGAATGGACTGCATTTCCTGCTGACCCTGGAAGAGAAGAGATCCACTTGGGGAAACCGCCACCACTGGAAAACCTTATCGGTTGCTGACGGGTAGAGAAACCACTCATGACAAGGCATGAATGTCCTGCTGAGGCACTCTGAGGTGGTGCTCCTGACACTAGAGAGGTGTGAAGCCACCAGGTGAAAACCATGTTCTATCACTAGGTTCCATAGGTTCATTGCCTCCTGAAGAGGGCTTGGTAGTAGGACCCACCTTGCCTCTTGATATAATACATTGTGGTGGTGTTATCTGTCAGCACTTCTGCTACCTTGGCTCTCAAGGGCTATGTCTACACTTGCACTTTTAAGTCGACTTTAAATAAGTCAACTTAACTAAGTCGACTTTAAGTCGACTTAGTTAAGTCGACTTAGTGTGTCTACACTTAAAATTAAAGTCGACTTAAAGGGGAACTTACAAAGTCGACCTAGAGCGTCCATACTGGATGCTCTAAGTCGAATTTGTGGGGCTAGGGGGACCTTAGCAGGTCCACGGTGGCAGGGGGGAGCACCCCCTGTGTACAATGGGGCAAAGGGGTACAGGGACCCTGGCAAGGCAGAGCCCTGTGTGTGATGCTGTCTGGATTTAGGGAAGCATTTATGATATTATTTTCTATGGTTATCTCATAAATGCTATAAGCCACAGGAACTATGTCATGTTTGGTATCAATAGAAAGGTAGTAATTTGCTGGGAATGATTATATAGTTTATGTCTAGGAATTCTATTTCAATTAGAAGTTAAGAATTTGATGTTATATCCATACTTTAACTTGTGTCCTTCTGGACAAATGCCTTAGATGGGAGGGTGTGAACAACCATTGTCTCCTTAATGTTAAGGAATCTACCAGATGATATGGTCCCAGGGAGTATCCTGATGAGCCATTAAGGAGACAATGGTTGTTCACACCCTCCCATCTAAGGCATTTGTCCAAAAGGACACAAGTTAAAGTATGGATATAACATCAAATTCTTAACTTCTAATCGAGCTGCTTAAGCTGCAAGCTGCTTAAGTCGACTTAAGCAAAGTGTAGTGTAGACTCAGGGCAAATTAAGTTGACTTAAGCCAAGCTTGGCTTAAGTCGACTTAATTTGCCAGTGTAGACGCAGCCAAGGAGAGGAATACTCTACATGCCAGTCTGATTGCCCAGAGCTCCCTGCTATTTACATGCAGTTCCTGGTCCTTCTTCAGCTAGGTCCCCTGAGTGCTGTGACATGAGCTGATGTGAAACCCCCTCCATCCCCCACATCCGATACAAGGGGGCTACAGTGGCAAAAGGGATCACTGACTGGGGATCTAACCACCATCCTAGAGAGGCTACGACTTAAGCTGGCACTGTGACCACTTTGTCCAGGTGGTGCTTGCTTGGGATGTACATCAAAGTCAGCCACAGCTAGATCAGCTTGAGTCTCAGAATGGCATGAGGCAGTACATAACTACACGTCACCGTAGGCCCCAGTAGCTGCAGGCAATACCGTGCTGTTGTAAGGGTTGAGGCTCGCAGACCCTAATCAAGTCTGACCTGGTCTTGAACCAAGCCCATGGCAGGAACACCCTGGCCTGGGCAGAATCAAGGATGGCTCCTATTAACTCTATTCTCTGTGCTGGCATCAGTGTGGATTTTTGTTCATTCACCACTAGGCTCAACTGGTGACTGGCCATCCACACTAAGTCCAAACTGGCTTGGACCTGTGCCCGTCACCTGCCTCTGATAAGCCAGTCATTTAGATACAGGTAAATCTGAACCCCTCAACATCTGAGTTACATGGCCACCATGGCCATGCACTTTGTAAAGACCCTTGGGGCAGATGACAGACCAAAGGGGAGGGCTGTAAACTGGTAAAGGGAATCTGCCAATATAAACATGAGGAAGATCCTGTGTCCAGGAAATATTTTGATATGGAAATATGCCTCCTTCAGGTTGATGGCAGCATACCAATCTCCTGGATCCACGGAGGGGATGATTGAGGCTAGAGAGACCATGCAGAACCTCACTTTTCTGATATAACTGTTTAATCCCCGCAACTCCAGGATAGGCCTGAGGTCTCCCTTTGCCTTTGGAATGAGGAAATGGTGTAAATATAAATCCCTTCCTCTTGTCTGCCACAACCTTCACCACAGCTCCCAGTGTGAGAAGACTGCATAAGGCTGTTGCTCATGAGAGGGGACAGAGATGTGGGGAAGTAAGGAGGGAGGAAAAATTGCAGGGTGTAACCTGCTGCAATGGTCCCTGGAACTCAATGGTCCGAAGTTATATGGGTCCATCCTGGGAGGAAACGGGCAAGCTTGTTCCAAAATGGCAGGGAAGTAGGATCCAGATGCGAGACTGGAAGGTCGTCCGTGGACACTGGCCACTAAAGCACCAAGAGCAGGCCAGCTGATTGGCCATGGAGGAAGGCAGGCCTTATCTGTGTTGCTTAAATCCCCTGCCTTAATCCAGCCCTGGGTACTTCTGCTGTGGCTGCTGCTGCACGCAGAGCTGCTGCCTTGAGGCCTGCAGCTTATAAAGGTTCAACGAGTGCAACGTGGCTTTTCTGGGGTCCTTTAACCCTTGGAGCATGGGGATGGTATGCTCTGAGAAGAGCGCGCTTCCATCAAATGGCAAATCTTGGACGGACTGCTGCACCTCCTGGGGCAGACAGGATGACTGTAGCAACAAGCACCCGCCATGGAAATCACAGAGGCCATTGATCTTACAGATGAGTCAGTTGCACCCAACGCCACCTGCCAGGCAGCCCTGGCCACCACCTTGACCTCCTCCAGGAGAGTGAAAGTCCGGTACCTGCTCCTAAGGCAGGGCCTCACCGAAGAGCTTCAGGAAGTCCCAGAGGTTATAATTATACCTCCCTGACAGTGCCTGCTGGTTAGCAATTGTGAATTAGAGGCTTGCCATAAAACAAAATTTTCTCCCAATCAAATCAAGTTTCTTGAAGACTTTGTTTTCGGGAGCCAGGTTGTCCCAGTCTGTCCCTCTCACTGGCACTGCCACCACCAGAGAGCTCAGAGAAGAGTGAGTGAAACAAGAACTTGAACCCCTTGGCAGGGACACAGTACTTCTTCCCTGCCCTTTTTGAAGCTGGTGGCAAAGAGGAAAGTGTTTGCCATAAGGTTTTAACTGCCTTGAGAACCCTTCTGTGAACTGGTGGGGCAACCCAGCTGGCGCAGCAGCTGCCAGTACATCAAAGAGGTTGTCCAACGTTTCCTGGAGCTCCTCTGCCTCTAGACTCAACTTCTAGGTGACGCTCTTGAGGAGCTCCTAATGGGCACGTCAGTCACCCAGGGGACTGATACCCCTGTGATGACCACCTCATCCGGGGAGGAGAAAGACAACTGACCTGGCACAGGGAGTGGTAGCTTCTCCCCTGGTTGACGTGGAATCACTGTAGAGGTCCTCTCCAAGGGGGTCTGCCTCTGCCTCCATGACTGAGCGGAGACTCTTGGCCCTGGGTGCTTGGAGCGCAGACTGACTGTTTTCCTGATGTCTGGAGGGAAAAGAGGCCTGAGAGCACAGAGAACCCCCAGGGATTAAAAAAGGCCGTTAGGTTGGCAATTGGCCCTGTGGCCCTCCTGGTGCAGTGGGATCAGGGCCTTGGATTTGCCCCCTTATTGACAGGGCTGACTGAGTTGAGGAGCTACGAACTTGTACCCACTTGAGAAGCTGGACCCACTCCCTGGGGACCAATGCTGGCTGGAATCTGATCCCTGTCCACACTGGGATCTGTACCACAGTAAGTAAGACCCCTGCCCTGCCAACAGAAAAGAGACTTTCACAATGATGGACCCAGGAACGTCAGGTACCTGAGTTACTTAGTGTCAGAAAAAAAAAAAATTGCTACAGAATGTGTAGCAGACAATCATCAGGGCTCATGAAAGGTAGCGGCTTATCCTGTTCTCTGCCCAGGCAGTAGGTATTGTTAGAAGACATTGTTCTGAAGTAGGATACAAAAGATATTGGCGGGTAACTGCAGTAATATCTAGCATTCCTTCATAAAACAGCTGTACAGTCCCAAAGCATTTTACAAATGCTGACAGATTTCTGTTCAGACATTTGCACAGCATCCTCAACCCTCATGTTCTGCTCCTCCAAGAAGTCCGAGAACAAAATTTTGCCTCACATAAATACATTAATCCCATCCTCCATTACCAAAAGACAGCCAACTGTGAGACAGCAGTAACTGTGAGGAGCAGTAACTCCCATTGGCTATGTCTACACTAGAAAACGTTAGGTCGACTTTGTTAAGTTGACTTAATAAGATGGACTTTAAGTCGACCTAAAGTCAACCTTATTAAGTCGACTTAACAAAGTGGTTACCCTGAACTGGGACTTAGTAAGTAGACCTAACTGCCCTTAAATTGACTTAATAAAGTCAACATAAGGATTAATCCAAGTCCACACTGTGCTTAAATTGACCTAAGGAGTCGACTTAAGGGTTAGATCGACCTAACCGGTGGCTCTTACTAAATTGACTTAAGCAATTTCTTAAGTCGACTTAATGAAAGCCTAGTGTGGACCTGGATTAAGTTAGGTCATCTTAAACCGCCTTAAAAATCTGTTAGTCTTTAAAAGTGCCACAGGACTCTGTTGTCTTTCTACAATAGACTAACACGGCTACCCCTTTGGAATTTAAGTCGACCTAACTTCCAAGTGTAGACATACCCATTGGGTCTAAGTGATTTTAATCTGCTGCTGTGCCACACCTGTAGAAAGCAACATGACCACTGTGGAAAAATCAGATTGGATTTCAGGTCAGAAGTGAATATTTTAAGGGGCAAAATCTATTCAGAACTCCTTTGTTGAATTTCTAACCTCAACTTTTTTATTTGTAAAATGAAAACTTACCCTACGTGTCTATCCCGAAGTCATATTTCTGCCATAACTGTACAATAAAACTACAAAGGGGAAAAACAACAAATTCACAAAGAAACAAAACAAGGCTTCCTTGTGGCTTATTTGGAAAACACATACTCTAATGCGGTGGTTCCCAACCTTTTGGCTCGAGGGCCACAGATATAAATTTTACAATCCTAAAGGGCCACCACGCTCCACCAGCAGGCCCCCACTGCAGCCAGACAGAGGACTCCTCCTCACTGATCTCTAGTCTCTCTGTCTGCAGCAGGGAAACTGAACATGTCCTATAAACTCGTGTGCTCCACTTGGGTCCCTAGGCAGTGACTCCCTTTTGCAGCTAGGAGATTGGAGATTAGTGCTACCTTCCATCTGGCTCCAGCAGGGACCCCAGAGCCTAGAGACCCAGGCAGAGCGCTTTGCTCTCAGCTGTAACTGGAAGAGGGGAGTGCTGATCTTCCATTCCCTTGGCTGGAACACGGAGCCTGCATTAGTTTTTTAGCCACACGGAAACACACTCCGCTTGGGTCCTTAAGACAGTAGTTCCCATCTGCAGCGAGCAGAAGGGGAGCCGTGGGCCACGCTGAAAGCCCCCAAGTGCCACTTTTGGTCCCCACGCCACAGATTAGGAACTACTGCTCTAATGAGTCTAAGTGTGTCTTTCAGAAATATAAGGATCTAATTTTCTAGCAGTCCAAACTTTAATAGCTACTACTTCTCTTATAAATTCTTTTTAAAGAGTGGAGATGCCCGTTACAGAATGGAACAAAAAATCCACATAAATCTCCATAAAACAACAAAAAGACCCATCTAGGCAGTACCCATATACAGTTCAATACACCGTTCAATATAATGCAAATCTCATTGCCATGAAAAACTAGGGCTCAAAAATATTAGGAAAACAAAATGGGAAAACAGAGTGCAATTATCTGCTTATCCCTCTGGGAACAGCAGTGATGCCATTGCGCACAATGCAGGACAAACAAGAAACAGAGTTCGCTCTTTTGTGCCTTCTGACGGCTGTTTGATTGTATTTTGTAGGAGCTCTTGTTGGGCTTTAAATAATTCATAACAGAGTGTCTGTTGTTTAGTTCAAGAGGGAAGCTTGGAGAATGTTAATCACAACAGCGATGGATTGGCACAGCTGTAAATCTGCAAGGCCACGCCCCGATGAGCTCATCCCCTAGCAGTGCAAATTAGAATGACATCATGCTTGTAAAGATACAACTCCTATCTGAAATCTCAGCTGCTTTCTTCACCCAGCTTTGCTCCAAACAAGAAAAAGGCAACAAATGAAGCCTTCCACTGAACACAGGGCCCCCTCCCCGTATGTCTGTCATAGCTCTGGCACAGACACAAGAAGACATGCTTTTTTTTTACCTGTAAAAGACTAACACTGCATACCTAATCAGCTGAGCAAAAACTATTGACAAAATGAATTGAAATAAAATCCACAAATACTTTTCAATGGCATTTTCATCCTTGTCACTTGATTTTCTGTAAATATTAATCACTGCTACTTTCTGCTTCCAAGTATGCCCACAGAAATTAAAAGTCTCACAAGTACCAGTACAATTGTGTTTATACAAAGGTTCTTGACTGTAGTACACATCCAGCCATATTGACACCTCTTTGATTTCTTTCTTCTCCATCATAAATTTTGCAGTCACTTAAGGCGTAGGAACAATACCGGGCAACGTAAGTGAGCAGTCAGACTCTACTAATAATGAAGAGCTAATAGTCAAAGACTAAATAGTTAATGATAATTCCATAAGTAGAAGCACATTTGAATGAAGCATTCAGTGAACCATTTCAAATACCTCATGCTAAATTGTACTAATCCAAGTCTGTTTGCTGATAAGTCATAAACATACACTTGCCCAGCTCTACTTATTTTATTATGCTTGGTCAAATACACTGTCATTAAAGAATTCCAGTAAATCTATTTTACATTCTTCAAGAAAAGAATGTTATTGCATCACTGCGTAAGGTAATAAAAACACCAATTGAGTAAACAGTATGGATCAGTGGCTAGTTACTGTCATTGTGACCCAAAATGAAACAGAACAGGATGTACTTCTTTTATATCGCTTTCTAACCATGCATCATTTTAGACAAAGATTATGTTTCTTTCCTCCACTTGACTGAGAATTATGCTCTACTATTGCAGCAGACAGGAATGAAATAGACAAGGGCTGATTGAGCAGACAGACGCTGAGAAAACCTTTATAACTAAATCATAATGTGTTTCCCATATAATACAAAAGCTACAGAGTCTGAGTCCTGTTGTGACCTGGGTCTGAGCCCAGGCATTTTACAGCTCAAATCCAGGTTACCAGTTCAAGTCTGGAGAGTCTGCCAACATTGTCCCACAAACCCCTTGGATTGTTCTTCCCAACCCTTCAAATCCAAAATTTATCACTCACTTCCCAGGAAACGGAAGCAATGTCCTCAGTCAAAAACAGTTGCTTGGCATTTAACCCTTCCATGTGGATTGCTCCACTGGAAACAACAAACACAGCGAACACCAACGTTTATTATTAGGTATGGTCAGCAGTAAAATGAAATCTTGCATAAAATACACTGCTAGCTGGCCACAGGAATACAGGATTCTGGTTAACCTCT
Organism: Pelusios castaneus; assembly: GCA_007922175.1. Lineage (NCBI taxonomy): Eukaryota > Metazoa > Chordata > Testudines > Pelomedusidae > Pelusios > Pelusios castaneus. The sequence continues at coordinate 5,463,655 of ML685849.1, read as the reverse complement.
AGTGCAAGGTGAGCAAGATGTTTGACTTCAGCAAGAGCATGAGAAATGATCACTCCTATAAAAAAAATAATAGTGATCAACATGATCGCAGGTCAAGGCAGAGAGAAGATCAAGTGGCTGAAGATAGGGTACCACAAAAATCAAGGATGTTAATGGCATCTCCGCCTCCCCATCTTCCGGTGTCTTTTACATGGTCTTCAGCGAGGAAATGGGAAGTGCACTGAATCTCCTATGACGCATGGCACTCTGCTGAGCATGGAGGGCAACCGTGAACCACTGGAGGATAGGCAGCTGATGGATGAAGGCAGGAAAAGACCCTGGAATTGAAGCCAGTAACTGAAGAGGCTATGCTGCCAGAACAGCTACAGCACAACCTTGGTCTGTATTTGGAGAACTTTTGTGTGGATGGCTCCAAGGAACAGAAGAGGCATCAGAATAACTGCTGAAGCCTATGCATAAACATCTGGATTTCTGGCTCATGGGTCTACTATGTTATTAATACAATCCAGATTTGTGTGTGCTTACATTAAGGGCAGAATAGATGCCATACGCCTAGTACGCCCCCTTCCCATCTCCACCGTGTATGAAAAGAGGAAAAACAGTGAAATAAATAATCATTATGAAATTTTTACTATTTGCTTGCTGATTGGTATATGTATTAGTGGGTGTGCCACAACTCATAGCCTCATGTAATTCAGTGTGTCTTAAAAATTGGCACTATATATGCATTGTTCTTGATTGCCTGGGAACTGAGTGCCCAAAATCTGACTCTTATGAGTCCAAACCAAACTGGGGTGTGTTTTTGGTTCACTCTTGGCTTTAATGGGCGAGTCCAAACTGCCGCAGAGGGAGCCAATTTGTCTGTATTAGGATCTTCAATAGATTGCAGTGAGTGTTTGCATTGATGTAGGGTGCCTGAAAGGGACACTGTACTGCAGTTCCATGCTAATTCAGCATCTTCTTGATTTTACCACAAATTTTCATCCATTGCTAGCTGGTAATGAAAGCAAACTTCTCCAGGGGGGTAGGAATGCTAAATGGTCTGTTACATTATTAGGGTTACCACTGTAACTCACAAACCCCCTCCATTCCACGGTGCGTTGTTCGATCACTAGATGCTAGAACAGCTCTATATAGCATAGATGCCTGTCCTCTGATGGCCTGGAACAGAAATTCATATTTCCATTCAGGGACCTTCAGAATATCAATGTACTCCAGAGCTTGCCCTGCCTGACAGGGCTGAATAATCATTGCTTGTAACCTGACATGTCATAAATTAAAGCCCCTCCTGCTTCAAACCACCAACATGTAGTGCCAAAAAAGTGGACATAGACATAATTAGAACTGAATTTTGCATGTGTCTTACATAATGTCTGCTGGTTTTCAGTGCTGCTCCAAAAAGCACCTGAAATGGACAGCGTTTTTTGTCTGAATAGAATGGAAAACAGCCCAAAGATAAAAAGTATCATCTTTTGACTTTGAATTAAAGAAGCCCCTTTTGTAAACTGTGAAATGTGTTTTACCATGCTCAGACAATAACGTTCTCTGTTCTTCTCCTGTAAAGCCCTTCCAGCTCCACAGAGATAGCACATGGCAGCAGGAGCCCGGGGTGTGCAGCCCACCCTACAACAAGGAAAGAGACCAAATCTGAAATGAATGGATGGAAGGCTAGCTTGATAAAATGAATTGGCACATCCAGGTCCAGCAGACCCAACTCAAATACCAAAAGCATGAGGATGCTCACAGGATGGAAAGAGATAGAGGCTGCACATTATAAGGAGAAATTCATGGAGAATGACCAAGGTGGAGGGAGCAGGAGACAGTTCAACAGGTGCTGTTTGAATGCCTACTAGAGTTGATGGCTACCAGACTGCAGGCTCCAATGCAAACGGTAACTCCTACTCCATGTATTGAATCCCCTCCACTGCTGTGCCCTGCAAAGCATCTGTCCTTTGGACAACTCAGAGGATGGCTAGACCATGTCACAGGCAAACACTAGCACATGGAATGGACAAATGTATCCCGTGCATTCATCCATTTCTGTCCAGGCATTGCATTGCATTGCATTTATCAGTAAAATATGCCTGAAAGGCCAAGGAGAATACAGACCTTTAACTGTTGTTTTTGAACAAAGCTTGGTCTCACTATTAGGCAGCATGCCATAATGGCAGCCGGTCTGCATTCCTATTTGTTGCAGCATTTAAATATCCATGTCAAATAAAATGCTGGATTTATATGGAAGGCTACAAGTTCTATTATATGTAATGATAACAGTGGCACAAACTTGAATGGATGTCATCATATACCCCAGGTCAAAGTTTCATAAAAAATAATCACAAACTGTCATCACGAGAAGACAAGAAAGAAAGAAAGAAAAAAGAAGGAAGAGAAGAAAGAGGAAGGAAAGAAGAGAAAGAAAAAAAGAAGGAAAGAAAAAGGAAGACAAATAAGGAAAAAAGAGAAAGAAGGAAGAGAAAGAGAGGAAGAAAAAAAAAAGAAGGAAGGCAAAGAAGAGAAAGAAGAAGGAAAGCAAAGAAGAGAAAGAAAGAGAGAAGCCAAGGCCGCTGGCGGGGGAGGACCCTACCGCAGCCCTGGGAAGCCGCCGGTGGGGCGGAGCAGACCCCAGCCCCGGAGGCTGATCCCGGCCCCGTGCTGGGAGGCTGAGGCCGTCGGATGAGCCCGGTCCGGGAAGTCGAGGCGGTCGGCGGGTGGGAGCCCGGGAGCCCGCTGCGGCCGCAGCCACCCCCCTGCCCCGGCCGCGTGGGGCAGGCAGGCAGGCCCGCGCAGCTGAGCCGAGCCTGACTGTCCCACCCTGGGGGCGGGGAGGGCCAGCCCAGAGGCCGGGCGCAGACCGGGTCTGCCGCGGCAAAGCCGCAGCCCCGGGGGTCTGGAGGGAGCAGCGGGGGCTGCCGGGGGGTCCCTCAGTGCTGCGCGGGGGGTGCGGCGGCCGCGCACCTGCGCAGCTTAGAGGGAACACTGTCTGTGCCTAGTTGCACTGTGCTATAACTACCTCCAGTGCAATGCATTTCAGAAAGAAGTAAGGATGAGCCGTGGAGACACAAGAGCCCAGAGCCATATGCAGGGTGTGATTAGCCTCCTGCAGATTCTGTAATTTGACATCCTAAAATCAAATTACCATCCTTCCCCCAGTGTAGACAAGCCCACAGAAACATTAACAGAATCTGGCTCTCAGTGACTTGAAGGCTTCTCAGTGGTAGTTCTAAGTTACAGTACTTTTTATAACACGAAATATCTGTTGAACTATGCTACCCAGAATCCTTAGTAGGGAGTTGAGTGTGCGTCTATTTGTAAAAAGAAAATGTACAATGGATCGTTAATAGCATATCTTAAAGATTGTTACAGAGAAAGATAAGGAGCTAATTCTAAGCTCTTTAGGACCATGCGTTCATAGGCTATGTCTACACTTGGAAATTTAAGTCGACTAAGGCTATGTACACAAGATCACTTTATTGCGCGGTAAGGCTCCTTACCACGCAATAAAGCCAGTAGCATACACACGATCAATTTCCCTGTTCTGCGGCAACACCCTCTTGCCCTGCAACAGGTAAACCACTCAAATCGAGAGTGGTAGCATTATCGCGGAACAGCTGTTCCGCGGTAATGCTCGTGTGTACTCATTTTGCGCATTAGACAGCCTCCGGAAATCTCCCAGAGTGCCAATCGAGGCCACTCTGGGACATTGGAGCTGTCAAATATGTCAATTTTACTAGCAGAGCAGTGAAATAGACTATTATGGGAGTTGCCCAGTTTGGCGGGTCCCCTGGACTGAGCTAGGGGGCTGGC